>JAEPBF010000243.1:600000-872350 GCA_019739055.1 Passiflora organensis | reverse complement strand
TTACATCTAAGATACGATCTATATACTGTTGGAAAGAGAATGAAAACATCTTTGCAACGACATATTATTTTCAAGATTCCAACAAACGAGTATAAAGTTATGCTATTTTGAAGTTCAAGAAGATTTGGCGAAAACCTAATTCCGCCGCCGATTTTCAAAGTATTTTTAGACAAAGAAATACTAATCTCCTGACTGAGAACAAAATATTGTTGGAACGAGGATGAAGAGATCTTTCCAACAAGCTATTATTCGCAGAGATCCAATGAACGATGAGGGAGTTTTGCTTGTTTAAAGTTTCAGCAAATTCTGACGGCTAATGGGAGGTATAGGGTTTTAAGCCTATACGAATTTTGTAAGGTTTTAGGGGAAAAATTTGTGGGGTTGGCTTCCTATTTATATTCAATGAGTGTATAATTATGTCTATACTTTTAATCAAGCTATCAATCCAATATAATTTACTAAGTAACCAAAACTCTTAAATTACCTTCCCTATTTTTAGGGACTTAATCTCTAAAGCAACTTTCTACCTTAAAGGATGGTTCCTAAAGCTATTACCCATCTACAAGGACCTAAATCGAAAGGAATCAGAAGCAAATTAATTTACTGAACAATCTTACCAATTTCGACTATCACACATCCTTCTCTTCAGGGGCAAAATCATCTTTTCACCTGCACTGGCTTCTGGACTTCTATGACTCAAAATTTGAGATCTTATAGTATAATTCTGCTTTTGATTGATCTCTGATGTTGTTTCCCTTATTTATATGATTGTTTAGGATCCATTCATAGTCAACAATTATGATTTCATCCTTTGAATGCATGAAGTCGAAAATTGTCTTGTGCCTTACTCTTAGTCCCGAACTTTGCTTAGTTAATTGGGATGGTAAATCAGGTTGAATCGTTAAGTTTCTGGCTATCACATCACACATCCAAGGGGGAGGCACCTGCGGCATTTGATCACTGGTTTCTGATAGGTTTGGTGAGTGGAATTGGTAAGGAAATAGGGTATTTACTTGGTTATTGCGTATGCACCATTAGTTTTTTTTTTTTTTGTCTTTGCCTAATGATGACTTAGGTGGTTCGGAAGTATCTAGTAAGGGAAAAGGAATAGCTTCTTGTTCAGAGAGAAGAGAGGTAGGATCTATTCCTCATCGGTTTCTCCGAAGACCTCGTTGATTGTTTAATTGATTTCGGTATCTATCATTGTGAAACTGTATACGCATTCATAATAATTAATGCATGCTTGAGATACGTATTGAATTGAGGAATTTCTAGGCTATACCGAATCCCTTAAGGTAGGTTAAGAGTGCCTAGCTTGCACGTGTGATGTGTATTGAACATGCTGAATGTGATCTGATAGAATTGAGAATACTCTGTTGTGGTTTTGTGCTTTGTGCTTGCCTATGTGTGGTGGTACGTGTTTATGTGTTAGGATCCTTTTCCGGTGGCCATTCGGGGTAAGCGCTGATGCTCCTATTCAGAGGGGAGGTTCTTAATGGTATGAGAGTCGTATGGGCTGCAAATCCCAGCAAGAGCTTGCTGGATGTCTTGTCCTTGTATGGCCAGAAGCCCTGTCCTTGTGTAACAGGAACCCCTTATCCTTGTGTGGTTTGGGAAGCCCTTATCCTTGTGTGGTTTGGGATGCCCTTGTCCTTGTGTGGCTTGGGATGACTTGTTCTTGTGTGGCAAGATGAATAGGCTTTCTGATTAGCTTGTGTGTTAACCAATTACCTTTCGTGCAGTAAGCCTTGGACAACACAGGTGGAAGAGGATGGCCTTTTCTTCGTCATTGCCGAGAACAATCTGATGAGTTCTGCCTGCCTGTGTACTTTTAATACTTTTCGGAAGTGTTTGTAGTCCCCCTCAACCTTAGATTTGGCCCTACCATTTTTGATTGAATCTTTGAATTGCATGAATCCCTTTAGTTGTGTAGGAATGATCAGATGTTGTTCGGAAGATTTATGTTTATGTTTTACGCAGATCTTATGATGTTGTGACCCTATTGAGATTCTTGTAATCTCATTCCAATGTTTTCATTATGTTTTCAAGCTTAGGTACATTCATTGTTCGTGGTACAAGTGTGTGAGATCAAGGCTGTACGGCGGGCCGATATCGCATCACTTTTACATACTTATTCCTCGATTACTTGCGCATATAACTTGAATAAAGATTAGACTACTTTCTGGTTTATTTTAAGATTTCTTATTTGCTTGTTATTTTCGACTATGATGGAGGAACTCTTGCTGGTTATTTGGATCCTTATGGGACTTGTTATGAATCCAGTGATTTAATTTAAAGACTTCCTTTGTTGTTTTTACTCACTCCGTATGTTACCAGAATGATTGTCCAATATCATCCTCCAACTGTTATTAAACATGTAGAATGAACATGTTAAAAGTCGAAAACTTAGTGAGTAAGCCTGGTGGGATTCAGATAGGTCCTATGTGAAGACCTCCCCCCAGGAGGAACCTATATCCAAGGTATTGTCTGGCCCTCTGGCCCAGGGTAACACCAACCGGCAACCAGGCAACCAGGAGCCCTCGGCCCAAAGGCCGGCAACTCTGGCCCATGATATTCGATCCCCCCTGAATGCAGCCACTGAGACTCGAACCCCTGTTATGGCACCTTTTATTCCTCCTAAGAGGACGCCTCTAACCAATTCAGCTGCAGCTGAATTGGTGAGAGGCGTCCTCTTAGGAGGAATAAAAGGTGCCATGACGGAGGTTCGAGTCCCAGTGGCTGCAGACAGGGGATCGAATAGTCATGGGCCAGAGTTGCCGGCCTTTGGGCCGAGGGCTCCTGGTTTCCTGGTAGCCGGTTGGTCATTACCCTGGGCCAGAGAGCCAGACAATACCTTAGATGTAGGTTCCTCCTAGGGGGGAGTCCTCACAAAAATGGCGTCTTTTATGTGAGAAACCCCCCCCCCCCCCCCCCCCCCCCCCCAGGAGGAACCCCTTCCAAGGTATTGTCTGGCCCTCTGGCCCTCAGCCCAAGGCTGGCAACCAGGCAACCAGGAGCCCTCGGCCCAATGCCGGCAACTCTGGCCCATAACTATTTGATCCCCCCTGGCTGCAGCTGAAAAGATGAAAAGAATTTTGAGTCCTAGAAGTCCAGAAGTCAGTGCAGGTGAAAAGACAATTTTGCCTCTGAAGGAAAGGATGTGTGATGGCTGAAATTGGTAAGATTGTTTAGTAGTTAACTTTGTTTTAAATTCCCTTTGATCTAAGTTCTTATAGATGAATAATTTCCTTAGAGATTGTCATTATAGAGGGCTAATTTCCTTAGAGATAAAAGACCCTAAAATAGGGAAGATAATTTAGAGTTTAATTATCTGGTAGATTATCTTATTATGATAAAATGATTAAAAGTAATAATCATAATTCTATACCCATTCATTATAAATAGGAAGCCAACCCCACAAAAATCATTCATAGAAAACTTACAAATTCGTATGAGCCTAAAACCCTATACCTCCCTATAGCCGCCATAATTCGTAGAAACTTCAAACCAGCATAACTCACTCATCATTTGTTGGATCTCTGAGAATAATAGCTTGTTGAAAAGCTCTCTTCATCCTCTTTCCAAAAATCTTTGAGATTTCATCAGGAGATTAGTATTTCTTTCTCAAACGTCAAGTTGAAATTCGGTGGCACTGCCAAATCTTCTTGAAATTCAGAATAGGATAACTCTTTTGTTGTTTGTTATATCTATGCGAATAATAGCTTGTTGGAAAGCTCTCTTCATCCTCTTTCCAAAATGTTTTTTTTTGTCAGGAGGTTAGTATTTCTTTGTTTAAGGTTAATTTGAAAATCGGCGGTGGAATTAGGTTTTCGCCAAATCTTCTTGAACTTCAAAATAGCATAACTTTCTAATAGTTTGTTAGATCCTTACAAATAATAGCTTGTTGGAAAGTTCTTTTCATCCTCTTTTCAAAAATATATAAATTACATCTTGGATGTAAATATTTCCTTGTTTAAGGTTAAGACAAAATCGTCCTATGCCCTATTTTTAGCGACAAGATTTGCATAGTTAATTGGAATGGTAAATTCAGGTTGAATCTTGTTAAATTCCTGGCTATCACATCACACATCCAAGGGGGAGGCACATGGACTGTCTGATCACTTGTTTTCTAATAGGTTTGGTGAGTGGTATTGGTAAGGAAATAGGGTATTCAATTGACTATTGAATATGCATGCCTAGTTTGTTTTTGTCTTTGCCTGGTGATAATTTAGGTGGATCGGATTTAATTAATAAAGGAAAAGGAGTAGCTTCTTGTTCAGAGACAAGAGAGGTAGGATCTACGCCTCATCGGTTTCTCCAGAGACCCCTACTCTTTTCTGATGTTTTTGTTACCTGCCCTTGTTATATTGTTTGTGATTGGATTATACGGTGAGAATATGAAATGCGCAATGAGATATGAATCTCCTAGGCTATATCGAACCCCTGAGTTAGGAATTGAGTTCCTGGGATGCAATTGTTATGTGAATTGGATAAGTTGATTGTGTTCTGACATGATTGAGGATACCCTGTTGTGGTATTATGTTTTGTACTTGCCTGTGTGTGCTTGTACATGTCTGTGTGTCTGTGAGAACCCCCCCCCAGGAGGAACCTACATCCAAGGTATTGTCTGGCTTTCTGGCCCAGGGTAACAACCAACCGGCTACCAGGTAACCAGGAGCCCTCAGCTCAAAGGCCGGCAACTCTGGCTCATGACTATTCGATCCCCTGGCTGCAGCCACTGAGACTCGAACGCCTGTCATGGCACCTTTTATTCCTCCTAAGAGGACGCCTCTTACAAAAAAATGTGCCTTTTATGTGAGAAAAAAAGGGCCAGACAATACCTGGGATGTAGGATCCTCCTGGGGAGAGGTCCTCACAGTGTCAGGATCCTGTTCCAATGGCCATTCGGGGTAAGCGCTGATGCTCCTAGGGAGAGGAGAGGTTCTTACTGGTATAGGACTTGTATGGTCGGAAAATCCCAGCAAGAGCTCGCTGGAGGTCTGGTCCTTGTGTGGCCGGAACCCTGTCTTTGTGTGACAGGAAGCCCTGGTAGGTATGTGACCTGGGATGCCCTAGTAGGTATGTGACTAGGGAAGACTTGTCCTTGTGGGGCTAGTCGACTTGTCTTTGCTGGTTATGTGGATCCCTATGGGACTTGTGTGTTATGAACCCAAAGATTTAATTTAAGACTTCCGGTGATGTTTTATTTACTCCGTATGGTACCAGAACATGTGTCCAATATCATGCTCCAATTGTTGATAAGCAATAAGATTAACAAGCTTAAAATCGGTAGTTTATGATTAGCCTTGTGAGATTTAAATTTGTCTTAGGTGTCCTTTAGGCTTATTTGGGTTTCACGGCGGTAATGACCTTAATCGGAGTAATTATTAATAGTTAGGAATTGGGTTCGTTACATATACAAATTTTAAAACCTGATTTTTCCGTCAATTTTCAATTTATCTTTTGACAGAGAAATACAAATTTCTAAACAACAAAACAAATATGGTTGTAAAAAGGATGAAGAGAGCTTTCCAACAAGCTATTATTTTCAGGAATCCAACAAATGATGAAAGAGTTATGCTATATTGAAGTTTAAGAAGATTTAGAAGTACCGTCGAGTTTCAACTTTTCTTTTCACAAAGAAAAACTTCCAAACAACAAAAAAAATATGGTTAGAACGATTATGAAGAGAGCTTTCCAACAAGCTATTAATTTTGGGAATCCAACAAATGATGAAGAAGTTATGCTACATTGAATTTTAAAAAGATTTTGACAGTTCTGCCGAGTTTTGACTTATCTTACGAGAAAAAAATACTATCCTCCTGACAAAAAAATAAATATTTTTGGAAAGAGGATGAAGAGAGATTTCCAGCAAGCTATTATTTTCAGGAATCCAACAAACGATGAAAAAGTTATGCTACACTGAAGTTTAAGAAGATTTTGGCAGTTCCGTCGAGTTTCGACTCTTCTTACGAGAAAAAATACTAGCCTCCTGACAAAAAACCTAAGATAGTTGGAAAGAGAAGAGAGCTTTCCAACAAGCTATTATTTTCAGGAATTCGATAAACGATGAGAGAGTTATGCTGGTTTGAAATTTCAGCGAATTTTGACAAATATAGGGAGGTGTAAGGGTTTTAGGCTATACGAGTTTTGTGTGTTTTCTATGAATGATTTTTGTGGGGTTGGCTTCCTATTTATAATGGATGGGTACGGAATTAAGATTACTATTTTAAAGGCTTTATTAAAGTAAGATAACTATCAGAACTAAATTCTGTAATTATCTCCTTTTAAGTTTAGGAATTTTAATTCCTAAGGTGATTATCAACAAATTAAGAACCAAATTAAAGGGAATTAATACCAGAAATAATTACCAAATGATCCTTACCAATTTCGGCCATCACACATCCTTTTCTTCAGAGAAAAAATGATCTTTTCACCTGCACTAGCTTCTGGACTTCTAGGACTCAAAATTCGGTGTCTCACATCCTCCTTACCTTATAAGAATTTCGTCCTTGAAATTTTAGCACAAGTACCTAAACAAACAATTAAGAAAATTTTGCACGCATAGATTCCTCAGTCTCTCAAGACTTCCTCAATTTGGCCATTACGCCAAACAACTCAATTCCTCCAATCCAGCAACATAGGCATGTAATAGGCGCGCATATAGGCCAAAACTGATGGGGAACGAGGATGAAACTTTCAGTTTAAGGCAACAGCAACAATATTTTCCTTTCCAGGATGATATTCGATGATCAAATCGTAGTCTTTCATCAGCTCTACCCATCTTCGTTGTCTCATATTCAATTCCTTTTGTGTGAGTAGGTACGTCAAGCTTTTGTGATCGGTGAAGATTCGGCATGTCTCGTCATATAAGTAATGTCGCCATATTTTCAACGCAAACACCACGGCTGCAAGCTCAAAATCATGTGTAGGATAGTTGCTTTCATGCGGTCGTAACTTTCAGGAAGCATATACAACGACTTTCCTGTCTTGCATCAATATGCATCCAAGTCCGGATTTCGACGCATCGTTGTAAACCACATACCCCTTTTCGTAAATAGGTAAAGTAAGGATAGGTGCAGAAACTAACAGGTTTTTCAGTTCTTTAAAACTTCTCTGGCATTTCTCGTTCCACACGAATGGCTCACCCTTGCACGTTAGTTTTCTCAATGGTGCGGCAAGCGATGAAAAATTCTTCACAAAGCGATGGTACCTGTCACCACATCAAAACTAGCCTCGGCATCAGTTAGGGTGAATAGCCTTGTTGGTCTTGGTTGCGCCTTACTTGTGCATCCGTTGGGTGGTCCTCCTGGTGCGCGTGTTGGAAGTTTGGTGGGGTTAGCATTCCCACCTCTGCCTCCGTTTGGTACACTTGTGATTCGCCTTGGTTTCGGGCATTCCCTCTGAATATGTCCCATCTCGCCACAGTTATAACATCGACGTTGCCGAGAATTCCATGAAGATCCATTGGAATTTGAACCAGAAAAGTTCTTCCTGTTGGTATTTCCATTGCCATTAATTTCGGAGGATAGGACCTTAAAGAATAGGGTCCCGTTTGTCGATTGAACTTCGAATCTCACCTATAGGATCCGACACTAGTGGCTGCAGTTGGCTTCTTGGTTTGCACGATCCTTTCGGCTTCGGTTGTGGCAATGATTAGTTCTTGCAAATTCTACACCCATGTCGTACTTACGATGGTTTTAAGTTCGGTACTCAACCCATCCTGAAATCGTCTCGCAAGCTGGTACGGTGTACGATTTTCTTCTGGTGCAAATTGGGACAACTCCCTTAACACTTTCTCATATTCCAGCACCGAACGGGCGCCTTGTTCAAGTTTTTAAAAAGCTTGTCGCTGCTCGATTTTATGGAACCTCATATAAAATTTTTTGTCGAATTCGTACCGAAATAGTTTGCAAACGATCGCCGAATCGCAAACTAACAGATGTCCACCATGCGAGGGCTTCTCCCTAGAGTAGGAAAGTGTCGATGGCAACTTTCTCATCATTTGAGATACATAAGAACAAGCATACTCAACATAAGGTGTCTATCCACTCACGAGCGGCAGCAGCTCCGGCTGGACAGTTGAAATCTTTACATCCCAATTGTCGAGCTTCCTTCAACAATTTTGTAATCATGACGGGAAGTCTCTCGGCTTCCTTAGGATGTGCTGGCTGTACAGGTTCAAGTGGAGGAATAGGTTCTTCCACTGGTGCAGGTGCAGGAGCATTCTGAAATTGCGTCTCCATACGCTGCTGATTTACAGCAATTCCTTGTAATACGTTTAATATTTGTGCCATCACAGGATCAATGACTGGTGCAACTAGTGGCTCAGGTTGATTTTCGGGCTCAGCTTGCCCTTCTTGTTCAATTTTTGCATTCGGCTCCTCTTGCTCAACAGGTTGTTGTTCGGCCTGAATCTTATTCCTATCCCGTCGATCCCTCGTAGCGTTCAACCTTGCCATACTATTTAAGCATACAATTGTTACTTACACATAACTAAATACGATACTAGGAAAAGAAGTGGTACTTGGTGGAGAGGCGTGTACTGGACGATACGCATATGCTGGAAAGCAACATACAAATTTTCGGAAATCACATGCACACATGCAAAGGTATTCTCGACAATTACATCAACACTCATATATACTCTCGGAAATCATCATCAAACATCAAGCAAGCATGGATTCACACAACATCCATATTCGGAAATACAAACCAGCAATCACATACATATACATTCAGCAATATAGGAGTCAAATAGGGACACTTGGCAGCATGCATAAATCAACACACATTCTCAGCAATGATAAGAAACACAGCAAACACTCACCAAAACATATCATGGCATACCAGGCATAAGAATATACACGAACAAACATCACGTCAGATTATTATTCTCATCATTTAAATCATACAAATCAATCTCGTTTTAGCATTAGTTTACTTTCGGTATTAGTCCCTAAGTGAGTGAGTGTGTGCATGCTCCTCACCTACAAACACAAAAATCAACAAATAAGTTAGCATATAACAAACTATTTTCCCTAAACCATGCTCCGCTATAAAACCTATAACAACCCTAATTCCTACCTATTAATATTTGCTCCGATTAAGGTCATTACCGCCTTGAAACCCAAACAAGCCCAAAGACACCTAGGACCTATCTAAATCCCACTAGGCTTACTCACTAAGTTTTCGACTTTTAGCATGTTCATTCTACATGTTTAATAACAGTTGGAGAACGATATTGGACAATCATTCTGGTAACATACAGAGTGAGTAAAAACAACAGCGGAAGTCTTTAAATTAAATCACTGGATTCATATAAGTCCCGTAAGGATCCAAATAACTAGTAAGAATTCCTCCAACATAGTCGAAAATAACAAGCAAAGGAGGAATCTTAAAATAAACCAGAAAGTACTCCAATCTTTATTCAAGTTATATACGCAAGTATTCAAGGAATAGGTATGCAAAAGTGATGCGATATCACCCCGCCGTACAGCCTTGATCTCACGCACTGGTACCACGAACAGTGAATGTACCTAAGCCTGAAAAAATGGTGAAAACAACGGAATGAGATTACAAGAATCTCAATAGGGTCACAACATCATAAGATCTGCATAAACCATAAACATAAATCTCCCGAACAATATCTGATCATTCCTACACAACTAAAGGGATTCATGGAATTCAAAGATTCAATCAAAAAGGGTAGGGCCAAATCTAAGGCTGAGGGGGACTACAAACACTTCCGAAAAGTATCAGAAGTGCACAGGAAGGCAGAACTCATCAGATTGTTCTCGACAATGAAGAAGAAAAGGTTATCCCCTTCCACCTGTGTTGTCCAAGGCTTACTGCACGAAAGGTAATTGGTTAACACACTAGCTAATCAGCAAGCCTCTTCATCTTGTCACACAAGGACAAAACATCCCAAACCACACAAGGACAAGGGCTTCCCAAACCACACAAGGATAAGGGCTTCCTAAACCACACAAGGATAAGGGGTTCCTGCTACACAAGGACAGGGCTTCTGGCTTTAAGGACTAGACATCTAGCGAGCTCTTGCTAGGATTTGCCACCCATACGACTCCCATACCAGTAAGAACCTCCCCTCTCACTAGGAGCATCAGTGTTTACCCAAAATAGCCTCCGGAAATGGATCTTGACACACAAACACATACCAGCACACACAAGCAAGCACAAAGTACAAAACCACAAGGTAATCTCAATTCTATCAGATCACATTCAGCATGTTCAATACACATCACACATGCAAGCTAGGCACTCCTAACCTACCTTAAGGGATTCGGTATAGCCTAGAAATTCCTCTATTAAATCCATAACTCAAGCATGCATTATTTAATATGAATGCGCATACAGATTCACAATCATAGGTACCGAAATCAATTAAGCAAAAAACGAGGTCTTTAGAGGAACTTATGAGGCATAGATTCTACCTCTCTTGTCTCTGAATAAGAAACTATTCCTTTTCCCTTACTAGATACTTCCGAACCACCTAAGTCATCATTAGGCAAAGACAAAAAAAAACAAACTAAGCGTGCATACGCAATAACCAAGTAAATACCCTATTTCCTTGCCAATTCCACTCACCAAACCTATCAGAAACCAGTGATCAAATGCCGCAGGTGCCTTCCCCTTGGATGTGTGATGTGATAACCAGAAACTTAATGATTCAACCTGATTTACCATTCCAATTAACTAAGCGAAGTTCGACACTAAGAGTAAGCCACAAAACAATTTTCGACTTCATGCATTCAAGGGATGAAATCATAATTGTTCACTATGAATGGATTCTAAACAATCATATGAATAAGGGCAACAACATCAGAGATCAATCAAAAGCAGAATTATACAAATCTTAAAACCTAATACCGCCGCCGATTTTCAACTTATCATTTGACAAAGAAATACGAATTTCCAAATAAAAAATCAAATATGGTTGTAAATAGGATGAAGGGATCTTTCGAACAAGCTATTATTTTCAGGAATTTGATAAACGATGAAAGAGTTATACTACATTGAAGTTCAAAAAGATTTTGGCAGTTCTACCGAGTTTCAACTGTTCTTTTGACAAACAATTACGAATGTTCAAACAAAAAATCAAATATGTTTCGAAAGATTATGAAGATAGCTTTCCAATAAGCTATTATTTTCAGGAATCTGACTAATGATGAAAGAGTTATGCTATATTAAAATTCAAGAAGATATTGGCAGTTCCGTCGAGTTTTGACTTATCTTACGAGAAAAAAATACTAACCTCCTGAAAGAAAATTAAAGATTATTGGAAAGAGGATGAAGAGAGATTTCCAACAAGCTATTATTTGCAGAAATCCAACAAACGATGAAAGAGTTATGCTACATTGAAGTTCAAGAAGATTTTGGTTGTTCTGCCGAGTTTTGACTCTTTTTTCAAGAACAAAATACTAACCTCCTAACGATTACTATTTTTGGGGTTGGCTTCCTATTTAATGGATGGATATGGAATTAAGATTACTACTTTAAAGGTTTTGTTAAAATAGGATAACTATCAGAATTAAATTCTATAATTATCCCCTTTTAATTTTAGGAATTTTAATTCCTAACGTGTTTATCAACAATCTAAGAACCAAATTAAAGGAAATTAATACCAGAAATAATTAACAAATATTCCTTACCAATTTTGGCCATCACATATCCTTTTCTTCAGGGGAAAAATGGTCTTTTCACCTGCACTGGCTTCTGGACTTCTAGGACTCAAAATTTGGGGTCTCACAATTTTTCTCCTAAAGAAATGGATGTGTGATGGCCGAAAATGGTATGGAATGTCTAGTAATCCTTTATGGTTTCCTTTCCCTTTGATTTATTTCCTTACTGATTTAATTCCTAAAATTGAAGAAGGATAATTCTAGAGTTAAATCCTAATGATTATCTTATCTTATCTGGCTTTTAAAATAGAAAAATTAATCCCATAAATACCCTATATAAAGAGTATCTGGACACACTTGTCCATACACACCAAAAACATACAAAATTCGTCAAACCTCAAACTCTACACTATACCCTATTATTACCGAAATTTCCTTGATCTTCATCTTAGCATAACTCTCTCATCCTTTGTTTAAATTCTGAAAATAATAGCTTGTTGGAAAAATATTTTCATCCTCTATCTAGCTATCTTTGGTTGATAATTAGAAGCTTAGTTCTTCCATATCGAAATTCAAGTTGTAATTCATTTATTTTGGTGCCAAAATTCTGTGATTCTTTATTTAGTTGATTTCTGTTGTTGTTCCTTTTGTTCGTATGATTGTTTGGCATCCATTCATATTATAATATCATGAATTTATCCTTTGAATATTCTCAATACATGAAATCGGCATGCCCTATGTTTTGCCCTATTGTTGCCGATTTTGATCACTTGACTAACCTGTTGGTTTCTGTTCTTGTTCCTTTTGATTATATATGTTATTAACACCTAATCTTTCTTTGTATACATGAAATTGAAATTTATCCTATTGTCCTATTCTTAGTGCCAAATTTGTATGGTTTATTGGGATGGTAATTTAGGTTGATTCTTATTAAGTTCTTGGCTATCACATCACACATCCAAGGGGGAGGCACCTGAGGCATCTGATCACTGGTTTCTGATAGGTTTGGTGAGTGAAATTGGTAAGGAAATAAGATATCTACTTGATTATTGAGTATGCATGCTTAGTTTGGTTTTGTCTTTGCCTTATGATGTAATAGGTGGTTCGGATCCCATGAATAAAGAAAAAAGAATAGCTTCTTATTGAGAGATAAGAGAGGTAGGATCTATGCCTCAACGATTTCTTTAGAGATCCTTATTGTTTGCTTATTGATTTCGATGCATAAACTTGTTGATGATTGTATTCATATATGTTGGATAGTGTCTGCTTTAATTTTGGAATGAGAAGTGATCATGTAGGCTATACCAAACTCTTGAGATAGGTTATAAGTGCCTAATTTTCATGTGTTTTTCGTATTGAACATATTGGTTGTGTTCTGACATGATTGAGGATACCTTGTTGTGGTATTGTTCTTTATGCTTACCTGTGTGTGCTTGTATGTGTTTGTGTATTAGGATCTTTTTTCGGTGGCCATTTGAGGTAAACGCTGATGCTCCTTGGGAGAGGAGAGGTTCTTACTAGTATGGGAGTTGTATGGGTAGCAATCCCCAGCTTGTGCACGCTGGATGCCTAATCCTATATGCTGGCTAGATATCTTATCTTGTGTGCTAGCAACATGCCTTTATCTTTGTGTGGTTTAGATGCCCTAATCGTGTGTGCTGGTTAGGATGCCTAGTCCTATATAGTGGCTAGATGCCCTGTCCTGTGTGCTGGCAAGATGAATAGGCTTGCAGATTAGCTTGTGTGCTAACCTTTTACCCTTTGTGCAGCGAAGCCTTGGACAACACAGGTGGAAGGGGATGACCTTTCATGTTGATGAGATTGATTGAATTACCTGCCTATGTACTTTTGATTTTCGAAAGAGTTTGTAGTCCACCCTCAGCCTTAGCTTTCAGTCCCATTCCTTTTCGGTTGAATGATGAGATGTATGATTCCCTTTAGTTGTATAGGCTGATCTAATGTTGTTTGGGAGATGTTTGTTTAAGATTTCTATAGATCTTATGATATTGTGACCCTACTGAGATTCTTGTAATCTCACCCTATTATTTTCACCATTTTTCAGGCTTAAGTACATTCTCTGTTTATGGTACCAGTGTGTGAGACCAAGGCTACACAGCCGGGAGATATTGCATCACATTCGCATTCCTCTTTCCTTGGTTGTTTGCGCATATAACATGAACAACGATTAGACTATTTTCTGATTTTTTTTTCAAGTTCCTCCTTTGTTTGTTTTTTTTCTGAATTATGTAGGAGGTTTACTTGCTGGATATTTGAGACTTGTGTGTTGGGATTTCAATGATTAAATTTAAAGACTTCCGCTGATATTTGTTTTCACTTCGTTTGTTACCAGGAAATTTGTCCAATATCATGCTCTAACCTTTAAATGTATAAGAATAAAACTTGTTAAAAATCGATTCTAAGGGGATAAGCCTTGTGAGATTCAGATAGGTCCTAGGATGGGCTTATTTGGGTTTCTTTTCAGTACGGTAGGAATTAGGTTGGAATTTTGGTCCTTACAGGATTGGTAGCAAAGCATGGTTTAGGAATATGATTTGTTATATGCTAATATGCTTTGTTGGTTTTGTGTTTGTAGGTAGGTACATACGCACACACCCACTCACTTAAGGCTTATACCGAAAGTAATCTGATGCTGAAAACCTGGTTTGAATTATTTGAATGATGTGCTAGACTGTTTATAAGGACCCAAATCCTTTATTCCAAAATTTGCTCCTAATGGGACCCTTACCGTTGTGAAATCCAAATAAGTCCAAACCAGGACCTATCTAACTTCCACAAGGCTTATCCATCTAGTTTTGATTTTAGCATGTTAATTCCTTTAAGACTTTAAAGTTTAGAGAATGATATTGGACAAATATTCTGGTACCATACGGAGTGAATAAAACATCAGAGGAAGTCTTTAAATTTAATTAATAAATCCACAACACACAAGTCTCATAGGGATCCAAATATCCAACAAGAAACCTTCAACATAATTCGGAAACAATAAGCAAAGGAGGAACTTGAAAAACTAGAAAGTAGTCCAATAAATGATCATATTATATGTGCAAGCAACCAACGAGACAAAATATGCAAATGTGATGCGATATCGCCCAGCCATGCAGTTTTGATTCTCACACACTGGTACCACGAACAACGAATGTACCTAAGCCTGAAAAATTGGTTAAAAAAATAGGATGAGTTTACAAGAATCTCAGTAGGGGTCATAAATAAAATCTATAGAAATCTTAAACAAACATCTACCAAACAACATCAGATCATTCTTACACATCTACGGGTATCACACAATTCAAAAATCAATCCAAGGTTATGGCCGAAACTAAGGTTGAGGGTGGACTGCAAACACTTCCAAAAGTCAGAAGCACACAGGCAGGAAAAACTCATCAATCATCTCGGCAATAGGAAAAGGCCATCCCCTTCCACCTGTGTTGTCTAAGGCTTCACTGCACAAAGGGAAAAAGAGGTTAGCACACAAGCTAATCAGCAAGCCTATTCATCCTGGCACACATGGACAAGGCATCCAAGCCACACAAGGATAAGGGCATCCAAACCACACAAGGATAAAGGCATCCAAACCACACAAGGATAAGTGCATCTTGCCACACAAAGACAAGGCGTCTAGCCACACAAGGACCAGGCATCCAGTGTGTAAATGATGAGGATTGCCACTCCTACGACTCTTATACTAGTAAGAATCTCTCCTCTCTCCAAGAGCATCAACGCTTATGCCGAATAGCCACTAGAAAAGGATCCTGACACATAAACATGTATAAGCACACACAGGCAAGCACAAAGCACAATACCACAACAAGGTATTCTCAATCATGTCAGAACACAATCAGCATGTTCAATATACACAATGTATGCAAGCTAGGCACTCATAACCTATCTTAAGGGATTTGGCATAGCCTAGATAAGTCTCAAATCAATCCACAACTCATGCATACACCATCACACACATATGCATATACATTAATATAAGCATAGGTACCGAAATCAACAAGCAAACAAAAGAATCTCTAGAGAAACCAATGAGGCATAGATCCTACCTTTCTTGTCTCTGAACAAAAAGTTATTCCTTTGTCTTTATTCGAGGGATCCAAACCACCTATAACATCATAAGGCAAAGACAAGACCAAACTAAGCAAACATACTCAATAACCAATTGAATACCCTATTTCCTTACCAATTCCACTCACCAAACCTATCAGAAACCAGTGATCAGATGCCGCAGGTGCCTCCCCTTTAGATGTGTGATGTGATAGCCAAGAACTTAACAAGATTCAACCTGAATTACCAACCCAATTAACTACGCAAATTTTGGCACTAAAAATAGGGCACAAGACAAATTACGATTTCTTGCATACAAGGTAATAGGGTTGTGATTTCATGTTAACAAGGAAGGATTAGGTGTTTGTAACATATACAACCAAAAAAACAAGATAAAAAATCCAATAGGTTAATCGATTGATCAAGATAGGCAAAAAATAGGGCAAAGGTATGACATGCCGATTTCTTGTATAGGGAAGATTCAAAGGACGAATTCATGATTTTATATCATGAAAGGATGCTAAAAAATCATACGAAGAAGAGGAAAAACAACATAAATCAATTGAAGGCAGAATCACAAAATTTTGAAACCTAATCCTGCCGAATTACGACCTAAATTATGACAAATAAAAACTAACCTCCAGACAATAAATCTAATATTTCTGGATAGATTATCGAAAGATCTTTCCAACAAGCTATTATTTTCAAGAATCCGACAAACGATGAGAGATTTATGCTATTTTGAAGTTCAAGCAGATTTTGGCAGCAATAGGGAGGTGTAAGGTTTTTGGTTTGACGAATTTTGTATATTTTCTATGTAAGGTTTAAGTGTGGTCGTCTTCCTTTTTATATAGGGGTGGTTATGGGATTAATTTTCCTACTTTAAGGGTTAAATTAAAGTAAGATAATTATCAGAATTAAATTCTATAATTATCCTCCCTTAATTTTAGGGATTTTATTTTCTAAGGTAATTATCAACCAATAAAGAACCAAATCAAAGGAAATTAAAACCAGAAAGAATTAGTAGACATTCCATACCAATTTTGGCCATCACACATCCTTTTCTTCAGGGGAAAAATGGTCTTTTTGCCTGCACTGGCTCCTGGACTTATAGGACTCAAAATTCGGGGTTTTACACTGTTTGGTTTGCTGTGTGTTTAAATGTGTTTTTCCTGAGTTTTGATGGATGCTTTGCGGTAGAACTCATCAGATTGTTCTCGGCAATGAAGAAGAAAAGGTCATCCCCTTCCAACTATGTTATCCAAGGCTTACTGCATGAAAAGTAATTGGTTAACACACAAGCTAATCAGCAAGCCTATTTATCTTGCCACACAAGGACAAGTCATCCCAAGCTACACAAGGACAGGCCTTCTGGCCACACAAGGACCAGTCATCCCAAAACCACACAAGGATGAGGGATTCTTAAACCACACAAGGATAAGGGGTCCTACCACACAAGGACAGAGCTTCTGGCCACACAAGGACCAGACATCCAGTGAGCTATTGTTGGGATTTTCCACCCATACGACTCCCATAACAGTAAGAACCTCCCCTCTCACTAGGAGCATCAGCACTTACCCCGAATGGCCACCGGAAAAGGATCCTGACACACAAACACGTACAAGCACACACAAGCAAGCACAAAGCACAAAACCATAACATGGTATTCTCAATTCTGTCAGATCACATTCAGCATGTTCAATACACGTCACACATGCAAGCTAGGCACTCCTAACCTACGTTAAGGGATTCGATATAGCCTAAAAATTCTTCAATTCAATACGCAACTCAAGCATGCATTATTTAATATGAATGCGCATACAGTTTCACAATCATAGGTACCAAAATTAATTAAACAAATAACAAGGTCTCTGGAGAAACGGATGAGGCATAGATCCTACATCTCTTGTCTCTAAAAAAGAAGTTATTCCCTTGCCTTTATTCAATAATTCTGCACTACTTATAGCATCACAAGGCAAAGCCAAAACCAAACTAAGTATGCATATCCTGTCACGACCCGACCCCCGGATCCTGGGCCCAGTGGTCCTGGACATGTATGTGTGCATGATGGATCACAACTGCAACGCTCAGTTGGGCTTTTAACCACAGGGCCCAAAAGATGCATCTTGTTACAAATGATACCATCACACAACACATATAAGCCCAAGACCTCCCCCGCTCCTTTTTCGATGTGGGATTGAGTAACCTGACCTCCCATACGGTCTGGGTCTCACATATCCAATATCCAATTAAATACCTTATTTCCTTACCAATTCCACTCACCAAACCTATCAGAAACCAGTGATCAGATGCCGCAGGTACCTCCCCCTTGGATGTGTGATGTGATAGCCAAGAACTTAACAAGAAACAATCGGAATTACCATCCCTAATTGTCATACAATTTTCGGCACTAAGAATAGGGCAATAGGGCAAGTTGCGATTTCATGTTAACAAGTTGTAGGAGTTGCGATCTCATGTTAACAAGGAAGGATTAAAGGTTTATAACATGTATAATCAAAAGAAACACGATCAGAATCCAATAGGTTAATCAATTGATCAATATAAGTAGGTCATACTGATTTCATGTAATCAATTGATCACGAGCCGCAGCGGCACCTGCTGAATGGCTGAAATCTTTACATCTAACGAGCTTCCTTCAGCAACTTCGTAATAATGACTGGAAGTCTCTTAGCTTCCTTAGGGTGAGCCGGTTGAACTAGTTCAAGTGGAGGAACAGGATCTTCCACAGGTGCGGGTTCATTATGAAATTGGGCTTTCATACGTTGTTGGCCCGCAACAATCCCTTGTAACACATTTAGTATATATGCCATCACAGGATCAAAGGCTGGTGCGGCTGGCACCTCAGGTTGGTTTTCTGGCTGAGCTTGCCCTCTCTGCTCATTCGATGCATTAGATTCATTCTGATCAACCAGTTTCTACTCGGCTTGAGCTTTGTACCTACCCCGATAATCTATCGGTGCGTTCGGCCTTGCCATACTATACGAACACACGATGTCACTCAACACATAACCCAAATACGAAACTAAGGAAAGAAAGTGGTACCTGGTGAAGAGGCGTATACTGGACGATGCTGTGATGGCTGAAAACCGTGTATCTGGTGCATATGCTGGAAAAAAATCACACATGCATACAAATATACAAGTCTCGACAACCACATGCACACATGCAAATGCACACTCGTCAATTAACACATACAAGCACTCGACAATCATAGGATCACTATCATCAAATCACTTATGCATTCTACAATCATGTTTATCCATAGAAGCATTTGGAAAACACATGTTCACACAAATCATACTCGGCATTCATGACACTCATTCAAAAACGTACTCGGCAGTTTTTGAGACCCTGAATTTTGAGTCCTAAAAGTCTAGAAGCCAGTGCAGGTGAAAAGATCATTTTTTCCTTGAAGAAAACAATGTGTGATGGCCGAAATTGGTAAGAAATGTCCAGTAATTAATTTTGGTTTTAATTCTCTTTAATCTAGTTCTTTATAGGTTGATAATTACCTTAGAAATTAAAATCCCTAAACTTAAGAGGGGATAATTACAGAATTTAATTCTAATAATTATCTTACTTTAATCAAGCCTTTGAAATAAGGATTTTAACCCCATAGCCATCTTATATAAATAGGAAGCTAGCCACACAAAAATTTTATACAAAAAACACACAAAATTCGTAAAACCTAAAAATCTTACACCTCCCAATTTCTGCCAAAATCCGCTAGAACTTCAAATCAGCATAACTCTCTCATTCTTTGTCAGATTCTTGCAAATAATAGCTTGTTGGAAATTTCTCCTCATCCTATTTCCAACCATTTTTGGTTTATTTTCTGGAGGTCAGTTTTTCTTTGTCGAAAGTTAAATCATATTTCGGTAAGATTAGGTTTCAAGATTGTATGATTCTGTCTTCAATTGTTTTCTGTTGTTGTTCCTTTTATTCATATGATTGTTTGAAATCCATTCATGTTATAAAATCATGAATTCATCCTTTGAATCTTTTCTATATATGAAATTAGTATGCCATACTCATACCCTATTGTTGCCTATCTTGATCAATTGATTAACCTATTGGATTCTGATCTTGTTATTTTGATTGTATAAGTTATAAACACTTAATCCTTCTTTGTTAACATGAAATCTCAACCTTTACATCTTGCTAACATGAAATCACAAATTATCTTGTGTGTAAGACCCCAAATTTTGAGTCCTAGAAGTCCAGAAGCCAGTGCAGGTGAAAAGACGATTTTGCCCCTGAAGAGAAGGATGTGTGATAGCCGAAATTGGTAAGATTGTTCAGAAAATTAATTTGCTTCTGATTCCTTTCGATTTAGGTCCTTGTAGATGGGTAATAGCTTTAGGAACCATCCTTTAAGGTAGAAAGTTGCCTTAGAGATTAAGTCCCTAAAAATAGGAAAGATAATTTAAGAGTTTTGGTTACTTAGTAAATTATATTGGATTGATAGCTTGATTAAAAGTATAGACATAATTCTACACTCATTGAATATAAATAGGAAGCCAACCCCACAAATGTTTCCCCTAAAACCTTACAAAATTTGTATAGGCTTAAAACCCTATACCTCCCATTAGCCGTCAGAATTTTCTGAAACTTTAAACCAGCATAACTCCCTCATCGTTCATTGGATCACTGTGAATAATAGCTTGTTGGAAAGCTCTCTTCATCGTCTTTCTAACCATCTTTTGTTTTCCGTCAGGAGATTAGTACTTCTGTGTCTAAAGTTACTTTGAAAATCGGCGGCGGAATTAGGTTTTCGCCAAATCTTCTTGAACTTCAAAATAGCATAACTTTCTACTCGTTTGTTGGAATCTTGCAAATAATATGTCGTTGGAAAGCTCTTTTCATTCTCTTTCTAAAAAAATATAAATCGAACCTTGGATGTAAATATTTCGTTGTTTTAGGTTGAGACGAAATCGTCTTATGCCCTACTTTTAGCAAAAGGTTTTGCATAGTTAATTGGAATGGTAAATTCAGTTTGAATCTTGATAAGTTCCTGGCTATCACATCACACATCCAAGGGGGAGACACCTACGACATCTGATCACTGGTTTTCTGATAGGTTTGGTGAGTGGTACTGGTAAGGAATAGGGTATACAATTGATTGTTGGGATATGCATGCTTAGTTTGTTTTGTCTTTGTCTGGTGATGATTTAGGTGGTTCAGATTTACTTAATAAAGGCAAAGGAGTAGCTTCTTGTTCAGAGACAAGAGAGGTAGGATCTATGCCTCATCGGTTTCTCCAGAAACCCCTGCTCTTATTTGATGTTTTTGTTACCTGCCCTTGTTGTATTTGTTTGTGATTGGATTGTAGGGTGTGAATATGAAATCCGGAATGAGATATGAATCTCCTAGGCTATATCGAACCCCTGAGTTAGGAATTGAGTGCCTAGGGATGCTATTGTTATATAAATTGGATGTGTTGATTGTTTCCTGACATGATTGAGGATACCCTGTTGTGGTATTATGCTTTGTACTTGCATGTGTGTGCTTGTACGTGTTTGCGTGTCAGGATCCTGTTCCGGTGGCCACGCAAGGTAAGAACTGATGCTCCTAGGGAGAGGAGAGGTTCTTATCAATTTATGGGAGGTGTATGGGTGTTGAACCAGCAAGCTAGCGCTGGATATCTGTCCTTGCGAGGCCGGATCCCTGTCTTGCGAGACAGGAAGCCCTTATCTTGCGAGATTTGGGGATGCCCTGGTTGCGACTAAGGGAAGACTTGTTCCATGAGGGGCTAGTCCACTTGTCCTTGCAAGGATAAGGTGAAAGGCTTACTGATTAGTTTGTGTGTTAACCATCTACCCTTTGTGCAGTAAGTCTTGGACAACACAGGTGGAAGGGGATGGCCTTTCTTCATCATTGAGTGTGATTTTGTTGTATTTCACCTGCCTATGTACTTCTGAACTTTCGGAAGTGTGGTCCTCCCTCAACCATAATCTCGGCCTTAACCCCTTTTGGTTTATTGTTGAATTGCGTGATCCCTTTAGTTGTTTAGGGAATGATCTTATGTGAATTTGGGAGATTTGTATTTAAGGATTCTGTAGATCTTATTATGCTGCGACCCTACTGAGATTCTTGTAATCTCAAACCGTTGTTTTTACCATTTTTCAGACTTAGGTACATCCTCTATTCGTGGTACCAGTGTGTGAGATCAAGGCTGCACGGCGGGGCGATATCGCATCACAAATACTACTTGTTACTTGCGCAAATAACTTGAAACATTGGACATTGTTCTGGTTTATTTTTAAGCATTTGTTTGGCTTGCTATTTCCGAACTTGGTTGATGAAATTCTTGCTGGTTATTTGGATCCCTATGGGACTTGTGTGTTATGAACCCAATGGATTGATTTAAGACTTCCGCTGATGATTTTATTTAATCCGTATGTTACCAGAATATGTGTCCAGTATCATGCTCCAATTGATTGATAAGCAACAAAATAAACAAGATTAAAATCGGTATCATATGAGTAGCCTTGTGAAATTCTAATAGGTCTTAGGTGATTTTGGGGCTTATTTGGGTTTCACGGCGGTAATGACCTTAATCGGAGCAATAAATAATGGTTTAGGAATTGGGGTCGTTACATTGTTTCCTATGCTTAGTGCCAAAATATACATAGTTAAATTGGGGTAGTAATTCAAATTGGATCTTGTTAAGTTCTTGGCTATCACATCATACATCCAAAGGGGAGGCACCTGTGGCATCTGACCATTGATTTCTGATAGGTTTGGTGAGTGGAATTGGTAAGGAAATATGGTACTTACTTGGTTATTGAGTATGCATGCTTAGTTTGATTTTTTATTTTCCTTTTGATGCTATAGGTGGTTCAGAATTATTAAATAAGGGCAAAGGAATAGTATCTTGTTCTGAGATAAGAGAGGTAGGATCTATGCCTCATCGGTTTCTCTAGAGATTCCTATTGTTTTTTTGCTATTTTCGATACCTACCCTTGTTATTATTGCATGCGAATTGATTGTAGGATATGTGCATGAATCTATGATTGAGATATGAATCCTATAGGCTATACCGAACCCTTGAGTTAAGTTTCAGTGCCTGAATTGCATATAATTGTGTTCTGACATGATTGAAGATACCCTGTTATAGTATTATGTTTTGTACTTATTTGTGTGTACTTGTACATGTTTGTGTGTCAGGATCCTATTCCGATAGCTGTTCGGGGTAAACGCTGATGCTCCTTGGGAGATGGGAGAATCTTACTGGTATGGGAGTTGTATGGGTGACAATCCCTAGCATACGCGCGCTGGAAGTCTTGTCCTTGTGTGGGTTGGATGCCTGGTCCTTGTGTTGCTGGAAGCCTTGTCCTTGTGTGGCTGGAAGCCTTGTCCTTGTGTGGCTTGGATGTCTTGGCCATGTGTGGCAAGATGAATAGGTTTGCTGATTAGTTTGTGTGCTAACCTTTTACTTTTTGTGCAGTAAACCTTGGACAACACAGGTGGACAGGGATGACCTTTCTTTCTTTCTAGTGCCAAGAGTAATCTGATGAGTTTTACCTGCCTGTGTACTTCTGATTTTTGGAAGTGTTGTAGTCCACTCTTTGTCTTAGTTTCGGCCCTATCCCTTTGATTAATTCTTGAATTACGTGATACCCATAGTTGTGTAGGGATGATCTGATGTTGTTCGGGAGATTTGTGTTTACGATTTTTGTAGATCTTATGATGTTGTGACCCTATTAAGATTCTTGTAATCTCATCCTGTTGTATTCACCATTTTCAGGCTTAGGTACATCCACTGTCCATGGTACCATTGTGTGAGATCAAGGCTGCACGGCGGGGTGATATCGCATCACATTTGCATACTTGTTCCTTGATTGCCTGCGCATATAACATGAATTATGATTGGATTACTTTTTGGTTTTTCAAGATTCCTCTTTCACTTGTGTCCGATTTATGATTGGGGTTAACTTGCTGGATATTTGGATCCCTATGGGACTTGTGTGTTGTGAATTCATTGATTTTATTTAAAGACTTCCGCTGATATTTCATTCAATCCGTATAATACCATAATACTTATCCAATATCATGCTCCAATTTTTTATAGACATAAAGCATATACATGCTAAAAATCGAGAATTTGATGAGTAAGCCTTGTGGGATTCCGATAGGTCCTGGTTCTTGGGCTTTTTTGGGTTTCACGGTAGTAAGAACCCTAATCGGAGCAATTAATAATAGGTTAGGAGTTAGGTCATTACACACAAAGGGTAAAAGGTTAGCACACAAGCTAATCAGCAAGCATATTTATCTTGCCAGTACACAAGACAAGGCATCTAGCTACACAAGGACTAGGAATCCAAACCACACAAGGATAAGGGCATCCAAACCACATAAGGATAAGGACATACAAACCACACAAGGATAAGGGCATCTAGCCGCACAAAGACTAGGCATCCAGCATGCACATACTGGGGATTGTCACCCATATGACTCCCATACCAGTAAGAATCTCTCATCTCCCAAAGAGCATTAGCGCTTACCCCGAATGGCCACTGGAAAAGAATCCTGACACACAAACATGTATAAGCACACACAAGCAAGTACAAGGCACAATACCACAACAAGGCATCCATAATCATGTCAGAACACAATCAATATGTTCAATGTACACAACTCATGCAAATTAGGCACACATAACCTATCTCAAGGGTTAAACAATGCCTAAAGGATCATATCTCAATCCGCAATTCATGCATACACTATACAAGGCATGCACATACACTTATCATCAAGAACATGCACTGAAAATAATAAGAAAACAACAAGGATCTCTGGAGAAACCGATAAGGTATAGATCCTACCTCTTTTTTCTTTGAACAAGAAGCTATTCCTTTGCCTTATTCAAGGGATCTGAACAACCTATAACATCATAAGGCAAAGACAAAACCATACTAAGCATGCATACTCAATAATAAAGTAAGCATCCTATTTCCTTACCAATTCCACTCAACACACCTATCAGAAACCAGTGATTAGATGCCGCAGGTGCCTCCCCCTTGGATGTGTGATGTGATAGCCAAGAACTTAACAAGAATCAACCTGAATTACCACCCCAATAAACCATATAAATTTTGGTACTAAGATAGGGTTCACAAGGGCAGTTGCGATTTTATTCATACAAGCTTTAGGGGTTGCGGTTTCTTGTTAAAAAGGACGGATTAGGTATTAATAACACATACAATTAAAAGCAACAAGATTAGAAACCAGCAGTTAATTCAACTGATCAAAATTGGCAACAATAGGCAAAGGTATAGGGCATGCCGATTTCATGCAGTATGAATGATTCAAAGTAAAAATTCATGATATTACAACATGAATGGATTTCAAACAATCATACGAACAAAAAAAACAATGACAGAAACCAATTAATAGATCATTCAAGGAATTTTGGCACAAACTTCCAGAAAATTGCGATAAGGGCTTTGACAGGGAATAACTAACCTTCTGATGATCAAGCCAAGATAGCTAGATATAGGATGAAAAGAGCTTTCTAACAAGCTATTATTTACAGAAATACAACAAATGATGAAAGAATTCGGTTATGGTGAAGGCTTGGAAATTTTGGCAGCAAAGGGGTAGGGTGTAGGGTTTGATCGCTTGATAATTTTGTGTGTTTTTTGTTTAGAAACTAAGTATGGCTGACTACTCTTTATATAGGGTGTTTATGTGATTAATTTTCCCTACTTTAAAGGCTAGACATGGGGAGATAATCATTAGAATTAAATTCCAGAATTATCCTCTTAATTTTAGGAAATTATCATCTAAGGTAATATTAAACCATTAAGAAAATGAAATAAAGGAGGAATGGAATCAGGAATGAACACTAAACCTTCAATACCATTTTCGGCTATCACACATTCATTTCTTCATAGGCAAAACAACCATTTCACTTGTACTGGCTTCTAGACTTCTAAGACTAAAAAATAGGAGTCTCACAATTTTCCTTTATGCTCTAATTTGGTGTCAAAATTTTCATGGGGAATTGGGTTGACTAATTAGGTTGATTCTTGTTGTGTTTTTGGCTATCACATCACACATCCAAGGGGGGTGGTTCCAGCAGTATCTGATCACTAATTTATGATAGGTTTGGTGAGTGGAATTGGTAAGGAATTAGGATATCTATTTGGTTTCTGAATATGTATGCTTAGTATGGTATTGTCTTTGCCTTATGATTATGGAGGTGATTTTGATTCTATTGATAAAGGCAAAGGACTAGCTACTTGTTCAGAGACAAGAGAGGTAGGAAACATATCTCATCGGTTTCTCTAGAGATCCTTTTTCTTGTTTGATGATTCGGTTTGTTTTCCTTGATATGCGTATGCTTATAGTTTAGTATGCATGCTTGTGGTTTTGTTTGTTATACCTTAGGCAGATTGCATATCCCTATGCTAGGATTGAGTGCCTATTTTTGTTATATTCTGTGTATTTAGCTTGTTGATTGTATTATGATATGATTGGGGATGCCTTGCTGTGTTGTTATGCCTTGTACTTGCTTGAGCGTGCTTGTACTTGTTTTTTGTGTCAGGATCCTATTTCCAGTGGCCATTCGAGGTAAGTGATCGATGCTCCTTGTGAGATGAGAGGTACTTACTTGTATGGGAGTCATATAAGTGGCAATCCCTAGCAAGAGCTCGTAGGATGCCTAGTCTTTGTGTGGCTAGAAGCTTAGTCCTTGTGTGGCTAGAAACCTACTCCTTGTGTGGCTAGAAGCCTAGTCTTTGTGTGGCAAAATGCCCTTTTCCTTGTGTAGTTTGGATGCCCTTGTCCTTATGTGGCAAGATGGATAGGCTTGCTAATTAGATTGTTTGCTAATCATTTACCCTTTGTGTAGCTAAACCTTAGACATCACAAGTAGAAGGGGATAGCCTTTCAATTGTTCAAATCAGATGATGAATTACCGACTTGTGTACTTCTAGTTTCAAAAATATTCTTAGTCCACCCAAAGCCTTGCTACTTTCATCCTTATCCTATTATGTGTCTACGTGCTGATTTCTTGATCCCTTAAATAACATGTGATTTTAGTTGTTGATTCAGTGATATTTGTTTATATTTCTGCAAATCTTATGATATTGTGACCCTACTGAGATTCTTGTAATCTCACCCCATTTTTTCCCCCTTTTTCAGGCTTAGGTACACTTCTGTCAATGTTACTGGGGTGTGAGATCAAGGCTGCACGGTGGGATGATACTGCATCACATTCGCATACTTCCTTCTTTGTTGATTGCTTGCACATATACCCTTAATCATGCAATTTAATTGGACTATTTTCTGGTTCAATAGATCCTTCCTATTCCTACTTATTTCTGAAATGTACTTGAGGGCTACTTGTTGGACTTTGAGACTTCTTTGCGACTTGTGTGTTATGGTTCCTTTTATTAATTATAAAGACTTCCGCTAATATTTTTATTCACTCCGTATGTTACCAGAATATATGTTTATTATTAACATGCTGCAACCTTTAAAAACATAAGAATGAACTTTAAGAAAACATAATTGGTGTGACTTGAGCCTTGTGGGATTCAGATAGGTCCTTAGTTAGACTTTTTTGGGTTTCACGTCGGTAAGAGTCCTTATAGGTTGGGTTTGGTTACAACCAAGTTGATTGCTAATGGTATGTAGCCGTTCATGAGGAGACTTGTGTCCTACACACAATCTAGTTTTCTACACACAATCTAATTTCCTACCAAGTCGTCAGATTACATAACATTGTTATTGTCCAAGAAGTGGTTCATTCCATACAATAGAGGAAAGAAAAAGAGGGGTAGATGGCGATAAAGATTGATTTGGAGAAGGCAGATGATTGGTTAGATTGGGACTTTATTGAGGAAATACTATCATTTGGTAAGTTTTGATGACGAGCTGGTGCACCGATTACTATTTGTACTCGAACCCCAAGTATGTGGATCTTATGAAATGATAGTCTTTCTGGAAGTTTTGTTCTTTTTCAAGGGATTAGACAAGAGGACTCCTTATCCCCTTATCTGTTAGCATTATGCACAGAATGGCGAACGCATTTAATCAGTGATGCTTTAGCTAAGAATAGATGGTGACCTATGAAGCTTGGAAGACGTGGTCCTAACCTGACTCTGGTTATTTGTTTTTATTTTTGGAGGCGTTGTTACAACAAGCTGAGATTATTCTATCTATCTTAAACAATTTTGGACTAGCAAAAGTCCATGATATTTTTCTCTGCTAATGTAGGTGTAGAGTTTGCAAAACCAGTAGTTCATGGTCATTTATCTCAATAGCATTATCAGGATATCCTTGACAAGGTCAGGAACCATTTATCTGCATGGAAGGTAAAGCAACTATCTCTTACAGGGAGAATTATCCTAGTTCGCTCAGTCCTTTGCAGAAATTTTTCGATGAAGTCAGCGTGTGAGATACTAAATAAAGAGACTGTCACGATGGATGAGGACTTCTGGAAAAGAATATGGAAATGGCAAGGTCCAAAGCGAATCTTGTCACGACCGAAACTCAGACTACATGTCATTCGGCTTCGTGTATGACCCGTCCTTCAAATCTGGTGCCTCAATCAAGGAGATTCAGCACATTAATGGAGGATCAATCAGAGGCAATTAGGGAATTCAATGGGAATCCATTCTTGCCATATAGGAGACCCGATTTGGGGAATCAAGGTAATCAATGTAATCAGAGATTCCATAGATGGGAAATCAGCCATTAGTGCTTGCCTTGTATATATTTGTATAGACACCATTAGATCAGTTGACTCAATCTCCACCATTCATTGGGGAGCTGTATTGGCTATATAAGGGGTGCCTCCCTGCAAGCTTGCGAGTTTGGAGACATTACTTGCTGGGGAGCAAGTTCATTGTCAAGACTGACAACATTGCCACAAGCTACTTCCTTTCACAGAAGAAGCTATCACCGAAGCAAGCGAGGTGGCAAGATTTCTTGGCAGAGTTTGATTACATACTTGAGTATAAGCCAAGGAAGGAGAACTTGGTGGCGGATGCTCTTAGTAGAAGGGCTGAGCTTGCAGCCATCAAGACTCATGACAAACACCTTGATGGGATTTTATCAAGGCGTGTCAGTGGGAAGTACATGAACCATGAGGAGTATCTGGTTCATTGGAAAGGAGACCCTCCTGGTGAGACTAGTTGGGAGAGTGAATCCGATCTTTGGCAACATCGAGAAGAGATCGATGAGTTCTTGAGGCAGCACACAACGAGGACGTTGTCGAGTTTGGTGGGGGAGAATGTCATGACCGAAACTCAGACTACATGTCATTCGGCTTCGTGTATGACCCGTCCCTCAAATCTGGTGCCTCAATCAAGGAGATTCAGCACATTAATGGAGGATCAATCAGAGGCAATCAGGGAATTCAATGGGAATCCATTCCTGCCATATAGGAGACCCGATTTGGGGAATCAAGGTAATCAATGTAATCAGAGATTACCATAGATGGGAAATCAGCCATTAGTGCTTGTGTGAGGACCCAATCCCGGATACCGGACCTCACCGCCGTAGGACTCGAATTGACCCCGCCGAGGGACCAACCAGAACCCTACAAGGCTTCTCTTACAAAATCCATAAAGTTATAAAATTCTGGTTGCCGTTTATCAGCAATTCAACCAAGTTTATTGGATTCTCATATAAGTTTATTGGATTCTCATATATTCAAGGAAACCCTTACACTCATGAAAAATTGTTTGAGCATGGTTCTAAAATCTTTGTATTTGTAAGGGGTTTGAAAATATTTATTAAAAGAACAACTTAGATTATTTCAAACACCAAGTTGCGAAGTTGTTTAGCGGAAGGCTTTGTAAAAGAGAAAAAAAAACATTTATTTTGAAAACACACAATCCGGGAAAACATTTCAACAAAAAAATAAAACAATGGAAAACCAAATCAACCCAAAAAGGATGAAAGTCCAGTCCAAAGTATTTATTACAGTCCGAAATATAAATATCAAAGAAATGTAAAATGCATGCAAACCACAAACACAACTGCATAGCCATAGTTCAGCACCTACTGTTCGATGTTCTAGGGGAGGCTAGGCTTCTCCTCAGCTGAACCTGAAAGGGATAACAAATGGGGGTGAGATCACTAGGACCTCCGTGAGAGACACAGCATCATAAGCGTTCACGGGGAGTGAGTAAGGCAATACGAAAAACCTTTTCTTTTAAAATGCAAGTATAAAACCGGTGTAAGTAACATGAATAGTGAAAGTTCAAAAATCAGACTCAACGGTCTAAAATGAGTGGTTACGGTAAACGCATCATATCGTATCGAGAAATCCCACGGGACAGACATAAAACACCACACAAATCGGTTCGGCGCGTAGAACCGTCGGAGGCCCAATGGCAGTAAAGTTTGAGTTATTACAAGTTATGTATAAATGTCCCACCGCCATTGTTGTCTGTGGAGCGAAGGGAATACACACGTCCTCCACACTCCATACTCACGACCTGTGATCAAAGGTCACATAACACAACCATACAACTCCCTACGGTAAGAATCGCTCCCCTACTACGGGACGTCCGAATACTTACCTCGCATTGGCCAAGCGCTTCGTGTAATTCACGGTATCATATCTCTCATATATATACCCACCAACATGCCCCAAAATTCATAAAATCATTTCAATGGGATAATTTACACATGTTCAAAACATCATACAACACATGTGTATAGAAATTGTAAAGTAACCAAAAATCATGCTAAATCATCTTTCATAAAATTTTTTCAAACATGCATCCTTGTAAGTTCTTAACACCCAAATCATGTCAAAAAAAAAGAGGAAAAACACTTAGAAAACGGCATGTGATACTCGACAACATCAAGTGTAAACATCACCCATTCAAGTTTCTATTCTTCATCTTAAACACATTTAAACATGTGGGTAGTTTTCACGCATATTTCACAAAACCAAAAACACATACATAAATATTAATTTTCAAACACATGCCGAGTACATCACTAGTCGCAATTAAACCATTTCAAGCATGCCTCATACTCAAGACCAAAAAAAAATCATTTATGTAAACTATATTAAAAGTGAGTAGCCGATCAAACCGATGATACGAAGTCTCCCACCTTTTGTCTCTGATCACGGAGTCCTTTCCTACAAGCCCTGCTATGCCTACCATTAAGATCGTAACATACTCATGGTTAGGATCCATCAGCTCCATACTCAAATCCAAAGAACACTTATGGATCTAATTGACCCAAGTATATATATATATATATACTCACTAATCAACAACTCACCTTGATGTATCTTGTTTGATTGTGATACTTGTGGGTCTAAGGGTACTTCCGATAGGTTAATCTTAACGATTTCTCATGAACTATTTATCGTAAGATTCCTGATATTCTGAGAAGAACGTGGATATTAAGAATGAAAAATTTGGCCGAGTAGAAAAAAAGATAGAAAATATACAAGTTGCGGAAACTGTAGGGTGACGAGTTTGGTTTATGAACTTGGGGAATGAATTTCTGGATTCAGTCTTGAGTTTCTTGGCAGGTTGGTTCAAAGAAGAGTTCAAGGTATCAGAGAGGGTGTTCAGATAGGCTTAGAGAAGGAATAAAAATTGAAGAAGATAGATACCAAGATCAAGAACAGATTAGTTCCAAAAGATAGAAGAAAAGGTCTGGTTGCAGCAGCACAAGTTTTGGTTGGTATTTCAGGTGAGACTTCTGGTGACTTAGGTGTACATTCAGGCAAGCAAGAATAGACCAGAAAGTGAAAGAAAATGCATGCCAAAGATAGGGAAAGTCGGACTCAAGAGGGGACACACAAGAGAAACCAGAATTTGCAAGATGGTGAGTGATCTAGGGGTTCCCAAAACAATGGCAATCAGATGAAAGTGAGTGGGAAATCTTGCAATGGCAGACAAGGGTAAGTGGAGAGGTGTGTTTTACCTGGAAAAAGAGAGAAAAATTCTGGTGGGAGGGCCAGGAAATGATGCTTAATCAAGTGTGTTAGGGGAAGGTTGAAGTTTGAATTAATCATGTGTGTAATGTCTAGTTAGGTGGGTTATTAACCAATATAAAACAAAGAAAAATTCAAAAGAATCACCACCAGGAGAGGAATTCCGACTTTAACTTGAAAGGAAAAGCATCAGGTATGAAAATGGCAGACAACTTTGATTTAGAATGTGGCCTACACAAAAGGTTAAGCATGTGAAGGCAGATTTGAACAATAATGGCACAACTAGACACTCAACTTGTATAAACACATAAGGAACCCAAATTATGGCTGTATGTGATGTGGATCCTGAGGTAAGTATGGTAAGGTAATGTAGGTTTAATCCAGGTGAAAATATTATGTAATTACCCACTGTAATTGCTGAGTTACGGTATGGTAAAAAAAATCAGGGATTTACGGTGATCAATTGTTTTTGTGACTGGTGTAATCTGATTTTACTCTATGATGATTGTCTAATTACATGGCCAATTTAATCAATGTAGAATGAGTACATTGGGCCTTAGGAAATTTCCGAATGGATTTGGGCCTTGGGAATGGTAATTGGACCGAAAATATGAAGATACGAATCAATTACGGTCAACAGCAGTTTTACGATCGAACAATTCGTAAAACTGCGTCATATAAGTAGTTTATATTTATGTTAATTGAGAAGTTACATTGCCAAGAATTTAATTACTCACTTTTACCTTTCATAGGGTTACTCAGGTGTTTAAGGTTCACTCAGGTCCATCTAAATCGTAAAATGTTACCGTCACACGGTAAACAAAACTCATCTGGAGTCCTCGACGGGGTAAAACTCGGGGACTTACCAAACTAATACGGTAGAAATGGATACAGTAAAAATTTAGGCATTGCCGAAATGACTCGTACGGGCGTCGAAGTCATTAGCTAATAGGTCTAGTACATATCTAACACTCAAAAATGCTGAAAAATAACTTATACGATAAAAATAAAAAGGAAGAATAACTGATGAAAACCTCTAAAAGAGCGAGGTCTCACAACTTGCATTGTATATCTTTGTATAGACACCGTTAGATCGGTTGACTCAATCTCCACCATTCATTGGGGAGCTGTATTGGCTATATAAGGGGTGCCTCCCTGCAAGCTTGCGAGTTTGGAGACATTACTTGCTGGGGAGCAAGTTCAATGTCAAGACTGACAACATTGCCACAAGCTACTTCCTTTCACAGAAGAAGCTATCGCCGAAGCAAGCGAGGTGGCAAGATTTCTTGGCAGAGTTTGATTACATACTTGAGTATAAGCCAGGGAAGGAGAACTTGGTGGCGGATGCTCTTAGTAGAAGGGCCGAGCTTGCAGCCATCAAGACTCATGACAAACACCTTGATGGGATTTTATCAACGCGTGTCAGTGGGAAGTACATGAACCATGTGGAGTATCTGGTTCATTGGAAAGGAGACCCTCCTGGTGAGACTAGTTGGGAGAGTGAATCCGATCTTTGGCAACATCGAGACGAGATCGATGAGTTCTTGAGGCAGCACACAACGAGGACGTTGTCGAGTTTGGTGGGGGAGAATGTCACGACCGAAACTCAGACTACATGTCATTCGGCTTCGTGTATGACCCGTCCCTCAAATCTGGTGCCTCAATCAAGGAGATTCAGCACATTAATGGAGGATCAATCAGAGGCAATCAGGGAATTCAATGGGAATCCATTCCTGCCATATAGGAGACCCGATTTGGGGAATCAAGGTAATCAATGTAATCAGAGATTACCATAGATGGGAAATCAGCCATTAGTGCTTGCCTTGTATATCTTTGTATAGACACCGTTAGATCGGTTGACTCAATCTCCACCATTCATTGGGGAGCTGTATTGGCTATATAAGGGGTACCTTCCCTCATTTGTAATCATCAAGCAATTCTTGCAATATTGAGAGTTTAGAGTTTTCTCTCCATTCTTGTGTCCCTCTCTCTTTTCGGTTCTATTCTAAACTTAGCATTCTAGCTAACTTTGTGAGGAAGGCTGACTTAGCCTATTGCGAGAGCGATAGTCTAAGGCCGCACGGAGAGTTTCTATTCCGCAAAACTCTACGCCCGTGACAATCTGTTATTTCCTATGGTTGGTTGGGAGGCAGCGGATACCAACCAAAACTTATTGTTTACAAGGCATATTACTGCGGATTTGATGCTACGGAGACACACACCATACAACTAGCCAACATTAACGAACAATGTTCAGACAAAACTCTTATGTATAGTCAATTACAGACATTCACCTGCATTTAAAAGTCACGCGTTTACCAAGTGCTTATCTTCTCCACGTGGCGCTCAACTGTAACGCTACTTCTAATTTTTAACTTTTTTAATTTTATTTTCCTTTTCAGAGGGTGAGACTCACCCTCGCCCGTTCTTCTCCATCACAGAAGCGGTCCTGCCTCATACTCTGCAAGTATTCTTCACTTCTCCCACCCTCTTCCAATAATGGATACAATTGTTTCAAGGTCGTCTCCTCTATCCATCTCATCCATCCATCCGGTTCGTGCAGTTTCTCCGTCTGCTTCTCTCGCCCTCCCTCCTGCCTCCATCAACAAAGTTCTCTTCCTGTTCAACACGCATCATCAAAGTCTAACAAGAAGACGTTCTCCCTCATCCTCCTTCCTCCCTACCCCTCCTCTCCGAAAATCCGCCATAACCCGCGGTGCTATCGCAGAGATTAAGGAGGTTGATTTTCCAGACACGGTCTTGAAATCCGACCGTCCGGTTCTTGTGGAGTTCGTTGCCACGTGGTGCGGTCCCTGCCGCCTCATCTCTCCCGCCATGGAATGGCTGGCTCAGGTGAGTCATCTTCCCTGTAAATTCTCTTTCACTTTATTTCAGTGATACACATAGGCAACAAGCAAGAAGAGAACGAGATTTTGGGGTTAGTTGTAATTATTCACCGTTGACAGGAATACGGGGATAGATTGACGGTCGTGAAGATTGATCACGACGCGAATCCCAAATTGATCGAGGAGTACAAAGTTTATGGGTTGCCCGCTTTGATTCTGTTCAAGGAAGGGCGAGAAGTGCCGGAAAGCAGAAGGGAAGGGGCCATTACAAAAGCCAAGCTTAAAGAGTACATCGATACTTTGTTGGAGACAGTATCTGTGTCGTAGAGATGGTCATCATGAACATGTCTTTTATGTGGTTATCGTAATTCTTTGTATCGGAGTTTGTACCAATATTGGAATTGACTGTATGAGAGGGAATTGTCTTTCTTTTTTTTTCTTTTTTTTTCTTTTTTTTTATATTTATATAGATTCAGTACCAATAGGAAGAGTGGAGGATTTCATTCCTTACTCGATCATTGATTATAGATTGGTTCACCTTGAGAATGGTTAAGAATGGGGTTAGCTGTAAAAATTGTCTTGCAGATTAAGATCTACAGTTCCATATCTGCTGCTTTCCTGTTGACCAGTAAGATTGGAACTGCGAAATCATATTTTTTAAAAAAATGTGGCCAATACCTGTTTCCGCCACAAATAACAGGGGGCCGAAGTGAAGCTTTATCAAGTGTTCAGATAAGACACAATCTGAATTCCCAAAAAAATATTTATGATATTACAAAAGGAATTATTTTAGTTTGAAAAGAAATAAACTGTAGATGGTCCAACCACCTCTATTTTAGTTAACTGCTAGCAATATCAGGTATATCATGGCAGGTAATTAATAAATCATATTAGGTGATGGTCTTTCCTTGGAGCTACCGTGCTGATTTGTGTTGTAGTTGCAAGTGGTAACCTTTTAGCCATAACTATTCAAGCCTTAATCTACTGTTCGCTCACCTAATATGTCAAAAGTTCAAAATTCGAGTTTGTCTTCCAGTGAATTAGTTCTGGCGTTCCCTTTCATGTTTTTTTTTCCTTTCTCTGTGTTGATTATTTTTCTTTATTTTTCCTTATTTTTCATCCCCCTTTTATGCTAAATCCAATGCCTTGCCCAACTTGAAGGATAATTTCATGAGCAAAATAGTAGGATTTCTTTTGAGATAGTGTTGTGTAGGGAGAAACAGTAAAGCTCAGGAGAGAAGAGGAGCACAAAAATAAAAGACTACCTCTGGGCAAACAGGAATAAGTAGACAGTAAAGATACTAGCAACATGTCGAAACACCAAGATATTTGGAAGTCCCAACTTTATCCTGACTTGCATCTCCATCTTTACTCCACCTTATGAACTATCAGGCACAAAAAACAAAACCTTTTGACATAATCTCCACACAACCATACCATAGGGCTTGAGCAACTCGGACAGTGCCAGACCATGGCTTCAACCGGTATACACATCACTTTCTCAACCAACACAGCTTGTACTATAATCATCAAGCACACTGACGCGTGCATAAAAAGTACGACGGTATCTCAGCTTCATTCTGAAAGATATGATATCATCTGAACCCAGGAAGGTGTGTTCTTCAACCCCACAATTTCCATATGAAGTGACGATCTTTATAGAGGTAAACCTTTGATGACATTGACCCAGTCGATCAAAGAGTCGTTCCCCTCCACCAACCCCAAGGATTTTGTCTTCAATCCTGAAACTTCCATATACAGGGACAATCTGTATCAAGGAAACCTTTGATGACATTGACCCTGCCGATCAACAAGTCAGTTCCCCACCACCATCCCCTTGGATTTCCGAAAGGGATATTGTTGGGATGCTGCCTTGACTAATTAGATGTTTAACTCTTGCGGACGTCTGAGCCTCTTTTGACAATTTAGAAATTGCATCTCTTACAATTGTATAGTTCTTGCCATGCTGATCGGGGAATTTTCCCTTGTCCACCATCTCTTTTAATATCTCAAAAGCCAAGGCAAAATTTTGGTCAGCAACAAAAGCACTAACTAGCGCTGCATAAACAAAGGTGTCAGGTTCCATTTTTTTCTCTTCCATCTCACGGAAAGGGCCGAGAGCAGAATTGGACCGTCCACACTTGCAAAGACCTTGAATGAAAGCCATGAAAGCTACTCTACTAGGAGTACATTTTCTTTGCGCCATCTTATTCCATAGAAGAATAGCATCATCAGGTCTTCCAGCGTTGCATAAACCGTTTATTAGGGTAGTATAAGTAATCACGTTAGGCTCCTTTTCCTTTTCAAACATGCTGAAGAGGTAGAGCTTGGCTTCATCAGTACCGCTATTCTTGCAAAATCCATCTATAAGCAAGTTGTATGTGACAACTGAAGGAACAAGGCCCTTCGTCTCCATTGTATTGAAAAGATGTCGTGCTTCTGCTATTCTTTGGGCCTTACAGAGTCCCTTTATCAATATGTTATGAGCAACCACATCAGGGCAGAACCCAAGAGCAAAAATGTCCTGAAATAGTTTAAAAGCAGTATCTACTTCTCCATTTTTAACTAATCCATCTAAACATGCAGAATAACCAATTATATCAGGTTGAAAGCCTTCTTGAACCATGTCAGCAAGAAATTTACAAGCTTCTACTGTTTTCCCATTTTTGCACAGCTCGCCAACCATCCAGGTAGAATGCTTTATCCAAGGCTCATGACCATGAATCCGCATCTTCTTTATCAGATCAAGGGCTCCTGAGACATCCTTTCTTCTGCAAAGACATCCAAAAATACAGTTGTGTGTAAACTTGGTAGGTTCAAATCCAGAGCCCTCCATCTCTCTTAGAAGCTCATAGCATTCCTCCAATCTATTTGTATGGCATAGCCCGTCAATTATGTTATTGTACAGTTGCAGCTCTCGTTTACAACCAAATTGTGCCATTGCTACAAATAGGCTAAGGGCCAAGTCCAACTTATTAGCCCTGAGAAAACCATTAATAACAATAGTGAAAGAACGAGTGTTAGGGGCAACAATCTCTCTATCTCTGAAAATTTTATTCATCTGAAAATCTTCTTCGAGACCATTTCCCATCATTCCACGGAGAAGATGATAAGCTTTACCCATCGAACCATTACTAACAAAAGAATCCAAGAGGGAATTGTAAAGCAAAAGCATAGCTTCCGTATCCAGATCATCATGGATTTCCTCCAGTAGGCGGGCCAATTCTCCCTGTCCTTCTTCAGAGAAAGAAGATATGAGCTTGGAAATTATTCCAATATCTGGTTGCATTTTCAAATTCTTCATTTCGGAATATAAATATAAAGCTTTCTCGAGTTCTTTGTTCTTGCAAAGACCTCCGATTAACACATCAAAAAGGGAAACATCAGGAAGAAAACCAGATTGCTGCATTTTATGAAACAATTGGAGGGCCTTACCGACTCTGGACTCCTTCACAAACCCATGAATCAAAACACAAAATGTCTTCTCAGTCAGTCCAACATTTCGATATTCCATTCTTTCAACCAGCTCAAATGCCTTATCCACCTCACCCCGCTTGCAAAAAGACACCACCAAGATAGAGAGCACGTAGGCGTCGGCCCAACCACGGTCACAAATCTCGTTAAAAGCGTCCAACGCTTTATCAAACCTTCCTGCATTACAATAAACGCGTAAAACAGGCGTCAAAGTGTACTTATCAAACCCCCATCCCAGATCACGCATCTCTTTCATTCTCATCTCAACCAAATCAACAGAACCAGACCTAGAAATAACCTCTAACAAACAATTATAGCTATAATTATTCGGCACGCAGAGTCCCATCCTTTTGACTTGATCAAACAAAGCGTTAGCCTCATCCACCAATCCCACACATCCCAAACACCTAAGAAGGAAGCCCAAAGCGCCAGGGCTCATCAAGCAACGCAGATTCACAACTTCAACTGACAAAGCCCTGAGCTGGTCATTTTGTCGAGCACGAGATAGGACTGAGGCCATGGCATTGTAAGCATAAATATTATGCTTGTAGGTATGTCGGTTAGATGCCCAAGTGAAGAACGCGTGAGCAGATTTCCAGTTTCTGAAACCATTCAAAACATTCTCGACAACTCGAGCGTCTAGCATTGGCAAAAAACTCTCCAACTCCGGATTGTCTGGGCAAAACGGTTGCCTGCTGAATATGGAAATGAGGTTATCGGCAATGTGGGAGCCATTTGAGGGAATGCCAGACAGGTATCTGGTGAAAACATGATGCTTCCTTGAGGACTTCATTAATTTGCAGAGGCTTCTTTGTGTTCTTTATAAGAATAAAATAACTCTGCGGTGTCTCTTTGCCTCTTACCAAACGAACCCTGTGTCGAAGATGACAATGAGTGAGCTTAACCTCCGTAGTTCGTACTTATTCGGTTTTAAATTTTTATTTAATTGATACTGTATTTAAGTTATTGAATGATATTAAAAAGTATTATACAAACTCTACAACATCCTTTAGAATCTAATAAAATCTAAAAAACAATATTCTAATTAAATAAATAATTTTAAGCATACTATTTAATAATAAATTTAGTTGATAAGCAATTTTCTCAAATATTTTATAATAAAATTTAAAAGTATTGATTAATGAGGAATAGTCTCAATTATAATCGATCTTTATTGAGATTGACACAATTAAAAATATAAAAAATTATAATTATTAATTTATTACTTATCTACAAAGACTTCATTCTCAGAACAAGCTTGAACTTCTAGACTTCAACAAGGGTTGCTTCTTCTTCTTTATTTTCAACATTTTGTGCCTCCTCGGAGGGACTTGTATCTTAGTCTTGGACCTGACTCTATTCAATCTTGACTTGCATACGTATCCACGAAATAGTGGTTGCATTAGATACTTACCCTCATAATCCGTAGGATCTTCTCTGATGGTGGCTAGCTTGGTGGCCTTCAGTAGTTTCTGAATGTCCTGAAGGGATTCTGTTCTCAAACAATTCTTTCACAAGAAAAAGACTTCGCCTAAAAATTTGAAGAAAATGACTTTGCTCATTTTGCAATTAACTTCTAGTCGATCGATGGATTTGATTCTGCAAGATCATTACGACGGACACAGTCCGGTGAAAACTGGCTTCCCTCATTTCTTAATAAAGGTTTAAATTTGTATCAAGCCTTACAGTCTGGTGGAAACTTTTCTTCTACAACCAAATCAATTTATGTCTCAAAACAGAATATCCAATTTCAAGAATATTTTTATGATTATCTGTAATCTCAATAAAGTTCATAGAACTAATGTCTTATACCAAAGACTAAGATTATTACTCGCTTGAGTGATAATTGTAAGAGGACATTATCGGCAATGTACAATGCACATTCGCAACAATACACTACCAAGAACACAAGAATAGATCAAGTTCCCAAATGGATTTCGTGAAAGACAAACCACATTCCACAAAGAACATAACAAATCTAGCAGTACCTGATTGAGCTATAGGTTTATAGCCACGAGGGGATTTCTGGAATAGCTATTGCCCAACCTAGAAAACCAAGTAGAGATGGATTTTTAGATTGCAAACACATTCATTCAATAGTTGTTATAATATAAGGATGAGTGTACCACTTGTGTTTTCTCAAAGGAAAGAAAACACACTATCTAAGAGGGTTACTAGATATTAGAGTTTGTTTCCAAAGAAAAGATACACGTTCTGCTACCACATTAATTGCCACCACACAGGTGATAATTGAGTAGTAGCACAACAATAAGGAATGAAAAACAACTTAATTTTCTATGAATGACTAACACACAATGCAATGCTACCACATTAATTGTCACACCCCTGAACCAACAAATCATGTGACAATCATTGTAGGCCCACTATATACACTGTCATATCTACAAACAATACATATAGTAAACCTACAAGGTTAGTGGTATAATAAATAACATAGTCAATTATATAAAAATTGACTAAAGATAATGTAGCATAATTTAAAAGAATAACACGAAGCCATTCCGGGTAGCATCATAAAATAATCAAGCTTAAAGGATTACCTAGGAATAAATGCTAAGACAATAATCCGACCATACTCAATTACTTTCAAGGAAAACGATATGAATATAAAACTCTTTAAAATTACCTCAAGTGTGACCAATAGCCGATCATTTCTTGTTATATCTGGGAGTGAGCTTCTAACCATAATACCTGCAATCGATTTCCACTAACCTGGCATAAGTCTTCCAGATGAGCAAACGGAAAAAATATACATAGCATTTCATAACATTTATTGCTTAAAACAACAAACATGCTAGCATGCAATAATTTAATCAGTACAAGCAATCACAGTCATTTATATGTAGCAATCATGACTTTTCAGAGCATACATGACCGTGATTTGGGCTGCTAATATTTTTCAGTATATGTGGGCCAATGACAGGATTAGAGTTCATTAGTAGCACTCTAATCTCATTATCTTTTTAACTTAGCTCATTTTATCATGCAATAGACAAATCCATGTCAAATTAATTCCTAGCCCGATCCACTAACGTTAATGAGGCTTTAGGTGATGGTAGCTCCACCTAAGCAGTCGTCACTCTTCAAAATCCTGATTTATATAATTTAATTCATAATAACATAAATAAAATCTTTTCCTTCCTTATTATCTCATTATTTGATGTCTTTACGCCATGCTACCAGACCCAGAGAGCTCTCAAGGATTGTATAGGTTATCCTAGGCAGATTTAGTGCACCACACACGCCTTATCCTAAATGTGCCAAGTGCATCACATGCATCTCGATAATTCCAATACAGCATGACACATTCAAACAATTCACAACATAACATAATAATCATGGCATACTGTTCCAGCAGTTATTTATAACACAATATTTCATAGGCATGGCATAGCACACATGCATCAATCCAATTACTCATTTCATATTAGCCATATTAAAAAGAAGATTCGTCCACTCATTGGTTTTGAAGCCCACAAATCCTTTGTTGGAGCTCTAGATTGACTTCTCGAGGTCTTGTCTCTGTAAGTATCCACCTGCGCACAACTATTTCCAAATTCTCAATAAATCATAATCATATAATAATAACAAATAAAATCACTTGTCCATATCCTTTACCCGACACGTTTCAACCTGAAAACCAACCAGGGACCAAATCAGGTATTTTTCCTTATTTTTCGAAATCTTGTACCATTTATTTGACTCATCAAAATAATTCCAAATCTAACAAATTTTATATCATCAGACTCCAAATTGAATCTAGTATTTTTCATATTTTTTCTGAAATTTTTCTAAATTTCTAACTATTTTCTCAAATTTTATATATTTTCAGTGTATTTTAACTAATTTCTATAGTTTAAATACTCTCATCAATCATAACACACTCCATGGCAACATAAGGTGCTGCCACTCCTACATTGGAAGCCACCTGATTGTGACATGCAGCTCCCCAGAGGCATGTTACATTGCCTGAGCCTTAGGATCGAGTCCAACCCTGTCTATTTTTTTTGGATGACATGTTGCCTACCCTAACAATCAATGATATATCACACGAAGACAACCTCGGATGACATGTCATCTGAGGTCGTCTTCAACCTCTAAACAGTTCCAATAAACAATGACCACATAAAACCTTAATTACCTAAACTCTTAAATACACAACCAAAATCAACGAGACATAAACCAAAACAAAGATCTCAACCTAACAAACTAAATCATGCAAAAGGGAAGGGGATTTTACTGTCAGAATCCAGAATAATAAATGGAGAAAGGATCGAACTCTAAAAATCAGCCTCAACACCTCTCTCACTACACAAAGTCGTATAATTTCTGTGTGGAAACATTTGCAGGTGGAAAATCACTACTCCTGGGTTTGTTTCCTAAGCTCAAAAATCTCTGAAGATGGAATGGAGGATAGCGACCCAATAAAGATTAAAATCGGGTCAAAAGTGGTGGTAGAAGGGTCTCGATCTGGGAATAGGATGCAGAGACGCAACGTAGTTGTTTTGTTCTCTTGCAAAAGGATATCGTTTTGCTTTCTTGCAAAACGACGCCACTCCAGGATGGAACGACATAGCTCAGGATAAACCCACCCAAGCATCAAAACGATGGGGTTGGTAGTCATTTTGACTAGTGCGAGTCAAAAGGATAGACCTGCTTGTCATTTTGCCTTATTATATATTATTATAATATATTTAATAAAAATAAAAATATTTTATTTTTTTCTAAATATAAAAAACTTTAATAATTCATAATAAATAGTATAATACTTCAAAAAATTCCAAAAATATTTCTATAAATTTCTTATAAATAATGAAATCTACCAAGTCAATAATTTTTCTCATAAATATATAATTTAATAAAATTAAAGTTTCGCTATATTTATCTTATAAAACCATATTAATTTCAAATACAGTTCTGAAAATTCTTCAAAAATTTATACAATCTTAGAAATCACTAATAAACTAATCTATGGTCTTGAAATTTCAAAATCTTCAATAAAACTCTTTCTATGGTTTTTCAATCATTAAATAGATAATTACAATAAATTTCAGTAATGAATAATACCTTCTAAAATATTCAAATCATATCATAAACCCCTTATCGATCCCAAGTTGTGGGATAAGGCCCACGAACATTAATAATCCTCAATTGAGCTTCCTGGTCCAAATATGTAAGGACCTAAACCCAACCTATAAGGATCCTTACCGCCGTGAAACCCAAATAAGTCTTCGCAAGGTTATTCAAATCCCACAAGGCTCTTAACAATTAATTATTTAAATTCATTAGTTAAACAAGTTGGTTTTAAGGTTGGAGCATGCAATTTAATGAAGTAAAATTCTGGCATAAAATAGAGTTAAAGAAAATAGCAGCAGAAGACTTTAATTTAAGCAAACATAAATCCAGTGGAAACATAACACACAAGTCCCAAGGGAAACTCAATCAAAAAGTATCTATTCATCGCAACATGCGAAAATAAGAACAGAAAAGGAAAGCCAGAAAAAAATCAAACTGAAATGTGCAAGGCAATCATTCTACCTTGCAACCTTGATCTCACACCTCAGTACCGCCAGAAAAATACGAACCTAAGCCTGAAAAAGGAGAGAAACAATGGAATGAGATTAGAAGAATCTTAGTAGGTCGCAACATCGTAAGATCTACGGAAACCTAAACAAACATCTCTCGATCAACATATAAATCGCATATAGGTATATAATAGGCCCAAAAAAATCAGTCAATCAAACATAACAATATAAGGGTCGATTTTATCAAAATAACAGGGAGGAATCAAAACACTTCGTAGGCAACCATCACAAGATGGAAACCAAAAGCACATAGGGATCCCAATACAATTTCAAAACCAAATGATTATCCCCTACCGCCTACGTTGTCCAAGGTTGTGCTGAAAAAAGAAAACGATTGGCAAACAAACTTACAACATGCCTTTTTCAATCCAACCAAACACAAGATATGGGGCATCTTGCCAACACTAGATACAGAGCATCTCGCTAATTACTAGATACGAGGTATCCAACGAGCTCTTGCTTAGAAACAATCACCATACAACTCCCTATTTGGTAAGCACCTCTCCTCTACCTCAGGAGCATCAATACTTACCTCGGATGGACCGCGATAAGAGGATCCTTCAAACAAGGCACGCATATACACACATACACACATAAAGAAACATAATAAGGTATCCTCATTTGAATCACAATATAATGCAAAAATCCATACACAAAAACCAATTTGAAATAGGGTGATACTAAACCCTACATAGTTCCAAAATTACCAAGAATAAAAGCACATAATCTGCAAACTTATAGAACACAATTAGACAAACTGAAATAAAAGAAAATCAAGTAAAATGATTTCCGAAGAAACCGATAAGGTATAGATCCTATGTAAGGACCCCAATTCCTAACCTATTCTTAAGTTGCTCCTAGTAGGACCCTTACCGCTGTGAAACCCAAACAAGCCAAAAACCAGGACCTATTTGAATCCCACAAGGCTTACCTATCTAATTTTTGATTTTAGCATATTTATTCTTTGTATTTATAACAATTGGAGCATGATATTGGACAAGCATTCTTGTATCATACGGAGTGAATAAACATAAGCGGAAATCTTTAAATTGAATCATTGGAACCGCAACACACAAGTCCCATAGGGATCTAAAAATCCAACAAGTAAACCTTCAATATAATCCGGAAACTATTAAGCAAAGGAGGAACTCGAATAACTAGAAAATAGTCTAATCAAAGTTCATGTTATATGCCCAAGCAACCAAGGAAACAGGAATGCAAAAGTGATGTAATATTGCCTCGTCGTGTTGTAAGACCCCGAATTTTGAGTCCTAGAAGTCCAGAAGCCAATGCAAGTGAAAAGATAATTTTGCCCCTGATGGAAAGGATGTGTGATGGCCGAAATTGGTAAGATTGTTTAGTAGTTAATTTTGTTTTAAATTCCTTTAGATCTAAGTTCTTATAGATGAATGATTGTCTTAGAGATTGTCCTTATAGAGGGATAATTCTCTTAGAGATTTAAGACCTTAAAAATAGGGAAGATAATTTAGAGTTTAATTATCTGGTAGATTATCTTATTATGATAAAGTGATTAAAATTAATAATCATAATTCTATACCCATTCATTAGAAATAGGAAGCCAACCCCACAAAAATCATTCAAAGAAAACTTACAAATTCGGATGAGCCTAAAACCCTATACCTCCCTATAGCCGCCATAATTCGCAAAAACTTCAAACCAGCATAACTCACTCATTGTTCGTCGGATCTCTGCGAATAATAGCTTGTTGGAAAGCTCTCTTCATCCTCTTTCAAACCATCTTTAGTTTTCATCAGGAGGTTAGTATTTCTTTATCTAAGGTTAACTTGAAAATCGGCGACGGAATTAGGTTTTCGCCAAATCTTCCTAAACTTCAAAATAGCATAACTTTCTACTAGCATAACTTTTCAGCTTGAATGTAAATATTTCCTTGTTTAAGGTTAAGATGAAATCGTCCTATGCCCTACTTTTAGCAACAAGATTTGCATAGTTAATTGGAATGGTAAATTCAGGTTGAATCTTGTTAAGTTCCTGGCTATCACATCACACATCCAAGGGGGAGGCACCTGCAACGTCTGATCACTGATTTTCTGATAGGTTTGGTGAGTGGTATTGGTAAGGAAATAGGGTATTCAATTGACTATTGAATATGCATGCTTAGTATGTTTTTGTCTTTCCCTTGTGATAATTTAGGTGGTTCGGATTTACTTAATAAAGGCAAAGGAGTAGCTCCTTGTTTAGAGACAAGAGAGGTAGGATCTAAGCCTCATCGGTTTCTCCAGAGACCCCTACTATTTTCTTGATATTCTTGTTACCTGCCCTTGTTGTATTGCATGCGATTGGATTATAGGGTGAGAGTATGAAATTCGGAATGAGATATGGATCTCATAGGCTATATCGAACCCCTGAGTTAGATATTGAGTGCCTGGGTTGCATATGTTATGTGAATTGAATATGCTGATTGTGTTCTGACATGATTGAGGATACCCTGTTGTGGTATGATGCTTTGTACTTGCCTGTGTGTGCTTGTACGTGTCTGTGTGTCAGGATCCTATTCCGGTGGCCATTTAAGGTAAATGCTGATGCTCCTAGGGAGAGGAGAGGTTCTTACTGGTATGGGAGTTGTATGGGCGGCAAATCCCAGCAAGAGCTCGCTGGAGGTCTGGTCCTTGTGTGGCCAGAACCCTGTTCTTGTGTGCCAGGAAGCCCTGATAGGTATGTGATCTGGGATGCCCTAGTAGGTATGTGACTAGGGAAGACTTAGTCGACTTGTCCTTGCGAGGATAAGATAAAAGGCTTACTGATAAGTTTACGTGTTAACCATCTACCCTTTGTGCAGTAAGTTTTGGACAACATAGGTGGAAGGGGATGGCCTTTCTTCTTCATTGCCGATGGCAATGTGATGTGTTTCACCTGCCTATGTACTTCTGAGCTTTCAGAAGTGTTTGTAGTCCTCCCTCAGCCATAAATTCGGCCCTAACCTCTTTTGATTGGTTTTTGAATTGCGTGATCCCCTTTAGTTGTTTAAGAATGATCTTATGTGAACTGGGAGATTTGTGTTTAAGGATTCTGAAGATCTTATGATGCTATGACCCTACTGAGATTCTTGTAATCTCAAACTGTTGTTTTTACCATTTTTCAGGCTTAGGTACATTCATTGTTAGTGGTACCAGGGTGTGAGATCAAGGCTGCACGGCGGGGCGATATCGCATCACATTTTCATACTTGTTACTTGCGCATATAACATGAAAGAGTGGACAACTTTCTGGTTTATTTTAAGCACTCTTCTTTACTTTCTATTTCCGAACCTTGATGAAGAATTTCTTGCTGGTTATGTGGATCCCTATGGGACTTGTGTGTTATGAACCCAATGATTTGATTTAAGACTTCCGCTGATGTTTTATTTACTCCGTATGTTACCAGAATATGTGTCTAATATCATGCTCCAAATGTTGATAAGCAACAAAATGAACAAGCTGAAAATCGGTAGTTAATGATACACCTGGTGAGATTCAAATAGGTCTTAGGTGTCATTTAGGCTTATTTGGGTTTCATGGCAGTAATGACCTTAATCGGAGCAATTAATAATGGTTTAGGAATTTGGGTCGTTACAAGTTTGGTAGCGGAGCATGGTTTAGGGAATATAATTTGTTATATGCTAACTTATTTGTTGATTTTGGTGATTGCAGGTAAGAACATGGGCACACACTCACTCATTTAGGGGCTAAAATCAAAAGGAAACTGGGGATAACATGGGATTTAAATGATGGAAATAATAATAGCAGATGTGATGATTGTTCATCTTTAGTATGCGTTAATATGTTTGAGTAGATGATTAGCTGTGTTTCTTGTCATTACCGAATGAATATGCATGTGAGTGATGATGTGAATTGCCGAATATGGATGATGTGTGAGTCTATGTTTGCTTGATGTTTGATAATGATTTCTATGAGTGTTGATGGAATTTCCAAGAATACTCTTGCATGTGTGCATGTGATTTCCGAAAATTTGTATATTGCTTTCCAGCATATGCGTATCGTCCGGTGCATGCCTCTCTACCAGGTACCACTCCTATTCCTAGTGTCGTATTTAGTGTGTGTTGAGTAACAATCGTACACTTGTGTAGTATGGCACGCTCGAGGCAACAAAGGGACCAACGGGGTAGGTTTGAGATTCAGACTGAACAGCAACCTGTTGAGCAAGATGAGACAAATGCACAAAATGAGCAGGAAGGGCAAGCTGAGTCCGAAAACCAACCTAAGACACCAGCCGTACCAGGCATTGACTCTGTTATGGCACAAATCTTAAATGTGTTACAAGGAATTGCTGCAAACCAGCAGCGAATGGAGGCGCAATTTCAGAATGCTCCTGCGCCTGCACCAGAACCTATTCCTCCACTTGAACCTGTGCAGCCGACACATCAAAAGGAGACAGAGAGACTTCCCGTCATGATTACAAAATTGCTGAAGGAAGCTCGACAACTTGGATGTAAAGATTTCGGTGGTTCAGCTGGAGCCGCAGCCGCTCGTGAGTGGATGGACACCTTATGTCGAGTATCCTTGTTCCTGCGTATCTCGGATGATGACAAGGTTGCCATTGCTCCATTTTTACTTGAAGGAGAAGCCCTCGCATGGTGGACATCTGTTAGCTTGCGATTCGGCGATCGTTTGCCAACGTGGGAAGAATTCCGGTACGAATTCGATGAGAGATTCTATACGAGATTCCATAAAAGCGAGCAGCGACAAGCTTTTTACAAACTTGAACAAGGCACCCGTTCGGTGCTGGAATATGAAAAAGTGTTAAGAGAGTTGTCCCGATTTGCACCTGAAGAAGATCGTACACCGTATCAGCTTGTGAGACGATTTCAGGATGGGTTGAGTACTAAGCTCAAAACCATCGTCGGTACGACACCGGTGCAGAATTTACAAGAACTAATTGTTGCCGCAACTGAGGCTGAAAAAATCGTGCAAACCAAGAAGTCATCCGCAGCCACTAGTGGCGGATCCTATGGGAGAGATTCGAGGTTCAATCGGCTAAGGGGACCCTATCCTTTAAGGTCCTATCCTCCGAAAATTAATGGCAATGGAAATATCAACCGGAAGAACTTTTCTGGTTCAAATTCCAATGGATCTTCGTGGAGTTCGCAGCAACGGAGATGTTACAATTGTGGCGAGATGGGACATGTTCAGAGGGAATGCCCAAAACCAAAGCGAATCACAGGTATACCAAACGCAGGCCGAGGTGGGAATGCCAACCCCGCCAGACCACCAACACGCGCACCAGAAGGACCACCCAACAGATCCACAAGTGAGGCGTAACCAAGACCAACAAGGCTCTTTACTTTGACTGATTCCGAGGCTAGTCCTGATGTGGTGACAGGTACTATTTCAATTTTTTCTCGAAACGCTAAAGTATTATTTGATCCAGGAGCAAATAGATCGTTTGTGAGTCCAAAGATAGCGCTTAGCGCGGATCATCCTCTATCTCCCTTGACTCCTCCTATTGCGGTTCTAACTCCTTTGGGAGAACAACTGATTTGTGATCTGGTCTACATCGACTGTGCTATACGTATAGGATCGAATGTAGTTGAAGTGAATCTAATTCCATTAGACATCAGGGAGCTGGATGTGATTTTAGGCATGGATTGTCTGGCAAAATATCAAGTCTGTGTGGAGTGTTTCACCAAGCGGGTGTGGTTCACATTTTCTGATGGTATCGAATACTGTTTTGAAGGCGATAGGCGAGTGGTGCCAACTTGCATGATTTCCTGGCTTAAGGCGAAGCGATTAATCAACAAAGGATGTACAGCGTATCTTGCGCATGTACAGGATATTTCTAAAGAATTCTCAGATCTGAATTCTGTTCCTGTGGTTTGCGAATTTCTAGAAGTATTTCCCGAAGACATAGCCGGACTACCACCATCAAGGGAAGCGGATTTCGGCATTGAGCTAATGCCAGGTACGAATCCGATTTCCATTCCCCCGTATCGTATGGCTCCTGCGGAAATGAAGGAACTAAAGACGCAATTGGAAGATTTGCTGGATTGTGGTCTTATTCGACCTAGTGTGTCACCCTGGGGAGCACCTGTTCTGTTCGTGAAAAAGAAAGACGGTTCGCTGCGAATGTGCATTGATTATCGGCAGCTGAACCGTGTGACCGTGAAAAATAAATACCCTTTGCCACGCATCGATGATTTGTTTGACCAACTCCAAGGTGCAGCCGTGTTCTCCAAGATTGATCTCAGATCTGGATACCATCAATTGCGAGTCCGTGATGCTGATATTCTGAAGACCGCGTTCAGATCGCGATACGGCCACTATGAATTTCTGGTTATGCCATTCGGCTTGACCAATGCACCAGCTGTGTTTATGGACTTGATGAATCGTGTGTTCCACGAATTCCTGGATAAATTTGTGATAGTCTTCATCGACAACATTCTGATTTACTCAATATCGGAAGAGGATCATGCTATGCACTGCGGATTGTGCTTAAAATCCTGAAGGATCGACGATTGTTCGCAATGTACTCAAAATGTGAATTCTGGTTATGTGAGGTTAGTTTCCTTGGCCATATTGTTTCCGCCCAAGGTGTGTTTGTTGATCCAAAGAAGATTGAAGCCGTGATTGCTTGGGAACCTCCGCGAAGTGTGTTTGAAGTTCGTAGTTTCCTACGCTTAGTAGGATACTACTGTCGCTTTGTGGAAAATTTTTCATCACTTGCCGGACCATTGACAAAACTGACACGCAAGGGTGAGCCGTTCATATGGAACGAGAAATGCCAGCAAAGTTTCGACGAGCTAAAGAATCGGTTAGTTTCTGCACCTATCCTTACCTTACTTGTTTGCGGAAAGGAGTATGTGGTTTACTGTGACGCGTCAAAATCTGGACTTGGATGTGTATTGATGCAAGATGGGAAAGTCATTGACTACGCTTCAAGGCAATTGCGACCGCATGAGATGAACTACCCTACACATGACCTGGAACTTGCAGCCGTGGTATTTGCCTTAAAAATATGGTGACATTATTTATATGACGAGACGTTTCAAATCTTCACTGATCACAAAAGCCTGAAGTACCTCCTTACACAAAAAGAATTGAATATGAGACAACGAAGATGGGTGGAGCTGATTAAAGACTACGATTTAATCATCGAATATCATTCTGGAAAGGCGAATGTTGTTGCTGATGCCCTGAGCAGAAAGGTTCATCCTCCTTCCCCAACAGTTTTGGCCTACATGCGCACCTATTACCTACCGATGATGCCGAAATTGAAAACTAATCGTGTGTATCTTGGAACCGATTTCTCTGGTTCGTTGTTGGCATGAATTGAAGTCGCACCTACCTTAATTGAAGAAATCCGGAATCAACAATTAGAGGATCCTAAATTTACTGAAATTCGGAAGCAACTTTTTGATGGTGTTGATGCTATAGTTCGTGATTTCAGAATACGAGATGACGAAGTACTAGTCTTCAAAAATCAGGTATGTGTTCCACAAAATGTTGATATTCGTAACCTTATTCTATCAGAGGCGCATAGTTCGAAGTTCGCTATTCATCCTGGAAGCACTAAGATGTACAGAGATTTGAGGGGGCAGTATTGGTGGCCAAATATGAAACGTCATATTTCTGAATTCATTGCCCGATGCCTCGTATGTCAACAAGTAAAGATCGAACATCAAAGACCCGCTGGTCCACTTCAGTCACTTCCGATTCCATAATGGAAGTGGGAGCACGTCACAATGGATTTTGTGACCGGTTTGCCTAGATCGCAGTGAGGATACAATGCCATTTGGGTGATCGTGGATCGACTGACGAAATCTGCACACTTTCTTCCTATACGTGTGACAGATACACCAGAAAAATTGGCAGTTCGTTACTTGGACGAGATTGTTCGTTTGCATGGAGTACCAGTTTCTATAGTTTCAGATCGTGACCCTCGTTTCACTTCACAATTTTGGGAGAAATTTCAGAATACACTGGGTTCGAGATTGAATTTCAGTACAGCATTTCATCCCCAGACCGATGGTCAATCAGAAAGGACGATTCAGACACTTGAAGACATGCTACGTGCAAGGGTATTGGATCAGCAAACCGGCTGGGATCGAAGCTTACCAATGGCAGAATTTTCTTACAACAATAGTTTTCATGTAAGCATCGGTATGGCACCCTATGACGCACTATATGGGAGACGCTGCAGAACCCCCATTTTCTGGAATGAAGTAGGCGAGAGACACCTAGACAATCCAGAATTAATTGACCAAGCAACATAGCAATTAAGCTTGATTCGACAAAGGTTAAAAACAGCCCAGGATCGGCAGAAAAGTTACGCCGACAATCGACGAAGGGAGCTGGAATTTGCGATAGGAGCTAAAGTGTTTTTGAAAGTCTCCCCATGGAAAGGAGTCCTTCGTTTTCAGCAGCGAGGTAAGCTAACACCTCGCTACATTGGTCTATATGACATTGTTGAAAGAATCGACCCTGTTGCATACCGACTTGCACTACCTCCAAATATAGAAAAAATTCACAACGTATTTCACGTTTCAATGTTAAAAATGTATATGCGAGATCCTGCTCATGTGCTTAAAGAACCACCAGTTGAAGTTGCTGAAGACCTGTCCTATCCAGTACAGCCAGTTTCCATACTAGATTGATCAGTTCGATAGCTTCGCAGTCGAAGCGTGCCTATGGTACGAGTTGTTTGGCGTAATGGCCAAATTAAGGAGCAGTCTTGGGAGACTGAGGAGTCTATGCATGCAAAATTTCCATACTTGTTTGATTAGGTACTTATATTAAAAATTTCGAGGACGAAATTCTTATAAGGAGGGGAGGATGTAAGACCTCGAATTTTGAGTCATGGAAGTCCAAAAGCCAGTATAGGTGAAAAGACGATTTTTCCTCTGATGGAAAGGATGTGTGATGGCCGAAATTGGTAAGATTGTTTAGTAGTTAATTTTGTTTTAAATTTCTTTAGATCTAAGTTCTTATAGATAGATAATTGCCTTAAAGATTGTCCTTAGAGAGGGATAATTGCCTTAGAGATTAAAGACCCTAAAAATAGGGAAGATAATTTAGAGTTTAATTATCTGGTAGATTATCTTATTATGATAAAGTGAATAAAATTAATAATCATAATTCTATACCCATTCATTAGAAATAGGAAGCCAACCCCACAAAAATCATTCATAGAAAACTTACAAATACGTATGAGCCTAAAACCCTATACCTCCCTATAGCCGCCATAATTCGCAGAAACTTCAAACCAGCATAACTCACTCATCGTTCGTTGGATCTCTGAGAATAATAGCTTGTTCGAAAGATCTCTTCATTCTCTCTCAAACCATCTTTTATTTTTTTTCAGGAGGTTGGTATTTCATTATCTAAGGTTAACTTGAAAATCGGCGGCGGAATTAGGTTTTCGCCAAATCTTCTTCAAAATAGCATAATTTTCTACAAATAATAACTCATTGGAAAGTTCTTTTCATTCTATTTCCAATCATATATAAATCTCAGCTTGGATGTAAATATTTCCTTGTTTAAGGTTAAGACAAAATTGTACTATGCCCTACTTTTAACGACAAGATTTGCATAGTTAATTGGAATGGTAAATTCAGGTTGAATCTTGTTAAGTTCCTGGCTATCACATCACACATCCAAGGGGGAGGCACCTGCAATGTCTGATCACTGATTTTCTGATAGGTTTGATAAGTGGTATTGGTAAGGAAATAGGGTATTCAATTGACTATTGAATATGCATGCTTAGTTTGTTTTTGTCTTTTCCTGGTTATAATTTAGGTGGTTCGGATTTACTTAATAAAAGAAAAGGAGTAGCTTCTTGTTCAGAGACAAGAGAGGTAGGATCTACGCCTCATCGGTTTCTCCAGAGACCCCTACTATTTTCTTGATATTCTTGTTACCTGCCCTTGTTATATTGCATGCGATTGGATTATAGGGTGAGAGTATGAAATTCGGAATGAGATATAGATCTCATAGGCTATATCGAACCCCTGAGTTAGGTATTGAGTGCCTGGGTTGCATATTTTATGTGAATTGAATATGCTGATTGTGTTCTGACATGACTGAGGATACCCTGCTGTGGTATTATGCTTTGTACTTACCTGTGTGTGCTTGTACCTGTCTGTGTGTCAGGATCCTATTCCGGTGGCCATTCGTAGTAAGCGCTGATGCTCCTAGGGAGAGGAGAGGTTCTTCCTGGTATAGGAGTTGTATGGGCGGCAAATCCCAGCAAGAACTCGCTGGAGGTCTGGTCCTTGTGTGGCCGGAACCCTGTCCTTGTGTGGCAGGAATCCTTGGTAGGTATGTGACCTCGGATGCCCTAGTAGGTATGTGACTAGGGAAGACTTGTCCATGTGGGGCTAGTCGACTTGTCCTTGCGAGGATAAGATGAAAGACTTACTGATTAGTTTGCGTGTTAAACATCTACCATTTGTGCAGTAAGTTTTGGACAACACAGGTGGAAGGGGATGGCCTTTCTTCTTCATTGCCGAGGGCAATGTGATGTGTTTCACCTGCCTGTGTACTTCTAAGCTTTCGGAAGTGTTTGCAGTCCTCCCTCAGCCATAGATTCGGCCCTAACCTCTTTTGATTGGTTTTTGAATTGCGTGATCCCCTTTAGTTTTTTAGGAATGATCTTATGTGAATTGGGAGATTTGTGTTTAGGGATTCTGTAGATCTTATGATGCTATGACCCTACTGAGATTCTTGTAATCTCAAACCGTTGTTTTTACCATTTTTCAGGCTTAGGTACATTCATTGTTCGTTGTACCAGGGTGTGAGATCAAGGCTGCACGGCGGGGCGATATCGCATCACATTTGCATACTTGTTACTTGCGCATATAACATGAATGATTGGGCAACTTTCTGGTTTATTTTAAGCACTCTTCTTTACTTGCTATTTCCGAACCTTGATGAAGAATTTCTTGCTGGTTATGTGGATCCCTATGGGACTTGTGTGTTATGAACCCAATGATTTGATTTAAGACTTCCGCTGATGTTTTATTAACTCCGTATGTTACCAGAATATGTGTCCAATATCATGCTCCAAATGTTGTTAAGCAACAAAATGAACAAACTGAAAATCGGTAGTTAATGATAAACCTGGTGAGATTCAAATAGGTCTTAGGTGTCATTTAGGCTTATTTGGGTTTCATGGCGGTAATGACCTTAATCGGAGCAATTAATAATGGTTTAGGAATTGGGGTCGTTACACGTGTAGCTTTGATCTCACACACTGGTACCATGAACCGCGAATGTACCTAAGCCTAAAAAATGGTGGAACCAATAGGATGAGATTACAAGAATCTCAGTAGGTTCACAACATCATAAGATCTACAGAAATCTTAAACAAACATGTCCCCAACAACATCAAATCAGCCTATGCAAACTAAAGGGTATCATGTAATTCAAAAATCAAACAATAAGGTTAGGGTCGAAAACTAAGGCTAAGGATGGACTACAAACACTTTCGAAAATCAGAAGTACACAGGCAGGTAAAACTTAGCAATCATCTCGGCAATAGGAAAAGGCCATCCCCTTCCACCTTTATTGTCCAAGGCTTCAATGTATAAAGGATAAAGGTTAGCACACAAGCTAATCAGCAAGCCTATTCATCTTGCCATATAAGGACAAGGCATTCAAGCCACACAAGGACAAGGGCATCCAAACCACACAAGGATAAGGGCATCTTACCACACAAGGACAAAGCGTCTAGCCACACAAGGACTAGGCATCCAGTGTGCATATGCCGGGGATTGCCACCCATTCGACTCCCATACCAGTAAGAACCTCTCCTCTCCCATGGAGCATCAATGCTTATCCCCAATGGCCACTGAAAAAGGATCCTGACAGACAAACGCATACAAGCACACACAAAAAAGTACAAAGCACAATACCATAACATGGTATCCTCAATCATATCAGAACACAATCAACATTTTCAATGCACACAACACATGCAAATTAGGCACACATAAACTATCTCAAGGATTCGACAATGCCTAAGTAAGCCTCAAATCATTCTGCAACTCATGCATACACTATCTCATATATGTGCATACAACACTACAAAGATATGCATCAAAATTAATAACCAACAACAAGGATCTCTAGAGAAACCGATGAGGCATAGATCTTGCATCTCTTGTCTCTGAACAAGAAGCTATTTCTTTGCCTTTGTTCAAGGGATTTGAACCACCTATAACATTATAAGGCAAACACAAAACCAAACTAAGCATGCATACTCAATAACCAAACAAATACCTTATTTTCTTAACAATTCCACTCACCAAACCTATCAGAAACCAGTAATCAGATACTGCAGGTGCCATCCCCTTCGGATGTGTGATGTGATAGCCAAGAACTTAACAAGATTCATGTAATGACCCAATTCCTACCTATTAAAATTTGCTCCGATTAAGGCCATTACTGTCGTGAAATCCAAACAAGCCCAAAGACACCTAGAACCTATCTGAATCTCACTAGGCTTACCCATTAAATTTTTAATAAAAAATGGAGCATGATATTGGACAATCATTCTGGTATCATACGAAGTGAATAAAATATCAGCGGAAGTCTTTAAATTTAATTATTGGAATCATAACACACAAGTCCCATAGGGATCCAAATAACCAGCAAGAAATCCTCCAACATGTTCCAAAACATAACAAGCAAAAGAGGGATCTTGAAAAATTAGAAAAGTAGTCCAATCTATGATCATATTGTATGCCAAGAAACCAAGGAAATAGAAATGCAAAGGTGATGCAATATCGTCCCGCCGTTCAGCCTTGATCTCGCACACTGGTACCACGAACAAGCAACCAAGGAAATAGGAATACAAAGGTGATGCAACATGTACCAACACACACAAGCAAGTCCTAAACACAATACTACAACAGGGTATCCTTAATCATGTCAAAACACAATCAAATGTTCAATACACACCACACATGCAAACTAGGCACTCATATCCTATCTTAAGGGATTTGGTCTAGCCTAGAGGATCGCATCTTAATCCGCAATTCAAGCATTCCTACTACAACATATGCGCATACAACATTATATGTAAAGGAACCAAAATTAGCAAGCAAACAACAAGGATCTCTGGAGAAACTGATGAGGCTTAGATCTTACCTCTCTTGTTTCTGAACAAGAAGTTATTCCCTTGTCTTTATTTAATAATTCTGCTCTACCTATAGCTTCACAAGGCAAAGCCAAAACCAAACTAAGTATGTATATCCAATATCCAATATCCAATTAAATACTTTATTTCCTTACCAATTCCACTTACCAAACCTATCAGAAACCAGTGATCAGATACTGCAGGTACCTCCCTCTTGGATGTGTGATATGATAGCCAAGAACTTAACAAGAATCAACCTGAATTACCATCCCTAATTATCATACAATTTTCGGCACTAAGAATAGGAAAATAGGGCAAGTTGCGATTTCATGTTAACATGTTGTAGGAATTACAATCTCATGTTAACAAGGAAGGATTAAGGGTTTATAACATGTATAATCAAAAGAAATAAGATCAAAATCCAATAGGTTAATCAATTGTTCAAGATAGGCACAATAGGGCAGTAGGGCAAAGGTAGGGCATACTGATTCCATGTATAGAAAAGATTCAAAGGATGAATTCATGATTGTTCACCATGAATGGATATTAAACAATCATACGAATAAAGGTAACAATATAAGAGATCAATGAAATGCAGAATTACAAAAATCTGAAAACCTAATTCCATCGAATTTTGATTTAACTTTAAAGAAAAAAATACTAACCTTCAGACAAGAAAGATGGTTGGAAAGAAGATGAAGATATTTTTCCAACAAGCTTTTATTTGCAGCAATCCGAAAAACGATGAGAGAATTATGCTTGTTTGAAATTCAAGAAGATTTTGGCAGTTCCGACGAATTTTGATTTAATTTTAGAGTAATAAATACTAACCTTCAGAAAAAAAAATGGTTGGAAAGATAATGAAAAAATATTTCCAACAAGCTATTATTTTCAGGAATCCGACAAACGATGAGAGAGTTATGCTTGTTTGAAGTTCAAGAAGATTTTTGCAGAAATTGGGAGGTGTAGGGTTTTTAGGTCCTACGAATTTTGTGTGTTTTCTGTATAAAATTTTTTTGTGGCTGACTTCCTATTTATATAAGATGGTTATAGGATTAAAATCCTTATTTTCAAGGCTTAATTAAAATAAGATAATTATCAGAATTAAATTCTGTAATTATCCCCCTTAAACTTAGGGTTTTTATTTCCTAAGGTAATTATCAACCAATAAAAAATCAATTTAAAGGGAATTAATACCAGAAATAATTACTAGACATCCCTTACCAATTTCGGCCATCACACATCCTTTTTTTCAGGGGAAAAATGGTCTTTTTCATCTGCACTGGCTTCTGGACTTCTAGGACTCAAAATCAGGGTCTCACAATTCAACCTGAATTACCATCCCAATAAACCATATAAATTTTTACACTAAGAATAAGGCAATTGGGAAAATTGCGATTTCATGTTAAAAAGCTATAAAGGTTTTGATTTCATGTTAACAAGCTATAAGGGTTGTGATTTCCTGTTAACAAGGAAGAATTAGGTGTTAATAACACATACAATCAAAAGGAACAAAATTAGAAACCAATAGGTTAATCATTTGATCAAAATCAGCAATAATAGGAAAAAGGTAGAGTATGTGAATTTTATGTATAGGGAAGATTCAAAGGATGATTTCATGATTTTACAACATGAATAGATGCTAAACATTCATAAGAACAAGAGGGACAGCAACAAAAATCAATTGAAGGAAGAATCACACAATTTTGGCACCAAACCCGCTGAATTACGAGTTGAATTTCGATAATGAAGAACTAACCTTCTATTGACCAGAAAAAGGTAGCTAGATAGAGGATGGAAAGATTTTTCTAACAAGCTATTATTTTCAGAAATCCGACAAAGGATGAGAGAGTTATGCTAGTTTGAAGTTGAAGAAATTTAGGCAGCAATAGGGAGGTGTACGGTTTGATGTTTGATGAAGTTTGGGTATTTTCTGTATAAGATTTAAGTGTGGCCGACTTCCTCTTTATATAGGGTGCTTATGAGATTAATTTTCCTACTTTAAAGGCTAGATTAAAGTAAGATAATTATCAGAATTAAATTCTGTAATTATCCTTCCTTAATTTTATGAATTTTATCTCCTAAGGTAATTATCAACTAATAAGGAACCAAATCAAAGGGAATTAATACTAGAAAAAATTATTAGACATTCTTTACTATTTTTGGCCATCACACATCCATTTCTTTAGGGGAAAAATGGTCATTTCACCTGCATTGACTTCTGGACTTCTAGTACTCAAAATTCGATATCTCACATCCTCCTATCCTTATAAAAATTTCGACCACGAAATTTCAGAACAAGTACCTAAAGAAACAGTTAATGAAATTTTGCACACATAGATTCCTCAGTCTCACAAGACTGTTCCTCGATTTAGCCATTACGCCAAACAACTCGTACCATAGGCACGTTTCGACTGCGAAACTGACGAACTGACCGATCTAGTATGGCAATTGGTTATACAGGATAGGATAGGTCTTCAGCAACCTCGACTGGTGGTTCTTTGAGCATATGAGCAGGGTCTCGCACATACTTTCTCAACATTGATACATGAAACACATTGCGAATTCTCTCCATATTCAGAGGTAAGGCATGTCGGTATGCAACAGGGCCGATCCTCTCGACAATGTCATACGGACCAATGTAACGAGGTGTTAGATTACCTTACTGCTGAAAAAGAAGAACACCTTTCCACGGGGCAACCTTCAAAAACAGTTATCTTCCACAAATTCCAGCTTCCTTTGACGATTATCTGTAGATTTTCTGACGATCCTGAGCTGTCTTTAGCCTTTGTCAAATCAAGTTCAGTTATTCCGTCGCTTGATCAATCAATATAGGATTGTCTAGGCTTCTCTCGCCTATTTCATTCCAGAAAATGGGTGTTCTGAAATGTCTCCCATATTGTGCTTTATACGGTGCCATATCGATGCTTACATGAAAGCTATTATTGTAAGCAAATTCCGCCAATGGTAGGCATCGATCCCAACCGGTATGTTGGTCCAACACTCGCACGTAGCATGTCTTCGAGTGTTTAAATTGTCCTTTCAGATTGGCCATCGGTTTGGGGATGAAATACTATACTGAAGTTCAATCTTGAACCTAACACATTCTGAAATTTCTCCCAAAATATTGATGTGAAACGAGATCACGATCTGAAAAGATGGAAACTGGAACTCCATGCAATCGAACAATCTCGTCTAAGTAACGAACAACCAATTTCTCGGGTGTGTCTGTCACAGAAATAGGTAGGAAGTGTGCATATTTTGTCAGTCGATCCACGATCACCTAAATGGCATTGTATCCTCACTGAGTTCTATGCAAACCGATCACAAAATCTATCGTGACATGCTCCCACTTCCATTCTGGAATCGGAAGTGCCTGAAGTAGACCAGTGGCTCTTTGATGTTCAATCTTTACTTGTCGACATACGAGGCATCGGGCAACAAACTCAGCAATGTGGCACTTTATGTTTGGCCACCAATACTGCTCCTTCAAGTCTAGGTACATCTTAGTACCAGTTTTTGAAGACAAGAACTCCATCATGTTGCATTCTTAAATTGCTCGCTATGGCATCAACACCGTAAGATAGTTGCTTCTAAATTTCAGCCAACCTTGGATCTTATGATCGCTGATTCTAGATTTCCTCAATCAAAGTAGGCGTGAATTCGATTCGTGCCAACATGGAACCAGAAAAATCAGTGCCAAGATGCACACGGGTAGCTTTCAAATCCGGCAACATTGGCATGTAAGGGGTGCGCATGTAAACCAAAACCGATGGAGAAGAAGGATGAAATTTTTGGCTTAAGGCATCAGCAACTACATTCACATTTCTAGGATGATATTCGATGATCAGATCGTAGTCCTTAATTAGCTTCACCCATCTTCGTTGTCTCATATTCAATTCTTTCTGTTTAAGGAGGTATGTCAAGCTTTTGTGGTATGTGAAGATTCGGCACGTCTCACCATATAGATAGTGGAGCCATATTTTCAATGCAAACACCATGGATGCAAGCTCCAAATTATTCGTAGGATAGTTGCTTTCATGTGGTCGCAACTGTAGGGAAGCATAGGCAATGAATTTCCCATTTTGCATCAATAGGCATCCAAGTCCAGATTTCGACGCATCATTGTAAACCATATACTCCTTTCCGCCAATAGGTAAGGTAAGGAAAGGTGCGGAAATTAACCGGTTTTTCAGTTCTTTGAAAATGTGACAACCCCAATTCCTAACTATTACTATTTACTCTGATTAAGGTTATCACCGCCGTGAAACCCAAATAAGCCCAAATGACACCTAGGACCTATCTGAATCTCACCAGGCTTACCATTAACTTCCGACTTTTAGCATGTTTATTTTTATGTTTAACAACAATTGGAGCATGATATTGGATAAATATTTTGGTAACATAAGGAGTGAATAAGACATCAGCGGAAGTCTTTAGATTAAATCATTGGGTTCATAACACAAGTCCCAAAGGGATCCAAATAACCAGCAAGAAATCCTTCAACATATTTTGGAACTAGCAAGCAAAGGAGGGATCTTAAAATAAACTAGAAAGTACCCCAATCATTCATGTTATATGCGCAAGTAAACAAGTATGCAAATGTGATGCGATATCGCCTCGCCATGCAGCCTTGATCTCACACACTGGTACCATGGACAGTGGATGTACCTAAGCCTGAAAAATGGTAAAAACAACGGTATGAGATTACAAGAATCTCAGTAAGGTTACAGCATCATAAGATCTGCAGAAACCCTAAACAGAAATCTCCCAATTCATATTAGATTATTCCTAAAAAACTAAAGGGGATCACGCAATTCAAGAACCAATCAAAAATGGTTAGGGCTGAATCTATGGTTGATGGAGGACTACAATCACTTTCGAAAAATCAGAAGTAAACAGGCAGCTGGAACTCATCAGACTGCTCTCAGCAATGAAGAAGAAAGGTCATCCCCTTCCACCTGTGTTATCCAAGGCTTACTGCACAAAGGGTAAACAGTTAACACACAAGCTAATCAGTAAGCCTATTCATCTTGCCACACAAGGACAAGTCGTCTTGCCACACAAGGACAAGTCGTCTTGCCACACAAGGACAAGTCGTCTTGCCACACAAGGACAAGTCTTGCCAAGCCACACACGGACTAGGGCATCCCAAACCACACAAGAATAAGGGCTTCCTGCCACACAAGGACAGGATTCCTGCCACATAAGGACCAGACATCCAGCGCGCGCATGCTAGGCTTTGGCACCCATACAACTCCCATACCCGTAAGAACCTCTCCTCTCCCTAGGAGCATTAGCGCTTACCCCGAATGGCCACCGGAAAAGGATCCTGACACACAAACACATACAAGCACACACAGGCAAGTACAAAGCATAATACCATAACATGGTATCCTCAATTATGTCAGAACACAATCTACATATTCAATTCACATAACATATGCAACTCAAGCATTCAATAACTAACTCAGGGGTTCAATATAGCCTATGAGATCCATATCTCAATCCGAAATTCATACTCTCAGCCTATAATCAAATCGCATGCAATACAACAAAGACAGATATCAAAAATATCAAGAAAATAACAGGGGTCTCTAGAGAAATCGATGAGGCGTAGATCCTACCTCTCTTGTCTTTGAACAAGAATCTACTTCTTTTCCTTTATTAGGTAATTCCAAACCACCTATATTATCACCAGGAAAAGACAAAAACAAACTAAGCATGCATATTCAATAATCAATTGAATACCCTATTTCCTTACCAATTCCACTCACTAAACCTATCAGAAACAAGTGATCAGATGCTGCAGGTGCCTCCCCCTTGGATGTGTGATGTGATAGCCAGGAACTTAACAAGATTCAACCTAAATTACCATTCCAATTAACTATGCAAATTTCGTTGCTAAAAGTAGAGCATAGGACAATTTCAACTTTAAGCATAGAGAAGTTTAAAAGAAAGAAATTCATGATCATACATCATAAATAGATGCTAATAAATCATAAGAATATGAAAAATGACAACAGAAATCAACCGAAGACAAAAGCTGTAGAAATCTAAAAACTTAATTCCGTCGTCGATGAAAACCTAATTGCGTCGCCAATTTTCAACTTAACCTTAGATAAGGAAATATTTATTGTAAAAAACAAAAACATATATGGTTATAAAGAGGATTAAAAGAGCTTTCCAACAAGCTATTATTTGTAAAGATACAACAAACGATGAAAGAGTTATGCTATTCTGAAGTTCAAGAAAATTTGGCAGTGCCGCCGAATTTCAACTTAACCATAGAGAAAGAAATACTAGTCTCCCGAAAAAAAACCAAAGATGGTTGGAAGGAGGATGAAGAGAGATTTCTAAAAAGCTATTATTTTCAGGGATCCGACAAACGATGAGAGAGTTATGCTGGTTTAAAGTTTCAGCAAATTTTTGCAGCTATAGGGAGGTGTAAGGGTTTTAGGCTATACAAGTTTTGTGTGTTTTCTATGAATGATTTTTGTGGGGTTGGCTTCCTATTTATAATGGATGGGTATGGAATTAAGATTACTAATTTAAAGGCTTTATTAAAGTAAGATAATTACCAGATTTAAATTTTTTAATTATCTTCCCCTACTTTTAGGGATTTTAATTTCTAAGGAAATTATCTAGCTATAAGGACTTAGATTAAAGGGAATTTAAACCAGAATTAACTACCATGCAACTCTTACCAATTTCGGCCATCACACATCCTTTCTTTCAGGGAAAAAATCATCTTTTCACCTGTACTGGCTTTGGACTTCTAGGACTCAAAATTGAAGGTCTCACATAAACTTTGCTGGCACTTCTCGGTCCACACAAAGGGCTCTCCTTTGCGCGTCAGTTTCGTCAATGGTCCAGCAAGCGATGAAAAATTCTCCATTAAGTGACGGTTGTATTCTGCTAAGCCAAGAAAACTACGAACTTTGAACATAGTTCACGGGGGTTCCCAAGCAACCATGACTTCAATTTTCTTTGAATCAACTAACACACCTTGGGTGGAAACAACATGGTCAAGGAAGCTAACTTCGCGTAACCAGAATTCATATTTGGAGTACTTTTGCAGACAACTGTAGGTGCTCGGCATACCTCTCTTCCTACTTTGAATAACTCAGAATGTTGTCGATGAAGACTATCACAAATTTATCTAGGAACTCACGGGACACACGATTCATCAGGTCCATGAACATGGCTGGCGCATTGGTCAAACTGAATGGCATAACCAGGAATTCGTAGTGGCCGTATCGCAATCTGAATGCAGTCCATGGAATATCAGCATCACGAAATTGCAATTGATGGTGTCCAGATCTGAGATCGATATTGGAGAACACGACTACATCTTGGAGCTGGTCAAACAAGTCGTCGATGCGCAGCTAAGGGTACTTCTTCTTTACGGTCACACAATTCAGCAACTGATAGTCAATGAATTGCAGCGAATCATCTTTCTTTTTCACAAACAAGAAAGGTGCTCCCCAACCTGACACACTGGGTCAAATGAAACCACGATCCAACAAATCTTCCAATTGCATCTATAGTTTCTTCATTTCTGCAAGAGCCATATGATGCAGAGGAATGGAAATCGGATTCGTACCAGGCACTAGCTCAATGTCGAATTCCATTTTTCTTTCTGGTGGTAAATCGGCTGTCTTCTAGAAATACATCTGGAAATTCACGAACCGCTTGAACTGAATCCAGATCCGAGGATTCCTTGGAAACGTCATTCATGTGCGCAAGATACGCAGTACATCCCTTGTTGATCAATCGCTTTGCGTCAAGTTAGGAAATCATGCAAGTTGGAACAACTCGCCTATCACTTTCAAAACAGTATTCATCACCATCAGGAAAAGTGAACCACACACGTTTGGTGAAACACTCCATTCTGGCTTGATATTTTGCCAAACAGTCCATGTCTAAGATCACATCTAGCTATCGGATGTCCAATGGAATCAGATCTACCTCAAGTATATTCGGACCCATACGTACAGCACAGCTGATGTAGACTAAATCACAAATCAGTTGCTCTCTCAAAGGAGTCAAAAACGCAATAAGAGGAGACAAGGGAGACAGAGGTCGATTCGTGTAAGTGCTATCCTTGGACATACAAATGATCTGTTTGCTTCAGGATCTAATAATACTTTAGCATTTTGAGAAAAGACTGAAATAGTACCTGTCACCACATTAGGGCTATTCTCGGTATTAGTTAGGGTGAATAGCCTTGTTGGTCTTGGTTATGCCTCACTCGTGGATCCATTTGGTGGTCCTCCTCGTGCTCATGTTGGTGGTTTGGCGGGATTGGCATACCCACCTCAGGTGTTTATAGGATTAATTTCCCTACTTGAAGGGTTAGATTAAAATAAGATAATTATCAGAATTAAATTCTATATTTATCCTTCCTTAATTTTAGGAATTTTATTTTCAAAGGTCATTATCAACCAATAAAGAAAATAGCAGTGGAAGACTTATATTAATGCAAAAAATGAGTAGAAATATAACACACAAGTCCAAAAAGAATCTCAAATTATCAACCAATTATTCGTAAGAATTTTGGAAGCAACAAGAGGAAGAAGAGGAGTTAAAAAGTCAGAAAGAAAGTCCACACAAGTTTCAAATAGGATGCATGCGCAATCAATGGTAAAGGGATGCAAATGAGTTGCAAATTCGTTCAGCCATGCAGCCTTAATCTCACACATTTGGTACCACCAGCAAAGCACACACCTAAGTATGCAAAGGGGAAGAAAAGAAGGAATGAGATTACAAGAATCTTAGTAGGATCAAAACATCATAAGACCTAAGGATTCCCAATCAAACATCTCCCAATATGTCATAAGATCAACACTTAAACAAGTAATATAAATAAATAAATTCACAAGCACACATATACACAAGTGGGACCGAAAGTAACACAAGCACACACAATCATATATAGTAGGCCGAAAGTAGTAGAAAAGAAGGGGGAAAGGACTAAAAATAGTTCTCACTCAGAAGCACACAGGCAACCTACATCCCTATCTGATTTTCAAAACCAATATTTGTCCCCATCTGCCTGTTGTCCAAGGCTTTGTTGCAAAAAGGGTAAAATGGTTAATCAAACAATATCATAACAAACCTTTGTCCCCAACATCCAGACTTGAATTGGCCTAGGGGCACTCTTGATGTTCAGACTCGAACTAGCCTACAAGTCATTCTGCCACACAGACTCAAACTGTGATACACGACATATTGACGTCCCGACTTGAATCGACCTACAAGGCATCTAATGGGCTCCTACTGGGAATAACCACCCATAAACCTCCTAGTTCAGTAAACACCTCTCCTCTCCCTAGGAGCAACAATACTTACCTCGCATGGTCAGCGACAAAAGGTTCCTTCAAACAAAGCACAAACAATCCACATACATGCATACACACATATAGAAATCATAGTAAAAGATCCTTAATCAAATCACAATACAAATCAAAGATCAATACTCAAAATCAATACCGAATTAGGCAACATATTACCTTATAAATTTCTGAGATTCCTTATAGATATATCAACCAATTGCACAAGCAATTTCAAGGATAATCAAACCGAACCAACAACAAATCAAGCATACAATCAAAGAGTAACCAAAGGAACCAATAAGGCATAGATCCTACCTCTCACGTGTCTGAATCAGATGAAATCCTTTGTCTTTCCAATAAGATCAGAATCTCCTAAACAATCATAAGGCAGAGACCACACAACACTAAGCAATAGGGTATAACATCAAAACCAAAGGCATCTAGGAATCCTTCCCAATTAACCTACAAAAGCCAGCGATTTGGATGCAGTAACATCTTCCCCTTGAATGAATGATATGATAGTCAAAACCTCAGCAAGAATCAACCTGATTATTCAACCTAATTCAATATACAAATTTCAGCAATACCTTATGGTTTATAGGGCAAATTGCGATTTTATCAATAGGAAGGGTATGGGTTGAAATTTCATAAAAGTAAAAGAGAAATAAGTTCCAAATACTCAAATTATTAAAAGGAACAAAAACTAAAACCAACTAACAAGAAATTTCGGCACACATAGGCATATTGCTAGAGCTTGCTGATTTCACTATACAAGAGGATATAAGAGTTGAATTTATTATAATATAATAAATATAGGTACTAAACATCTGTTTGATGAAGAGGAACAGAAACTAAAGCCAACAAAGGAATGAATTGAGAAATTTCAGCTATAAACCCTAAGAACTTGCGGCAAAAAAAGTAAGATAGAAAGACTAACCTTTTGCTTATGAAACCTAGATAATAAGATACAAAATGAAGAGAGGATTTCAACAAGCTAACATCCATAAGAATCTGATGAAGCATGAAAGAATTCAGCTAGGGTTTATCAAAGGGAAAAGTCGGCAATTGAAGGAAGAAGGGAGAGGGAATTTTTGAAAATTCTAAGGTAATTTTTGGTATATTTAAGTAGGGTGGCCGGCTGGTTAATTTATAGGGTCCTAGGGGATTAAATTTCCCTAATTTTAAGCCAAGATAAGTTAGGATAATACTTAGGAGATAATTCTATTAAAAGAGTAATTCTATTTAAAAGGAAGAATTATCTAATATTTTGGATAAAAAATGATAAAACTAAGGATAATTAACCAGAATTAAAACAGAAAAAAATGGACAATAACCATTTTAGGCCATCACACATTCATTTCTTCAGGGGAAAAATGGTCATTTCAGCTGTATTGGTACCTAGGTATCATTTCTGACACACGGACTTCTAAGTCATCTAACCTACTGAGGATCAGGGTCTCATATTAAGAGAGGATTCCAACAAGCTATCACACGTAGAAATTTGATGAAGGATTGAAGAATTTCGGCTAGGGTTTTAGGAGAGAAAAATTGGTCAAGAGAAAGAGAGAAAGTAGAGAGAGAGAGAGAGTGAGAGAGTTTTTGTAAAATAAAAGAGAGATTTAGGTATGCTAGATAGGGTAACCGACTATAGCATTATATAGGGTCTAATTAGATTAAATTTCTCTACTTTTAAGCCTAGATAAGTTAGGATAATGCTTAAGAGATAATTCTATCAAAAGGATAATTCTATTAAAATAGTAACTATATTTAAAAGGACAAATTATCTAATACTTTGGATATTAAGGGATAAAACTGAGGATAATGAACCAGAATTAAAACATAAAATATTCGGCAGCAACTATTTTAGGTCATCCCACATTTATTTCTTCAGGGAAAAAATAGTCATTTTAGCTGCACCATGTGAGATCCCGAATTTTGAGTCTTAAAAGTCGAGAAGCCAATGCAGGTGAAAAGATGATTTTTCCCCTGAAAGAAATGATGTGTGATGGCCGAAATTGGTAAGATTGTTTAGTAGTTAATTCTGTTTTAAATTCCCTTTAATCTAACTCCTTATAGATAGAAAATTGCCTTAGAGATTAAAATCCCTAAAAATAGGGGAAGATAATTAAAGAGTTTAATTATCTGGTAAATTATCTTATTTTGATAAAGTGATTAAAAGTAGTAATCATAATTCTATACCCATTCATTATAAATAGGAAGTCAACCCCACAAAAATCATTCATAGAAAAGATACAAAATTCGTATAAGCCTAAAACCCTATACCTCCCTATAGCCGCCAAAATTCGATGAAACTTTAAACCAGCATAACTCTCTCATCGTTCATCGGATCTATGCAAATAGTACCTTGTTAGAAACCTCTCTACATCTTCTTTCCAACTATCTTTGGTTTTTAGTGAGGTTAATATTTTTTTCTCTAAGGTTAAGTTGAAATTTGGCGGCACTGCCAAATCTTCTTAAAATTCAGAATAGCATAACTCTTTCATAGTTTGTTATATCTCTAAAAATAATAGTTTGTGGAAAGATCTTTTCATCCTATTTCCAAAAATCTTTGGTTTTTTTTAGGAGGTTAATATTTCTTTCTCTAAAGATAAGTTGAAAATCGGCGGCGGAATTAGGTTTTTTCCAAATCTTCTTGAATTTCAAAATAGCATAACTCTCTCATCGTTTGTCAAATCCCTACAAATAATAGCTTGTTGGAAAGTTCTTTTCATCCTCTTTCCATCCATATATGTTTTTTTTGTTTGGACGTAAAGATTTTCTTGTCTAAAGTTAAGTTGAAAATCGGCGAAGAAATTTGCATAGTTAATTGGAATGGTAATTCAGGTTGAATCTTGTTAAGTTCCTGGCTATCACATCACACATCCAAGGTAGAGGCACCTGAAGTATCTGATCACTGGTTTCTGATAGGTTTGGTGAGTGGTATTGGTAAGGAAATAGGGTTTTCAATTGATTGTTGAATATGCATGCTTAGTTTGTGTTCGTCTTTGCGTGATGATAATATAGGTGGTTCAGAATTACCTAATAAAGACAAAGGAGTAGTTTCTTGTTCAGAGACAAGAGAGGTAGGATCTACGCCTCATTTGGTTTTGTCCAGAGACCTCTGTTATTTTCTTGACTTTTTTGTTACCTGCCCTTGTTGTATTGCATGCGATTGGATTGAAGGGTGAGAGTATGAAATTCAGGATGAGATATGGATCGAACCCCTGAGTTAGATATTGAGTGCTTGGGTTGCATATGTTATATGAATTGAATATGCTGATTGTGTTCTGACATGATTGAGGATATCCTGTTGTGGGATTATGCTTTGTACTTGCCTGTGTGTGCTTGTACGTGTTTGTATGTTAGGATCCTTTTTCCTGTGGCCATTCGGGGTAAGCGCTGATGCTCCTAAGGAGAGGAGAGGTTCTTACTGGTATGGGAGTTATATGGGTGGCAAACCCCAGCATGCGCGCGCTGGATTTCTGTCCTTGCGAGGCCGAAACCCTGTCCTTGCGAGGCAGGAAGCCCTTATCCTTGCGAGGTTTGGGATGCCTTAGTCCGTGTGTGGCTAGGGAAGACTTGTCCGTGTGTGGCAAGACGACTTGTCCTTGCGAGGTAAGATGAATAGGCTTACTGATTAGTTTGTGTGTTAACCATCAACTTTTTGTGCAGTAAGCCTTGGACAACACAGGTGGAAAGGGATGGTCTTTCTTCTTCATTGCCGAGAGTAATCTGATGAGTTCTACCTGCTTATGTACTTCTGATCTTTCGGAAGTGTTTATAGTCCTCCCTCAACCATAGATTCGGCCCTAACCTCTTTTTCATTGATTCTTGAATTATGTGATCCCCTTTAGCTTTTTAGGAATGATCTAATGTGAATTAGGAGATTTATGTTTAGGATTTCTACAGATCTTATGATGCTGTGACCCTACTGAGATTCTTGTAATCTCATACCGTTGTTTTTACCATCTTCTAGGCTTATGTACATCCATTGTCCGTGGTACCAATGTGTGAGATCAAGGCTGCACGGCGGGGCGATATCGCATCACATTTGCATACTTGATCCTTGTTTACTTGCGCATATAACATGAATGATTGGGCTACTTTCTGGTTTATTTTCAGATCCCTCCTTTGCTTTCTATTTCCGAAATATATTGGGGGATTTCTTGCTGGTTGTTTGGATCCCTATGGGACTTGTGTGTTATGAATCCAATGATTTAATCTAAAGACTTCCACTGGTGTTTTATTTACTCCGTATGTTACCAGAATGTATGTCCGATATCATGCTCCAATTGTTGTTAAACATTAAAATAAACTTGCTAAAATTAGGTAGTTAATGATATGCCTGGTGAGATTCAGATAGGTCTTAAGTGTCATTTAGGCTTATATGGGTTTCACGGCGGTGATGACCTTAATCGGAGAAAATAGTAATAGTTAGCAAATGACCTTCATGAGAGCAACTACCCTATGCAAGATTTACAACTTGCAGCCGTGGTGTTTGCCTTAAAAATATGGCGACATTACTTATATGGCGACATTACTTATATGGCGACATTACTTATATGGCGAGAGGTGTCGAATCTTCACTGACCACAAAAACCTGAAGTACCTCCTCACGCAAAAAGAATTGAATATGAGACAACGAAGATGGGTGGAACTCATTAAAGACTATGATCTAATCATCAAATATCATCCTGGAAAGGAAAATGTTGTTGCTGATGCCCTGAGCCGAAAGTTTCATCCTCCTTCCCCATCAGTTTTGGCCTACATGAGCACCCATTACCTACCGATGATGTTGGAATTAAAAACTACTCGTGTGCATCTTGGCACCGATTTCTCTGGTTCGTTGTTGGCACGAATCGAAGTCGCACCTACCTTAACTGAAGAAATCTGGAATAAAAAATTAGAGGATCCGAAATTTACTGAAATTCGGAAGCAATTTGTTGATGGTGTTGATGCTATAGTTCGTGATTTCAAAATACGAGATGACGAAGTACTAGTCTTCAAAAACCAGGTATGTGTTCCACAAAATGTTGATATTCGTAACCTTATTCTATCAGAGGCGCATAGTTCAAAGTTCGTTATTCATCCTGGAAGCACTAAGAAAGTATATACGAGATCCTGCTCATGTGCTTAAAGAACCACCAGTTGAAGTTGCTGAAGACCTATCCTATCCCGTACAGCCAGTTGCCATACTAAATCGGTCAGTTCGACAGCTTCGCAGTCGAAGCATGTCTATGGTACAAGTTGTTTGATGTAATGGCCAAATTGAGGAACAGTCTTGGGAGAATGAGGAATCTATGCGTGCGAAATTTCTTTACCTATTTGATTAGGTATTTATGTTAAAAATTTCGAGGATAAATTCTTATGAGGGGAGGATGTGAGACCTCGAATTTTGAGTCTTAAAATTCCAAAAGCCAGTGTAGGTGAAAGATGATTTTACCCTTGAAGGAAAGGATGTGTGATGGCCAAAATTGGTAAGATTGTTTAATAGTTAATTCTGTTTTAAATTCCCTTTAATCTAACTCCTTATAGATAGATAATTGCCTTAGAGATTAAAATCCCTAAAAATAGGGGAAGATAATTAAATAGTTTAATTATCTGGTAAATTATCTTATTTTGATAAAGTGATTAAAAGTAGTAATCATAATTCTATACCCATACATTATAAATAGGAAGTCAACCCCACAAAAATCATTCATAGAAAACATACAAAATTCGTATAAGCCTAAAACCCTATACCTCCCTATAGCCGCCAAAATTCGATGAAACTTTAAACCAGCATAACTCTCTCATCGTTCATCGGATCCATGCAAATAATACCTTGTTAGAAACCTCTCTACATCTTCTTTCCAACTATCTTTGGTTTTTAGTCAGGAGGTTAATATTTTTTTCTCTAAGGTTAAGTTGAAATTTGGCGGCACTGCCAAATCTTCTTAAAATTCAGAATAGCATAACTCTTTCATAGTTTGTTATATCTCTAAAAATAATAGTTTGTTGGAAAGATATTTTCATCCTATTTCCAAAAATTTTTGGTTTTTTGTAGGAGGTTAATATATCTTTCTCTAAAGATAAGTTTAAAATCGGCGGCGGAATTAGGTTTTTTCCAAATCTTCTTGAATTTCAAAATAGCATAACTCTCTCATCGTTTGTCAGATCCCTACAAATAATAGCTTGTTGGAAAGTTCTTTTCATCTTCTTTCCATCCATATATGTTTTTTTTGTTTGGACGTAAAGATTTTCTTGTCTAAAGTTAAGTTGAAAATCGGCGAAGAAATTTGCATAGTTAATTGGAATGGTAATTCAGGTTGAATCTTGTTAAGTTCCTGGCTATTACATCACACATCCAAGGGAGAGGCACCTGAAGTATCTGATCACTGGTTTCTGATAGGTTTGGTGAGTGGTATTGGTAAGGAAATAGGGTATTCAATTAATTATTGAATATGCATGCTTAGTTTGTTTTCGTCTTTGCCTGGTGATAATATAGGTGGTTCAGAATTATCTAATAAAGACAAAGGAGTAGCTTCTTGTTCAAAGACAAGAGAGGTAGGATCTATGCCTCATCGATTTCTCCAGAGACCCGTGTTATTTTCTTGATATTTTTGTTACCTGCCCTTGTTGTATTGCATGCTATTGGATTGTAGGGTGAGAGTATTATATTCGGAATGAGACATGGATCTCATAGGCTATATCGAACCCCTGAGTTAGGTATTGAGTGCGTGGGTTGCATATGTTATATGAATTGAATATGCTAATTGTGTTCTGACATGATTGAGGATACCCTGTTGTGGGATTATGCTTTTTAGTTGCCTGTGTGTACTTGTACGTGTTTGTGTGTCAGGATCCTTTTCCGGTGGCCATTCGGGGTAAGTGCTGATGCTCCTAGGGAGAGGAGAGGTTCTTACTGGCATAGGAGTTGTATAGGCGGCAAACCCCAGCATGCACGTGCTGGATATCTGTCTTTGCGAGGCCGGAACCCTGTCCTTGCGAGGCAGGAAGCCCTTATCCTTGCAAGGATTGGGATGCCCTAGTCCGTGTGTGGCTAGGGAAGACTTGTCCGTGTGTGGCAAGATGACTTGTCTTTGCGAGGCAAGATGAATAGACTTATTGATTAGTTTGTGTGTTAACCATCTACCCTTTGTACAGTAAGCCTTGGACAACACAGGTGGAAGGGGATGACCTTTTTTCTTCATTTTCGAGAGTAATCTGATGAGTTCTACCTGCCTGTGTACTTCCGATCTTTCGGAAGTGTTTATAGTCCTTCCTCAATCATAGATTTGGCCCTAACCTCTTTTTGATTGATTCTTGAATTATGTGATCCCCTTTAGTTGTTTAGGAATGATCTAATGTGAATTGGGAGATTTCTGTTTAGGGTTTCTGCAGATCTTATGATGTTGTGACCCTACTGAGATTCTTGTAATCTCATACCGTTGTTTTTACCATTTTCCAGGCTTAGGTACATCCATTGTCCGTGGTACCAGTGTGTGAGATCAAGGCTGCACGGCAGGGCGATATCGCATCACATTTGCATACTTGATCCTTATTTACTTGCGCATATAACATGAATGATTGGGCTACTTTCTGATTTATTTTCAGATCCCTCCTTTGCTTGTTATTTCCGAAATATTTTAGAGGATTTCTTGCTGATTTTTTAGATTCCTATGGGACTTGTGTTTTATGAACCCAATGATTTAATCTAAAGACTTCCGCTGATGTTTTATTTACTTCGTATGTTACCAGAATATATGTCTGATATCATGCTCCAATTGTTGTTAAACATTATATTAAACTTGCTAAAATTCAGAAGTTAATGATAAGCCTGGTGAGATTCAGATAGGTCTTAGGTGTCATTTAAGCTTATATGGGTTTCACGGCAGTGATGACCTTAATCGGAGCAAATAGTAATAGTTAGGAATTGGGTTCGTCACAGGCACCAGTTCTAGACTCCTAGACATCTATCCGATGGAGGATCAGGGTCTCATATCCTTCCCAACTTATAAAAATTTCGTCCTCAAAATTTCTACACAAGAGCTGTGGGTTATGGGCCTACCATGCTTTTATTGCGCCACCCCGTTTCCTAGTCGACGTTGCCATACTAAACATACACACACGATGTAATTTTCCAATATACAAATATAACCAGAAAAGAAGACGGTACCTGGTGGAGAGGCGTACTCCAGACGATATGCTTATGCTGAAAACAAAATACAGATTTTCGCACAAACACAACAAGCATATAAACAAGTTCCGGCATACACAAAACACACATTAAAACACACCAAAACACAACAAGAATCATGGTAAACCAATGCACAAATAACAACAAGAAAACACGTTAAATCATGCACCCAAATAAGCATAGTATGCGCAAGCAATAGTCAATCACACATATCAACATGCAATCAACAAGCAAAGCATGCAAATCCTATAATCATGCTTTCATACTTGTAAGTCATAATCAAACAAAGAACATTCATAGCCAAACTAAGAATCATATGCGCATGCTTCAAGAATTAAATACAAAATCATGCAAATCACACAAACATGCTAAACATGTAAAGCATACAAACATGCAAATCATACAATCAAATAAACCGTGCTCTGCTACCAAATTTGTAAAGACCCAAACCCAACCTATAAGGACCCTTACCGTCGGAAAACCCAACCTATAAGGATCCTTACCGCCGTAAAACCCAAACAAGCCCTCGCAAGGACCGTCTGAATCCCACAAGGCTCAAGTCTTACTAGTTATCAATTTTATTAGTTCATTCATATGCATTGAAAGGGTGGAGCATGTAAATTCATTAAACAATATTCTGGCTTATATGGAGTGAAGGAAACATCAGCGGAAGACTTTTATAAATACCAAAAACTAGTGGAAACATAACATACAAGTCCCAAGGAATCTCAAACACCAACTATAGTTCGTAGAAGTATTCGGAAACAAGAAGGAACAAAGGTTGGAAGCTAGAAAGGAAGTTCAAATGTAGGAAAGCTTGCGCAATCAATAGAAAACCAGCAAGAATGTGCAGTGAAAATGTGATGTATCCCGTTGTGCAGCCTTGATCTCACACCTTGGTACGGCTAGCAAAGCACAGACCTATGCCTGAAAAAGAAGGAAAACAAGGGAATGAGATTACAAGAATCTTAGTAGGGTCTTAACATCATAAGATCTGCAGAAAACTCAATCAAACATCTCCCAACAATACATAGATTATATATACTTATGTAACAGGCTCAAAACAAATTCAGCAAACAATCACAAAGAATATAGGTAGGGCCGAAATTAGTAAAGTAAAGGGAAGAACTCAAAAATACTTCATAGGTAACCATCACAAGAAAAAAACTATAAACACACATGCAACTCAATATATTATACAATTTTCAAAACCAAACAATTATTACCATCTGCTTATGTTGTCCAAGACTTTTCTGCAAAAAAGGAAAATGGTTAGCAAACAAGTTACAGCAAGCCTTCTTACAATACCTCCCACGATTGGGGCATCCTACATACAATTATACCCAACCCAGAAGATGTACAGGGCATCCTGCCAAGCATCATGTACCCAACCTAGTATCAAGGTAGGGCATCTTGCCACACACAGAAGACAAGGCATCTTATACATCCTGTACCCAACTCAGTTAATATGTAAGGCATCCCATAAGGATCTGTAGAGCATCCTGTACCCAAGTTACTTGTAGGGCATCCTGTACCCAAGTTACTTGTAGGGCATCCTATACCCAACTGTACTCAGTCCAAAAGCTATGCAGGGCATCCAGCGTGCACGTGTTAGGAACAAATATTATACACAGTTCAGGTAAGTATCTTTCCTCTTTAAGGAACATCAACACTTACCTCGCATGCCTAGCGACAATAAGATCCTGAGACACAAGCACATATACAAGCACAAAAGCAAGTACAAGCACACAAAAGTCTTGTAGAGTATCCTCAATCAAACACAAACATAAACATAAACACAAACATAATATACAATCCAATATACAATATCAACCTCGAAATAGGAACATATCAAGCCCTATTATATCAGGAAATTCCCAATGGCATAAACATATAAACCGCAAGCATATAAACCATAGTAAGCAAGCCGAAATCACATAATCAAACAAGGGTATCCGGAGAAACCGATGTGGTATAGATCCTACAACCAACACTCAATCCGCAAGCATATATACACCATTACAAGAACCGAAATCAAAGAGACAAGAAAAAAATTTCCAGAGAAACCGATGAGGCATAGATCCTACCTCTCAAGTGTCTGAACAAGGTGCTATCCCTTTGTCTTTATTAGAAGAATCAGAAACACCTAACAACCATAAGGCAAAGACAACACAATACTAAGCATATAATACTAAATTAGAAACCAAAGGCATTCTTAGATCTTTACCGAAACCTAACCAAAAACTAACAACCCAGATGCAACAATATCTTTCCCCTAAATACATGATCTGATGGCCAACAACTAGAAAGAATCAACATGATCATTCACCTGTATTTAATATACAAATTTCAGCAACATCTTAGGGTATATGGATAGGATTTGCGATTTCATCAATTACAAGAAGAATAGGAGCAATTTTAACATAATAAAAGGGAAATAGGTGCCAAATACTCATACAAATAAGAGGAACAAGATTAAGAATCAACAGGAAGAAGAATCAGAATTTTTGACACACATCCCTAGGAATTTTGGAAATACAACTTAAAATAAAATATCTAACCTTCTGATGATGAATTCTTGATAATAAAAGGCAGCACGAAGAGAAGATTCCAACAAGCTATCACACATAGAAATCTGATTGAGGATTGAAGAATTTTTGATAGGGTCTTAAGAGAGAAAAAATTCGGCCAAGTGGGAGAAAGAGATAGAGAGAGAGTTTGTGTTTTTGTGAAGGAAAAGAGAGATTTAGGTATACTAGATAGGGTATCCAACCATAGCATTATATGGGGTCTAGTTGGATTAAATTTCCCTACTTTTAAACCTAGATAAGTTAGGATAATGCTTAAGAGATACTTTCATTAAAAGGATAATTCTATTAAAATAGTAAAAGAAAGAATTATCTAATACTTTAGATAATAAGGGATAACACTAAGAATAATTAACCAGAATTAAATCAAAAAATACTCGGCAACAACCATTTTAGGCCAACACACATTCATTTCTTCAGAGGTAATATAGTCATTTCAGCTATACTAGTACCTGGACTCCTAGGACATCTATCCTTTGGAGGATCAGGATCTCACATTCTACATAGCTAATGTATTTATTACTGTGGCATGCTCGTACGAATAAGAGAAGCAAGATTAAGAACCAACAGGAAGAAGAATCAGAATTTTCGGCACACGTCCCTAGGAATTTTGGAAATACAAATTTAAATAAAATACCTAACCTTCTGGTGATGAATTCTAAATAATAAAAGGCAGCATGAAGAGAGGATTCCAACAAGCTATCACACATAGAAATCTAATTAAGGATTGAAGAATTTTGGATAGGATCTTAGGAGAGAGAAAATTCGGCTAAGTGGGAGAAAGAGAGAGAGTTTGTGTTTTTGTGAAGTAAAAGAGAGATTTAGGTATGCTAGATAGGGTATCCAACCATAGAATTATATAGGGTCTAGTTGGATTACATTTCCTTACTTTTAAGCCTTGATAAGTTATGATAATGCTTAAGAGATACTTTCATTAAAAGGATAATTCTATTAAAAAAGTAAAAAGAAGAAATATCTAATATTTTTGATAATAAGGGATAACACTAAGAATAATTAACCAGAATCAAAACAAAAAATATTCGGCAACAATCATTTTAGACCATCACATATTCATTTCTTCAGAGGTAATATAGTCATTTCAGCTGTACCAGTACCTGGACTCCTAGGACATTTATCCTTTGGAGGATCAGGATCTCACATTCTACATAGCTAATGTATCTATTACTGTGGCATGCAGGTACTGATGCAGCCCAACCACAATTTAACTTAGGTAAGATACATTTGATAGCTACCATTACTGTTATTATTTCATCATAGTTAGAAGTTTGCTTTGATTAAATCTTACATAATGCTGCTAAGATTATAACATTTAGATAAGAAGCCTATATATTGTAGTATTATGTTATTTGTGAAAAATAATATATTATTTATTTATTTCTTCGTAATTTGTGAGAATATGTAGATACGACCCCCCTGGTTCTTTCCCTGACTAGTGTAGCAACACGTAATTATCGTGGTAAATGAAGTTGGTCAGACAAAGAGGATAATATTTTTATCTAAATATTACTAGATATGACCTCAACCGGAGGCACAAGGCAAACCGAGGCTTCAAACTGGGATTTCACACTATTGTTCATCGGGAATTTCAGTGCAGAAAACCAAGTTGCGGTATTTGAGCAGATCCCCACATCTACTCACGTTTGAAAACACTGAAGTCACATTTTGGAATTGTCCATGACATGCTTCGTTGGAACCCTTTTGGTTTTGGGTGGGATCCTGTCAACAAATGTGTCACGGCTGCGGATGAGGTGTGGGAGGATTATATTAAGGTACACGTGTTCGTTAATAATATACTATAATGTTATTGTCAGATTAATAATATGAAATAAATTATTGCATATAATTAGTTTTCTTTGGCAATAATTGGCTGACACATAAATCGACTGCCTTATTCTGGGGAAAAATTTTAAATATTATGATGAACACTCAGTCATATTTGGAGTAGATCGAGCTAATGTTGTCAACCATGGATCTGCTTCCATTAAACCAAAATAGGACTCTGACATCCCAATCGAGTTTTTTAGAACTAAATCTCCACCATCAGATACAGTTGACTACTCTAGTACACCAACCTTTTCCCCTACAACACCTCGGGCTAAAAAGAGGAGGATATCTCCTCAAGTGGAATTATTGATGTTGGCTAAGGAAAATTGCGGATTAGCTGTAGCTGTAATTGGTGGCCCCACCGATAAGCTTTGTGTTGCAATAACCAAAGCTGATATGCATAACAAGAGGGCTCGTTTGTTTGAACAATTATGTCGGATGCCGAGCCTAACATCAATGTAGAGGTTTACTGCTGATTGTATTATTGGCTGCAACAAGGATTTGCTAGACTGCTTCTTCACCGTTCATGAGTCTTAAGCAGAATATTGGGTGAAGGGGGGGGGGGGGGGGGGGGGGGGGGTTGTTGGACAATGATAGCTAACAATGTGGGTTTGGAGGGTGACTCCTTTTTGCTCCATATATGGTCTAAGGTTGTGAGACCTCATCCCTTTGAGTGTCTAGTCAGCAAGACCACACAGTGAGAGTGTTCGATTTTGGTCCGTTGTAAGCAGTTGACCAGTTTGACCGAGGTTTACCAATTTGACTCGAAAGTTGACTGTTGACCTAAGAGTTGACCTTTAGGTTGGACATAGTCATAGAAAACCTAGGAGTGCGTCTAGGTGTCTTAGTGAGTGGTAAAGGTCCAGTGTCAGTTTTTTTTCAAAATTTTGGGCCAGGGGTATAAATACCCAGCTCGACCCAACACTTAGATTTTCCTAAGTGTTGGAGCTGCAGCATACCACTTTCTCTTTCATGCCTCACTTCCCGAGAAACTTGTTCGAATTCCTTCAATATTCATTTGACAAAAAACACCGGGCTTCATCCCTATTCATTTGACAGATTTCTACTGGTAGTTGCTGATAGAGAAGCCGTAATCTGATCTTTCTTTGAGTTAGGGCACATTTTGGGGATTTCGTGGTAAGTGCTCTAATTCTTCAATTTTGTTATCTATTTTTGATTTCGTTAGTTTTCTATTGATATTCCTAAGCATGTTTGGTGGTTTGGATCGTTCGAAAATAACCCTTGATCCATGGGTGAGCATTTTCGATTTTAGTTGCATTTTTTGCTTATTTTGGGTGTTTTGAGATTTCGATAGAATTGTCGGTTTTGGTTGTTTCTATCACTTAGTTTTATTTTTTTTGTGAGTTGCGGAGTATGTTTGTGGGTTTAGAATGTGAGACATCGATTTTTGTGTCCTAGAAGTCCAGAAACCAGTGCAGCTGAAATGACCATTTTGTCCCTGAAAAAATAGATGTGTGATAGCCAAAAATGGTATTGAAGGTTCTTTCGTCTTTTAGTTGATTTCATTTCCTTCTTGGTTCCTCCTTATCAAAAAAGATATATCTCTTAAAATTAAGAGATAATTCTAGAATTTAATTCTAATGATTATCTCCTTATATCTTACCTTAAAAGTAGAAAAAATTAATCCTACTAATCCTATAAACATACCAGCCGGCCACACTTGTCCACACACCAAAAACACACAAAATCATCAAGTGATCAAATTCTACACCCTACCCTTGCTATAGAAAATTCCTTAACATTCACCATGGCCGAAGTTTTTCATCCTTCATCAGATTTCTAAAAATAATAGCTTGTTGGAAAGCTCATTTCATCCTCTATCTAGCTACCTTGGTTTCATTATCAGAAGGTTACAATTCCCTCGCATTTTTTCTTATCGTACTTCTTAGGGTTTGGTGCCGAAATTCTTTGATTGATTTTCCAATTGGTTTTTGTTATTGTTCCTTTTGTTCGTATGATTGTTTGGCACCCATTCATATTATAATATCATGAATTCATCCTTTAAATCTTCTCTATGAGTGAAATCAGCATGCCCTACACCTTTTCCCATTATTGCCGATTTTCATCAATTGACTTACCTATTGGTTTCTGATCTTGTTCCTTATAGTTGTATGTGTTATTAATGCCTAATCCTTCCTTGTTAACATGAAATTGCAACCCCTAAGTCCCTTATGTATGAAATCGCAATTTTCCCTTGTACCCTATCATAGTGCCAAAATTTTTATGGTTAATTTGGATGATAAATAAGGTTGATTCTTATTGTGTTCTTGGCTATCGCATCACACATCCGAGGGGAAGGTCCCAGTAGCGTCTGATCACTAGTTTCTGGTAGGTTTGGTGAGTGGAATTGGTAAGAAAATAGGATGTTTACTTGGTTATTGAGTATACATGCTTAGTATGGTTTTTTCTTTGCCTTATGATGATATAGGTGGTTCGGATCCTCTAAATAAAGGCAAAGGAATAGCTTCTTGTTCAGAGAGAAGAGAGGTAGGATCTATACCTCATTGGTTTCTCCAGAGATCCTTGTTATTTGATTGGTGTTTTCGGTTGCATGTCTTTATTATTGGTATATGCGCATGCTTTACGATTGGTATGCATAGTTATAGATTGAACTGTGGAATTGATAGGCGATTTCGAACCCTTGAGATAGGTTGTGTGTGCCTAATTCGCATATGTTGTGTGCATTGAACATGCTGATTGTGTTATGATATGATTGAGGATGTCCTTCTGTGATGTTATGCCTTGTACTTGCTTGTGTGTGCTTGTACATGTTTGTGTGTTAGGATACATTTCCAATGGCCATTCGGGGTAAGCGCTGATGCTCCTGAGGAGACAAGAGGTTCTTACTGGTATGAGAGTTGTATGTGCACGCTGGATGTCTAGTCTTGTGTGCTATATAGATGCCTTGTCCTATGTGCTGGCAAGATGCCCTTATCCATGTGTGGTTTGGATGCTCTTAACTATATGTGGTTTGGATTATCTAATCCTTGTGCAGTTAGGATGCCTTGTCCTATGTGCTGGCTAGATGCCTTGTCTTGTGTGCTGGCAAGATAAATATGCTTTCTAATTAGCTTATGTACTAAGCTCTTACCCTTGGGAAGCTAAGCCTAAGACAACAAAGGTAGAAGGGGATGGCCTTTTCTATTGATGAGATTGAATGATGATTTTCCTGCCTATGTACTTCTAATTTTTGGAAGTGTTTGCAGTCCACCCTCAGTCTATAGTTTTGGGCCCTATCCCTGTTGTGATTGTTTATTGGTTGCATGATATCCCTTTAGATGTGTAGGCGAATCTAATATTGTTGTTCGGGAGATGTTTGTTTAGATTTTTTCAGATCTTATAATGTTGTGACCCTCCTAAGATTCTTGTAATCTCACCTTGTTGTTTTCACCATTTTTCAGGCTTAGGTACATCCTTTGTTCTTGGTACCCGTGTGTGAGATCAAGGCTGCACGACAGGATGATATTGCATCACTATTGCATGCTTGTTTCCTTGATTGCTTGCGCATATAACATGAAATTTGATTGGACTACTTTATGGTTTTTGGAATGCCTCCTTTGCTTGCTTATTTCCTAAATTTATTGGGGGTTAACTTGCTAGATTTTGAGATCCCTATTGGACGTGTGTTGTGGTACCTTTAATAAGTTATAAAGACTTCTACTAGTATTTTCATTCACTCTGTTTGTTGCCAAATTTTTTGTCCATTATCATGCTTCAACCTTTAAAAAGCATAAGAAAGAAACTTAATAAAATCGAAACTTAGGGAGATAAGCCTTGTGAGATTCAAATAGGTCCTAGGTTGGGTATTTTGGGGTTTCACAGCGGTAAGAGTCCTAGTAGGTTGAACCGGTGTCTTTATAGGCTTGGTAGCGGATCATGGTTTAGGAAATATGATTTGTTATATGCTAACTTGTTTGTTTGGTTTTGTGTTTGTAGGAAGAGACATGCACACACATGCACACACTTAGAGGATTAATGCCGAAAGTAAACTGATGTTAAAAATCTGGTTTGGAATGTTTAAATATTGTAATTGATTGTGTGAGTTGTGATGTGTTTATATGTGTTCTTATGCATTGTATGATTTGATGTGTTTTGCTGTGTTTAAATGAGTGCTTTGTTGTGTTCCTTTGAGATTTCTATGGTTGCCGAGTATGTCTTTATGTGTTGTTGTCATGATTGCCGAGTGTCATTTGCATGAATATGTGCATTGTCGAGACTTGTATATACTTGTGTGCATAAGTGTTTTATTTTTCAGCATATGCATATAATCCAATGTATACCTCTCCACCATGTACCACTTTCTTTTCCTTAGTTTCGTATTCTGGTTATGTGTTGAGTGACATAATGTGCTTGTATAGTATGGCAAGGCAGAAAGCACCAAGGGATCGTCGGGGTAGGTATAAAGCCCAAGCCGATCAGAAACTCGTCGACCAGAATGAACCAAATGCACAAAATGAGCAAGGAAGGCAAGCTGAGCCCAAAAACCATCCTGAGGCACCAGCCATTGATCCTATGATGGCACAAATACTAAACGTATTGCAAGGGATTGCTGCGAATCAGCAACAAATGGAGGCCCAATTTCAGAATGGACCCGCACCACCTGTGGAAGACCCCATTCCTCCACTTCAACCTATTCAGCCGGCTCAATCTAAGGAAGCCAAGAGACTTTCAATTTTCATTACGAAGTTGCTGAAGGAAGCCTAACATCTGGGATGCAAAGATTTCAGCGGTTCAGCAGGTGTTGCTGTGACTTGTGAATGGATTGATACCATATGTCGGGTTTCCTTGTTCTTGCGTATTTGTGATGACGACAAGGTTGTCATCGCCACTTTCTTACTTGAGGGAGAAGCCTCACATGGTGGACAGTTGTGAGTTTGCAGTTCGGGGATCATTTGCCTACGTGGGAGGAATTTTGGCAAGAGTTCAATGATAGATTCTAAACCCGATTCCAAAAAAGCGAACAGCGACAAGCTTTCTACAAGCTTGAACAAGGCACCCATTTGGTGCTGGAATACAAGAAGGAACTGAGGGAGTTGTCCCAATTTGCACCAGAAGAGGATCGCTCACCGTATCAGCTTGCAAGATGATTCTAGGATGGGCTGAGTACCGATCTCAAAACCATTATTGGTACAACACCGGTGCAGAATTTGCAAGAATTGATCATTGTTGTGATCGAAGCCGAAAAGATCGTGCAAAATATGAAACTGTCTGCAGCAACTAGTGTCAGACTCTTTAGGTGAGATTCAAAGTTCAACCGGCATACGGGACTCTATCCTTTAAGGTCCTACAATTCGAAGAATAATGGCAATGGGGGTAACTCCAAAAAGAGCTTTTCAAGTCCTAATTCTAATGGATCTATGTGGAATTCGCAGCCACGACGATACTACAATTGTGGCAAGATGGGACATGTATAGAGGGAGTGTCCTAAACTGAGACGTATCATAGGCTCACCGAATGCAAACCGAGGTGGGTATGCCAATCCCACAAAACCACCAGCACGCGCACTTGGAGGATCACTTAGCGGATCTATGAGTGAGGCGTAGCCCAGGCCCATGAGATTGTTCACCCTGACTGATGTCGAAGCTATCCCTAATGTGGTGACATGTACTATTTCAGTCTTTTCTCAAAATGCTACAATGTTATTAGATCCCGAAGCAAAAAGATCATTTGTGAGTCCAAGGATAACACTTAGTTCAGATCGGCCTCTGTCTCCCCTGTCTCATCCTATTGCGGTTCTGACCCCTTTGGGATAGCAACTGACTTGTGATCTAGTCTACATCTGTTGTGTTGTACGTATGGCCCCGAATATACTTGAAAAGGATCTGATTCCATTGGACACCCGAGAGCTTGATGTGATCTTAGGCATGGATTTTCTGGCAAAATATCAAGCCCGAATGGAGTGTTTCACCAAGCATGTGTGGTTCACCCTTCCAGATGGCTCCAAGTACTGCTTTGAAAGTGATAGGAGAGTTGTTCCAACTTGCATGATTTCCTGGCTCGATATGAAGTGATTGATCAGCAAAGGATGTACTATATACCTGGCGCATGTACATGACATTTCTAAAGAGTCCTCAAATCTGGATTCTGTTCCAGTGGTTCATGAATTTCCAGAAGTGTTTCCAGAAGATATAACCGGTTTGACGCTAGCAAGAGAAGTGAAATTCTTCATTGAAGAAGCAATTCGAAGACTTGCTGGATCGTGGTTTTATCCGACCCAGTGTTTCAACTTGGGGAGAACCTGTCTTGTTTGTGAAAAAGAAAGATGGTTTGCTACGATTATGCATCGACTATCGGCAGCTGAATCGTGTGACCGTGAAGAACAAGTATCCTCTGCCACGCATCGATGACTTGCTCTACCAGCTCCAAGTTGCAGTAGTGTTTTCCAAGATCAATCTTAGATTGGGATACCATCAGCTGCTTGTTTGTGAAACTGATAGTCCGAAGACTGCATTCAGATCGCGATAAGGCCACTACGAATTTCTGGTTTTGCCATTCGGTTTGACCAATGCACCAATAGTGTTCATGGACCTGATGAATCGCGTATTTCGAGAGTTCCTTGACAGATTTGTGATAGTCTTCATCGATGATATTCTGATTTATTCAAAATCGGAAGAGGAGCATGCTGAGCACTTACGGATTGTGCTGAAAATTCTGAAGGATTGACACCTGTTCGTAAAGTACTCCAAATGCAAATTCTGATTACACAAAGTTGGTTTCCTTGGCCTTGTTGTTTCCACCCATGGTATACTGGTTGATCAAAAGAAGATTGAAGCTATAGTTGCTTGGGACTCCCCGCGGATTGTATTCAAAGTTTGCAGTTTTCTTGGCTTAGCTGGATACTACTGTCGCTTCATGGAGAATTTTTCATCGCTTGATGGACCATTGATGAAGTTGACTTGCAAAGGATAGTCATTCTTGTGGAACGAGAAATGCCAGAAAAGTTCCGAAGAATGAAAGAATCGGTTAGTTTCCACACCTATTCTTACCTTACCAGTTGGTGGAAAAGAGCATGTGGTGTACAGCGATGTATTCAAATTTGGACTTGGATGCATATTGATGCAAGATGGGAAAGTTGTTGCCTATGCTTCCCGACAGTTGCAATCGCACGAAAACAACTATCTTACACACGATTTGGATCTTGCGACCGTGGTGTTCACATCGAAGATATGAAGCCACTATTTGTACGGTGAGACATGTAGAATTGTCACCGACCACAAAAGCTTGAAGTATCTCCTTACGCAGAAGGAATTGAATATGAGAAAACAAAGATGGGTGGAGCTGATTAAAGACTATGATTTGAACATCGAATATCATCCCATAAAAGGGAATATTTTCGCTGATGCCTTAAGCCGAAAGATCCATCCTCCTTCCTCATCGGTTTTAGCTTACATCCGCACCCAATACATGTCAAAGACCCGTTGGTTTACTTCAATCACATCCGATTCCAGAATGGAAGTGGGAGCATGTCACGATGGACTTTGTGACTGGTTTGCCTAGATCTCAATGAGGATTCAATGCCATTTGGGTGATCGTGGATCGACTAAAGAAATCTGCACACTTCCTTCTTGTTCGTGTGACAGACACCCCCGAGAGATTGGTTGTTCTTTATTTGGACGAGATTGTTCATTTACATGAAGTGCCAGTTTCCATTGTTTGAAATTGTGACCTTGTTTCATCTCACGATTTTGAAAAAAATTCCAGAATGCACTGGGTTCAAGATTGAATTTCAGTACAATATTTCATCCCCAGACCGATGGTCAATCTGAAAGAATGATTCAGATGCTTGAAGACATGTTGCGTGTGAGTGTATTGAACCAAAATACCAGTTGGTATCGATGTCTACCTTTGGCAGAGTTCGCTTACAACAACAATTACCATGTAAACATTTGTATGGCTACTTATAAAGCATTATATAAGAGACGTTGCAGAATTCCTTTTTGCTGGAATAAAGTAGGCGAGAGAAGCCTAGAATTGATCAAGCAACGGTTCAGCTGAATTTGATTCGATAAAGGCTAAAGATAGTGCAAGATCGACATAAAAACTATGCTAATAATCGACGAAGGGAGCTGGAATTTGCGGTGGGTGACAAGGTATTTCTAAAGGTCATTCCATAAAATGGTGACCTTCATTTTCAGCATCGAGGTAAGCTAGCGCCTCGTTACATTGGTATCGTCCCTGTTGCATACCGACTAGCATTGCCTCTGAATATGGAAAGAATTCATGTGTTTCACATTTCGATGTTGAGAAAGTGTGTGTGTGACGTTGCTCATGTGCTTGAAGAACCACCAATCAAGGATGCTGAAGACTTATCCTACCCCGTACAGCCAGTTACCATACTAGATCGGTCAATTCATTAGCTTCGCAATCGAAACATGCCTATGGTATGAGTTGTTTGGCTTAATGGCCAAATTGAGGAACAGTCTTGGGAGAATAAGGAATCTATGCATGAAAAATTTCCTTACCTGTTTTCTTAGGTACTTATGCCAAAATTTTGAGGACAAAATTTTTATAAAGAAAGGAGGATATGAGCCACAATTTTTGTGTCCTAGAAGTCCGGAAGCCAGTGTAGCTAAAATGACCATTTTTTCCTTAAAGAAATGGATATGTGATAGTCGAAAATGGTCTAAAACGTTCTTTCCTCTTTGGGTTGATTTCATTTCCTTCTTGGTTCCATCTTATCAAAAAAGGTATAGCTCCTAAAATTAAGAGATAATTCTAGAATTTAATTCTAATGATTATCTCCTTATATCTAACCTTAAAAATAGGAAAAATTAATCCCACTAATCTTATAAATATACCATCTGGCCACACATGTCCGCACACACCAAAAACATACAAAATCATCAAGCAATCAAACCCTACACCCTACCCTTGCTACCGAAAATTCCTTAACTTTCACTATAGCCGAATTCTTTTATCCTTCATCAGATTTCTGCAAATAATAGCTTGTTGGAAAGCTCTTTACATCCTCTATCTAGCTACCTTGGTTTCATCATCAGAAGGTTAGAATTCTCTTGTACTTTTTCTTATCACAATTCCTAGGGTTTGGTGCAAAAATTCTTTGATTGATCCTCTAATTGATTTCTGTTGTTGTTCTTTTTGTTCATATGATTTTTTGGCATCCATTTATGAGTGAAATCGGCATGCCCTACACCTTTGCCTATTGTTGTCGATTTTGATCAATTGACTTACCTATTAGTTTATGATCTTGTTCTTTTTAATTTTATATGTTATTAACACCTAATCCTTCCTTGTTAACATGAAATCACAACCCCTAAGTCTCTTATGCATGAAATCGTAATTTGCTATTGTACCCTATCTTAGTGCCAAAATTTGCATGGAGGTAGTTCCAGCAGCATCTAATCACTGGTTTCTGATAGGTTTGGTGAGTGGAATTGGCAAGGAACTAGAATGTTTATTTGGTTTCTGAATATTTGTCCTTAGTGTGGTATTGTCTTTTCCTTTTATGTGTTTATGTGGTTCATATACTCCTGATAAAGGCAAAAGAATTACAACTTATTTAGAGACAAGAGAGGTAGGATCTATACCTTATCGGTTTCTCTAGAGATTCTTTTTGTTTGATTGATGTTTCGGTTCATGTCCTTGCGTATGAGCATGCTTAAATTTGTTGTTTTGTGGATTGGTTTGAGAATCCCCTTGGAAATTTTGAATCCCTAAGATAGGATGTGAGTTCCTATTTCGGTTATGTTATGTGCATTGAATATGTTAATTGTGTTGTGGTGTTATGCTTTGTACTTGCTTGTGTTTGCTTATATATGATTGTGTGTCAGAATCCTTTTCCAATGGACATTCTGGGTAAGTACTGATGCTTCTGGGAGAGGAGAGGTACTTACTGGTATGGGAGTCATATGGGTAACAATCACCAGCAAGAGCTTACTGGATGCCTAGTCATTGTGTGGCTAGAAGCCTAGTCCTTGTGTGGCTAGATATCTTGTCCTTGTGTGGCAAGATATCCTTATCCTTGTGTGGTTTGGATGCCTTTGTCCTTGTGTGGCTTGGATGCCTTGTCCTTGTGTGGCAAGATGAGTAGGCTTGCTAGTTAGATTGTTTGCTAACCATTTATCCTTTATGCAATTAAGCCTTGGACAATATAGGTGGAACGGGATAGCCTTTTAATTGTAAAGATCAGATGATGAATTACCTGCCTCTGTACTTAAGTTTTCAGAAGTGTTCTTAGTCTACCCAAAGCCTTGTTACTTTTGGCCCTATCCCTATTGTGATCGATTGATGATTGTTTGATACCTTTTTAGTAATATAGGCAAATCTGATGTTTATTGGGAGATGTTTGTTTAGATTTCTGCAAATCTTATGATGTTGTGACTCTACTGAGATTTTTGTAATCTCACCTTGTTGTTTTTTCCATTTTTCAGGCTTAGGTACGTACATCTTTTTTCAGTGGTACTGGGGTGTGAGATCAAGGCTGCACGGCGAGACAATATTGCATCACATCCGCATACATCTTTCCTTGTTGATTGCTTGCGCATATACCATTGATCATGAAGTTTGATTAGACTACTTTCTGGTTCATTAGATCCCTCTTATTTTTGTTAATTTCGGAAGTATACTTGAGGGGATCTTGTTGGGTTTTAAAACTCCTTTGGTACTTATGTGTTATGGTTCCTTTGCTTAATTATAAAGACTTCCGCTGATGTTTTCATTCAATCCGTATGTTGCTAGAATGTATGTCTATTACTAACATGCTCCAACCTTTAAAAAGCATAAGAATAAACTTTTTAAAATTTTTAATTAGTGTGACTTAAGTATTGTGGGATTCAGATAGGTCCTAAGTTGGGATTGTTTGGGTTTCACGACGGTAAGGGTCCTTGTAGGTTGGGTTTGGGTCCTTAAAGTAGCCCTTATGACAATGTTGTTTGTTATGAGTTTTTGAAGCATATTGGGATGGTCTTTATTGCATTGTGTTTTACAAATCATGCATTACGCTTACTTGTTTGTGAGAGGCATTAAGTGAACACTTAATATGCATGGATGATAACGGTGTTTAAAGTAACTATTTTACAATTGATTTTTCATATGCCTTTATTCCACCGGATATACTTATGATGCGGTAACTTCCACTGAGGCCTTTGATCTCACCTGTTGATCTTTTCAGGGCTAGTTCGTCAGCCGTAGTCGTGCATCCTTGAGGTCATATTTTCCTGGTGTTGGTCTTAAGGCTGGACTATTGCACTTGCATGTTTTAGAAACATAGCATGTTTTGTGTTTTGACATTTTCATACTCTATCGGCATACATGCTTGTTTTGGTTTACGGTACTTGTTATGGACCTGATGTGAGCTTGCTTTCCAATTTTTATATTTTAATTGCATGTATGACTTGTATTCCCATTTATGTTATGAGATGTGTGCCTTGGGTACTTTTTATGGATCCATATGGGCTTGTGGGTATGGTCTCAGTGAGTGGCATGTTTGGCACTATGTGGCCTATTGTATGTGATTTAAAACTTCTGCTGTATGTATGTGGCCTACTGAGACTTAGGTCGTCTTATGTGTTGAGTTCACGTTTGAGCCTATGAGTTTGGACCTAAGTCAATTACGTTGGGCTCCCCTCGTGAGGACACGAGGTCTATAAGGAGAAGAGATTGTGAGACCCAGCCTGCATCGGGGGTCAAGTTACCCAATCCCAGATAGAAAAGGAGTGGGGGAGGTCTTGGGCTTATATGGGTTGTGTGAATGGATTGTCTGTAACAAGATATATTTTTGGGGCTATGTGATTAGAAGCACAACTCAGCATTGTAGTTGTGATCCATCACGTGCACATATACGTCCAAACCCGTTAGGTCGAGGGTTCAAGAACTTATGGAGCTCTTTGTTCATTTATATATAAAAAGTAGTTGGTGCATTAGTTAAGCCAAAAGGTATAACTAAGAACTCATAAAATCCATATTGTGTGATACATGCGGTCTTGGCCTCATCCCTTTTTTGCTATGCAGACTTGATAGTAGCCTGATCTTAAATCCAACTTGGTGAACCATCTCGCATCTCTAAGTTGATCAAATAAATCAGTAATAAGAGAAATAAGGTACTTGTTATTCACAGTCACCTTTTTCAAAGCCTAATAGTCAATGTACAGTCTCAATGACCTATTTTGCTTCTTTTTTAAAAGCAATGGTGCACCGTAGGGTGCTTTGGATGGTTGAATGAAGCTCATATCCAATAATTTCTTCAACTAGGTGGGTAGTTTCTTTGTGAACTCCTTGGATATCACATTGGCAAACTCCCAAAGGACTTCCATGACTTGGATGGGCACATCATCAGCAATATATATGATTTTTTCCATCATCAAGGTAGCTAGGAATATAGGCTATAGCTTCCTTACTCCATTCTTTATCTACATGGCTGAAAATATCTTGGCCTTTAACTTCTTCTCACGAGCAACAAGTATAACACATAACTTGCTCCATTTCAAAAAGATGATAATATATTCACAAGGCACCAACACTCCTCTAGTATAATCGTAGAACTGCATTCCCAATACAATTTTAAAATCATCCATGGGAATGATAGAAAAATTGAGTTTACCTTTTTATTATCCAATCTGTAAGACCCCAAATTTTGAGTCCTAGAAGTCCAGAAGCCAGTACAGGTGAAAAAACGATTTTTCCCCTGAAAGAAAGGATGTGTGATGGCCGAAATTGGTAAGCTTGTTTAGTAGTTAATTTTTTTTAAAATTTCTTTAGATCTAGGTTCTTATGGATGGGTAATTGCTTTAGAAATCATCTTTAAAGATAGATAGTTGCCTTAGAGATTAAGTCCCTAAAAATAGGAAAGATAATTTAAGAGTTTAATTATCTGGTAAATTATCTTATTTTGATTAAGTGAGTAAAAGTAGTAATCATAATTCTACACTCATTCATTATAAATAGGAAGCCAGCCCCACAAAAATTCCTCATAGAAAACTTACAAAATTTGTATGAGCCTAAAACCCTATACCTCCCTATAGCCGCCATAATTCGTAGAAATTTTAAACCAGCATAACTCACTCATCATTCGTCAAATCCCTGAAAATAATAGCTTGTTGGAAATCTCTCTTCATCCTCTTTCCAACCATTTTTTATTTTTCCTCAGGAGGTTAGTATTTCTTTCTCAAAGGTCAAGTTGAAATTCGGCGGCACTGCCAAATCTTCTTGAAATTCAGAATACCATAACTCTTTCGTTGTTTGTTATATCTCTGAAAATAATAGCTTGTTGGAAATATCTCTTCATGTTCTTTCTAACCATCTTTTTTTTTTCAGAAGGTTATTATTTCTTTGTCTAAGGTTAACTTGAAAATCGGCGGCAGAATTAGGTTTTCGCCAAATCTTCTTGAACTTCAAAATAGCATAACTTTCTAATCGTTTGTCAGATCCTTACAAATAATAGCTCATTGGAAAGATCTTTCCATCCTATTTTAAACCATATATATTTCGCAATTTTGATGTAAATATTTCCTAGTTTAAGGTTAAGTCGAAATCGTCCTATGCCTTACTTTTAGCAACAAGATTTGCATAGTTAATTGGAATAGTAAATTCAGGTTGAATCTTGTTAAGTTCCTGGCTATCACATCACACATCCAAGGGGGAGGCACCTGCAACGTCTGATCACTTGTTTTTCTGATAGGTTTGGTGAGTAGTATAGGTAAGGAAATAGGGAATTCAGTTGATTATTGAATATGAATGCTTAGTTTGTTTTCGCCTTTGCCTGGTGATATTATAGGTGGTTCGGATTTAATTAGTCAAGGCAAAGGAGTAGCTTCTTGTTCAGAGACAAGAGAGGTAGGATCTACGCCTTATCGGTTTCTTCAAAGACCCCTGTTATTTTTTGATGTTTTTGTTACATGCCCTTGTTGTATTGCATGCGATTTGATTATAGGGTGAGAGTATGAAATTCGGAATGAGATATGGATCTCATAGGCTATATCGAACCCCTGAGTTAGGTATTGAGTGTCTGCGTTGCATATGTTATATGAATTGAATATGTTGATTGTGTTCTGACATGATTGAGGATACCCTGTTGTGGTATTATGCTTTGTATGTGTTTGTGTGTCAGGATCCTGTTCTGGTGGCCATTCGGGGTAAGCACTGATGCTCCTAGGGAGAGGAGAGGTTCTTACTGGTATAGGAGTTGTATGGGCGGCAAAACCCAGCAAGAGCTCGCTGGAAGTCTAGTCCTTCTGTGGCAGGAAGCCCTTATCCTTGTGTGTTTTGGGGTGTCCAAGTCCGTGTGTGGCTTGGGAAGACTTGTCCGTGTGTGACAAGTCGACTTACTAGGCTTGCTGATTAGCTTGTGTGTTAACCATTTATCCTTTGCGCAGTAAGCCTTGGACAACACAGGTGGAAGGGGATGGCCTTTCTTCTTCATTGCCGAGAGAAATTTGATGTGTTTCACCTGCCTGTGTACTTCTGAACTTTCGGAAGTGTTTGTAGTCCTCTCTCAGCCATAGATTTGGCCCTAACCTTTTCATTTGATTCTGGAATTGCGTGATCCCCTTTAGTTGTTTAGAATTGATCTAATATAAATTGGGAGATTTGTGTTTAGGGTTTTTGCAGATCTTATGATGCTGTGACCCTACTGAAATTCTTGTAATCTCATACCGTTGTTGTTTACCATTTTTTAGGCTTAGGTACATCCACTGCTCGTGGTACCAGTGTGTGAGATCAAGGCTGCACGGCGGGGCGATATCGCATCACATTTGCATACTTGTTACTTGCGCATATAACATGAATGATTGGGCAACTTTCTGGTTTATTTTAAGCACCCTTCTTTGTTTGCTATTTTCGAAACTTGTTGAAGGATTTCTTGCTGGTTATTTGGATCCCTATGGGACTTGTGTGTTATGAACCCAATAAATTAATTTAAGACTTCCGCTGATGGTTTTATTTACTCCGTATGATACCAGAATATGTGTCCAATATCATGCTCCAATTATTGATAAGCAATAAGATTAACAAGCTTAAAATCAGAAATTTATGATTAGCCTGATGAGATTCAAATAGGTCTTAGGTGTCATTTAGGCTTATTTGGGTTTCACGGCGGTAATGACCTTAATCGAAGCAATTATTAATAGTTAGGAATTGGGGTCGTTACACAATCTGTAGCTCAACTCCTTGGGCTAATCTTAAGATAGGTTGGGCTTTAGTGTTCACTGTGAGATCTAGCCTATGTAGGGGGTCATAAAATCTCCCAATCCTATATCAGAAAGTAGTGAGAGAGGTATTGGGCTTACATGTGTTGTGTGAATCGATTATTTGTACCAAGATGCATCTTTTGGGCCATATGGTTAGAAGCCTAACTAAGCATTGCAGTTGTGATCTATCACGTGTACATATAAGTCCGGGCCTGCTGGGGCGAGAATCTTGGGGTCCGAGGGCTGGGTTGTGACAAGAGGTAGCTGAGCCGATCTTGCTCCCTCTCCCAGGTGGGTTTGGGCCTGTTGTGTGTTAAGTTTACGATTGGACCTGTGAGTTTGGGTCTGTATCTTGTGAGGACACGAGGTCTACAAAGAAGGAAGATTGTGAGACTTAGTCTGTGTAGGGGGACAAAAAGTTACTCAATCCCACATTAGAAAGGAGTGAGGGAGGTCTTGGGCTTATATGTGTTGAGTGAATGGATCATTTATAATAAGAAGCATCTTTTGGGTGTTAGAACCCCAACCCAAGCATTGTAGTTGTGATCCATCACATGCATATACACGTTCGGGTTTGCTGAGTCCAAGATTTGGGGGACGGGTCGTGACATTAACTGTCTTTAGCGAACCCTTCTCCTCCTTGAACTCAATACCAAGTCTCTGTGCTTCCTCCTTCTTCATGAAGTTAGGAGTACCACCGGTATCAATCAAGATACGAGACTTCCTCCCTTACACAATGGGCCTAGCAAACATTCTCCTTGCTTGCTCCACCTTGGCACTATTGGTTGAGGCTTTGACAAAACTAAAAAACTGCATAGAACTCATCCTTGGGGCCTCTATCTCTTCCTTAGCAGCCTCTTTAGCAATTGTTGTCAGCTTGTTTCTCATTGGATAGTTCACAGCTTCATGTGGACCCTGACATAAAATGCAAGAGAGTTTGGATTTTATTTTTCACCCTTATCCCGATTTTGCCTCCCCTTTAGGTGGGTTTGGCTTTTGAAAGGCTTCTTGTTCCCCTCTTTGGCATTATGGATTGGTCCCCATTTTTGGTCTTGTAGTCACGGAAACTCTTAAACTTGGGTGGATTGCCAATGATTCAGCTTCGACAATAGCACCATTAAGCCTATTGACATTATGTCAATGAAGCTCTAGCTCGGCCCTACTTTTTGAGCTTCCCAGAAACACGTACATGACATCCATCTCTAACATGTCTAGGATCTTAAGTAGGAACTCAGTGAACTCCGTCATATAGTCCCAAATGTTGCTTTTATGGAAAAACTTATGAAGCTTCTCCCTAGCTTCAAAGCTCCACATTTCTCGATGAGAAATATGTCTTCAAGATCTTCTTGAAATCAGTCCATCTCCTCACCTTTAGTGTGTTATGCTCGATTTGAGCATGTTTCATCCTATACAAGGTAATGGCATTGTCGAAAAGGTAGTGTGGGACTTGAGAAAGCTGATCAATATCACTCATCATGTTTACCCCTTGAAAGTATTATTTAAGGAAGAAAAGAAAGTTGCCGACTTCCTTGGTATTTCGTCCCACCAAATGATTTTGGCTTAGGGACATCCAGTTTTACCTTGGGCTTTGTATAATGTCCCTCTTGCATAATTCCCCTCTTGCAATCCCTCTTGATTTCAACCAAGTCATCCTTAAATAGATTTATCTCGAAAAGAAAATTTACTTTAAAATCATCCAACACTTGCCTCCAAGAGTTAATAGTTATAAGGATGCCTTGTATTTCCTCACAAAGCTTGTTCACATCCCCTGACTCGAGCTCGTCTATGGGTTGGTCGTGTTCCTCAAGCTTATCATTGTCATTGGTAACCTTCACCTCCAAACGAGTACTCCTTTCCTCAAGTGATAACAGATGATCGAAAGTTTTCATCCTTTTCTTACTAGGCTCCATATTGGGTTGGTCTTCCAACACAGATCTCCTCCTCTTCAACATTAAGGATGTTGGCATCACCAGTAGGCATCGCTATATCTTTCTCAATAAGAATGAATCTTGTCTCTACTATCGATTATCACAAGACTAAAGTTTGCATAATAAAACTCTTTATGTGATCTAAGACTATTGCTCTCATAAGTAAATTTTTCAAAAAATTAGCTAGAAAATTTAGTTTAGGAAAAAAAAAATACATAAAGAAAAAATGAAAAGAAAAGTGTCTATACTCTTTGAATAAGGAAAAACGTCCCTTTATATAGCCACATCAAGTTCGGTCTCTTCCTTTTCTTCGCAGGTTTTGTTGTGATGATGACTATTTTCATTTTTTCTTCTTCCCTGAAACATGTAACGTTCCCATCGAGGAAATGAATACGGTGGGGAAAGCACATTGGTTCTAGGGAAAATATATTGCTGACGACACCATCTTTATAAAGAATATGTGTAAAAATGAATTTTTTTTTTATTTAAACTGAAAATTTCATCAAAATTATCCTTTGTTTTTGTCCGAATGATATCGATATAACCAAAAGGAATCTCGAAAACGTCAGAATGTATAGGATATTGGGCCGAGAGGATCATGGAAGGGGCTCTGCTTGTGAATCAAGAAAAATTGGATGGCAGAAAGTATTATAGTCCCCGAAAATCAGTGATCTCAAGAATCACCTAAACTTTCAATCTCAATATATTACTTGTAAATTATTTCGGATACTATGGATCACTGAACTTTTGAAATGAAAAATAATGATAGTTTATTCAATACCAACATCATTATTTAATAATCAGGAGTTAAAGATTTAATTGATTGTGAGGAGGTCCAACCTAGAGCAATATTGGTTGTGTAAGGACCCGAACCTGAAAACCGGGCCCTTACCGCCGTGAAACCCGGATAGACCCAACACGTGGACCAATCCGAATCCCACAAGGCTTATACGACTTTTCAAACACGATTCCCAAAAACAATTGCATTTAATAATTATAAATTGGAGCATGACAAATTAAAAACTGACATCTGGCATTAAACGGAGTAAATGAAATAGACAGCGGAAGACTTTCATTACTGGAAATGAAATGCCATAAACAGAAACGGACCCAAACAGTCAAAGCCCAAAATCACAAAATGGGCTTAAAGCCCGATACGTAAAAAAAACAGGTATCCCGTAAAGATAATAAATGTGTAAAATGGTAAAGTGAGTCAAATGTCAAACAAGTCAAACCGGAAATGCCAGAAATGGGAAAACTGTGTAAAACATGTAGGTGCGATAGTCCAGCCGAGTCGTAGGAAGCACTCACACCTCAAATGCCGTCTACGGCTCTCGTACTACTCCTGAAAGGGGGAAATACAACAACGGGTGAGATTATAAAATCTCAGTAGGAGTCACAGCATCATATGTCCTATGGGCAAACGGAATACAACAAGGAGGACAAGGAACGGATCATGATGCAAACAGGGGTTTAACTGAACAAACATGAAGGATATGTGATTAGCACTTTCAGTTTCTTAATTCACAATTCCAACCCAATAGATTATCACCCAACGGTTCATATCATCACACGATTAACATTATTAATCAGAAACCATCGGGGTGGACATCGTAAAACACTCCTCTAGTAACCCCCGCTAAAGGGAAACCGGGAGCCCACTGGCAGGTTAATTTTAAAAACAATACAATATACATAACCCGTACTGCCAGTGTTGTCCGAGACTAGGCTGAGAAAATTATCACACACATCATACCTGTCTCAATACACAATATGAACCGACCTGCGAAGACGTGGCAGGTATACGTAAACATCACCCATACGACTCCCAACAGGTAAGCAACTCTCCCCTGTAACTGGGATTCCGTTGACTTACCTCGCATTGGCCAAGCGAACATTTACTTGAAATCATCAATTGAATGCACACATGGATTGATCATCACACACACACTGACAATAAAAAGCATAAGAACTTTACCAATGATAAGCAAGAAAAAGGTTTCGTGCCGATTTAAAGTAAATTTAGTGGCAGCCAGAAATTTCAGTTAGTTGCCAACCACTTTGACATATTGTAAGGTTTAGTATGTTATTTGCTTACGAGGTTCTTCAAGCCTAGTTCCCAATTTTATATGCACATTTAATTTGATAGCTGTTACGGTTGCTTAGGCTGGAATCCTTTTCTCACTACTTGCAATTTATTACCCAATTGAAACCATTATTCTATTATTATACTTAGAAATAATTTAATAATAGATATGTTGTTGGAAGCTTATTATCAATAAATCTGTACGTAGCGAATAAAGAATTCCTTTGTTTTTTTAGCTGAAGAAACAAATAAGCAAGTGACATTATATTAGATTTAACAAATGAAAGAAGGATAAAAGCTACGCATGATATAAACCATTAAAGTTGTTAACAACAACAACACAAGCAAAAGATATAAAATAAACAAAAGAAAGGTTAAGGCTGCGGGACCCAAAAGTCAAGAAAAGCAGGCTAGTGCAACATTAAAAACAAAAGGAGCAGTGGGGAAAAGCTTCTGCTGCAGAAAACTAGCCATGCTCATTCTTTATAAATTTATTTACTTAATCAATTAGTTATTTAAGTGCAGAGTACTAAAGGAGGAAGACATGAGTAACAGGATTTAGTGACCAAACTGAAAGCGGGGCCTCTCCCAACGAAAAAGAAAAGAAAAGACATGAAGAGACCCGAAGAATGTACAGGCAAGTCAGACCAGAAGAAACGAAGGCAGAGGAAAGACGGAGAAGATCGAAGCTTGGCACAACATGAACGAGCAGAAGTAACGAAGATGTAACTGAGAAGAAGACGAGTCCATGAGGCTCGCGGTTGAGGAGAAGCTCGCGGTTCCGTGAGTAGCAAGGAGCTGGAACCACACGTTGCTCGTCACAGAACGCTGAACCAGAGTGCAACAGGTGGGTATTAAAATAGCATAGGGGATGAACTGCACACTCGGCACACAAAGGAAAAGACCAAGGGACGTGAGCTGTGTTGGCTGATGATGCGTGGAACCAATACTGGACAAACCATGACACCGGAAATGAATACTGAGAAAGAAAAGCAACGAAGCTCATGGCAGGAATAGATGAGAAAGGAGGAGAGAAAAGTCAGGCGGATGGATCCCGTTAAAATAAAGATAGGAAGAAGGAACAGGGCACAACGAACTCAGCAGGAGCAGCTGGTGCACCCCGTCTGGCTGCCGTACGATGCCTGTGGAGAAGAACCACTCACAATGTCGAGAAAGAAAGAAGGCCAAGAGACCCGTAAAGATGAAGAAGAAAAAGCACAAGGAAGCTCGGGATGGCGAAGGAATGAATAATGGGCTGGGCAAGTCCAAAAGAGTTCAAACAGCAGTAGTGGCTACATCAACGAAGTTACAGGGAAGAAATCATCCCTCCCGACAAACACAAAGAAAAGAAACGTAGGAGAGGAACAGTTAGGTCAAGAGGGCCCCTGCGAAGCCAGAGTAGTCAAATAGGTGCATAATCTCGATACACGAAATCGGAGAAAGAAAACAGTCCAGGCAAAGCAAAATTTTCAGTAGATGTGGGTGTACTTATACCAAGGCATGAGGACACATTGAGAACGCAAACATCAACCAGGGATAGGCAGTCCAATCACCCAGACATGGAAAAGGAAATGGATGCGCAATACCACAAGGAAGCAAGACACCGTGAGAACAAAGCCAAGCGTGAAATTCATCAATGGTTATCAACACCAAGAAGTCCACAAACCAACATACGATAAAATTCAGAATGGAGCGCAAGGGACAGATTACTGCATCGCAACGAAACAAAGGCATAGCAGAATAACAAGTAATAACCGATCAATAAAAAGATCAAATTCAAAAACGAGGGGACTCGCCAATCAGACTTATGAGTCATAGACTCCTACCTGATGTGCAGATGCACAACTGACAATCCCTTTGCCCTTATCACGATTTGCGAACTCAGATGCACCTGAATCAGACCCCAATCAGATAAAATCATGAACCTAATTAAAAATACACAAAGATACTCCTTACCGTACCCTCTCCGATCTACAGAATTGGAATACGATCTAACTATGGAACCAGGAAGGGCTACAGACGGCAGATTGGAAAAGACGTGTAAGAGAAAGGAGAGCAGGGAACAAAGCGGTTACTGACTGTCTGTATGAACGTGTGTAGGGGCAACAACTGGGTAGGCAGATGGGTTTTAAAAGGTGTATAAAGGGCTGGGCCATAGGTGAGTTACGGGGCCTAAAACCAACACACAGACATCTATAAGGCCCTCGAGAAAGCATACGGGCCCGGAAACAAGCCCGGGTCCGATAGGGGCAAAACAGTCATTTTCTCTCCGTCTCGGTTTTCGTCCCTGTCAACACGTCGAGCGTACACGTGGACCACTAATACGACGCTGACAGGACACCCGACTGGGACGGGGTTTCACAGGTTGGGTACGCAAATTTGTCTCCCACCGCAAAACAGCAAAGCGACATGCCTTCTTCTTCCAAATCATATACACCCATTAACGGACATGGATCTTTAATTTGATAAAACCTTACTATATATATATAGAGAGAGAGAGAGATATGTGTATATCTATGTCACTCGAATCAAAACCTTCTACAAATACGTACTCTACAGCTTCAAATTCTCTCCCAAAACCCTCGACAAACTAAAACCCCAGGTTCATCAATAGTTTGGAGGAGATTGCTTGTCATCTCAAATTATGGCCGGGGAACTCGTTAAATATGGCTATAAACCTAAACCATCTGCTCTCTTGAACTCTTTGTTCATGTCCACAGTGAACGTGGCAGCAAAGACACTTGTTTCTGTGGCATCCAATCTAAAGACAGAGCACTATGAGAAGTGGAGGCCTAGTGATCATTTGAGGTTTATGGTTATGCTAATGAGTTGGCTGACTTTATGGGTTCTCAGGGTTTTGATGGATCACTTTCCTTCCCCTATGGCCCTTTCGCCGCATTACCTTCTTAAGAACTTCTCATCTGTTGGTTCATTGCCGTCTGTTGGTTCATTTTCTTTGGCTCTGCCACCGTCAACTTCAGCATTAGCAACTTCTAGTTCATCGATGGATTTGATTCTGCGAGATGATTACGATGGACCATCAGTTAAAGATCTTGGCAGAGCTCTCACGCATGTACGTATCCTCCTTTTTTTTCCATTAACGATCGATATGCTCTGTTAATTGTGGTTGAAAATCCGGTGACTAACTCAAAACTTCTTAATTAATTAAGCAGGATTAATAATTAAAAAGTTAATTATTTACACGATGGGCAGTAGCTTAAATACATCCAACCCAAGTTTAGGTGTCAGTTTTGGAAGCATATGAAGTGCGTCTTGACTAAGAAACTTACGTACGTAGCTCTTAAATGGGTGGCTGGTTAAATGAGTACGGTTTTATATATTTTCTACAGAATGATTCTGTCATTTGTATTAGTCTTGCAGGCATTAGAATAATGTTAGTGTTTACTAATTAAGGATCTATCTATGGTATCTTAACAGCTTGTAGATAGGTTTCATACTCTAGATCTGGGATGGGATTCACGATGCATGTCATTCCCAACAGCACGATCAACGATCAGCAACGCTTTATAGGCGTCTGATTATTGAAAGGAACCATGAAAATATAATTTTCTTTTCAAGAGTTATGCTTGCTCATGCTTGAGCGATATGTCACAGTCATGTCTTTGCACGATAGCGAGGCAGGTGTTGTTATATGCCGCAAGTTGCGGGACACGCTGCGGAGGTAGCTTCCTTCTTCACATGGAAAGGCTAACCAACGTCATTGTTTTAATCCTTTAAATTGAAGGATATCAGGGGGGAAACTCTCTGATTGGACTTTTTATGGTCGCCGGAATGATATCATTCATCGCTCTATATATATATATATATATATATATATACGCGGGGCCCGTAATCTGCAGAAACCACAATGATATTGATACCTCTGTGTAAGAATCCAACATCATCAATTGCTCCACTTACTTGACAATTGTTGCGCATGCAGAGAGTAGAGAGTATCGTTCTTCAGATTGCGGCACGTCAATACTGTAATTAAAACCAGCACACAACTCGAATAACAGTTTGCTTCTGCATCACTACTTTATCACCATTCACTATTTTTGCGTTATCATTATTAATTGATACTGCTAAAATAATTGCCATACGTACACTTCCCTTGTATCGTATGCATGTGCAGACTTGTCTTTAAGAAAAAAAAAAAGAAAAAAGAAAGACAATAGCTCAGAAACAGAGGGAATGAGCTCCCAATTATTTATAATAGAAGCATGAAAAGATTCTTAATCCAAGTTTATTCAAATCTTTCGTTATGATTTAGGCTCATTAATGTGACTTAGTTATTCTTATTTATTTTCGCCTGTTTCAATTGTAGGCACTTGCTTTGTTGAACGACATTCCTGCCACGTCAAGGAAATACCAGTTTGCAATGGCAATGGCGGACAAGATCATGGAGGGAAACTTCCGGGACGGGCACGAAGAACTCGTGGATGTGAATCGGGCGGCACTATCTTCAGCGTTCGCTCGCACATTGAGCCTTTTGCACCGATCCATCCAGCATACTACAGATGGTTCCGGTGGATGGATCGGTGCCTGGACATCAGCCGTGCTTAGGTCAGTGCCGTTTGGGTCTTACATTGCTCCATACGTAAAGGGGCTGAACTATTGCCTGATGGCTGTGATGCAAACCGTGAGGAATGGAAGGAGGCAGTTGGATAATAAAAGGCGGCAATGGGGTGATGAGGGTGCAGTTAATGATGTGAAAGTGGAGAAGTTGGCGCAGGAGCTGCTTTGGATAACCAACAAGCTAAAGGCTTACGGTGCTGTAAATGAAGCTTTGATGCAATGGAGCTGTGCCTCTGGTCTTGCTTCCCTTTCCCTCAACGCTAACCCTTGGGTTCAGGGTTATATCGTCAAGATCTCAGGTCTGCGTGCACTGTTTTGGGCTTATTACCTTGTGGATTATTTAATACATTAACATCAGTTGTTCTTATTGCAGCCATATTAATTGGAGATCTCACTGGAGACCAAATTCTTGTTCCGAGGCAAGCCAGATTCGGGTTGTTACTGCTGTGGCTTCCCTTACTTTGCCACGCCAACAACGGCCTCTCAGGTCCTTACCTGAGCAGCTTTGAAAAGATGGACTTAGAGAGGGCCATTAATGAAGTGATATCAACCTTACCTGCAATGGATCAAGAAGTGATCCTCACAAATTGGGTTCAGGATTTTGCTGTGTCAACCTCAGAGTGGCCGAATCTGCAGGCCTGTTTTGATCGATGGTGCCAGTCTACTCGCGAACTTGTGACATAAAATGGAAAGTATATATCAATCAAAAAATTAGAATATGAATAGCTTAAATAAAATAAGTAGGTTTACTCATGTTTAGTTTTATCTTCCTTGATCTATACGTCACTTCGATTCAGGTTAGGGTTCAACTTGGCAAGCCTGTATATATGTATAATTAGGTTTAATGACGAGAGATTTGGAACCGTCTTAGATCCGTCACTGGTTCAACCCGATTGAAATTTAGTAATGGTTCAACCAAATCAATTTTTAATTTTTTTTATAAGCACAACCAAATCAAATTATCTTGTAGACAAGGACTTCATACAATATTTAACTAAAATTTGAACAAAATTAATTTAAAGAAAAAATAATTCTATAATTAAAAAAATAATTTTTATGAGATAGTAAGATTTTTTCTTATTTTAATCAAGATTTTGAATTTGAATCTGTAATAATAAATTAGCTATTTTAAATTCTCAAGGGAGAATTTATCAATTACCAAAAACGTTCTATATAAAAAAAAAAACTTAAGAAAAACTAGAAGAAATACAATAGAAGTAAGAATATTTTAATGAAGAAGATTAAGAGATAAATTGAAAGAGAATGAATTATATTCTTTATTATGAAAAATACAGAATGTTATCTCATTTTTATGGATAAATAGAATATATGAAAAGATATAAAAAATAAAATATTTATATAATTATAAAATATTCATCATATCATATGAAAAGTTACCAATAAAATATAAAGAGTTTTTTCTCTTCAATTCTCTAATTTTTTTTATTCATAGCATATCCAGAATTATCACATTATATAGTTTATAATATATACTTGCTAAATAAAGTATGGGCCAATCGGTATTTTAGTCCAAGTCCAAAAATGGTCCACTAGCAAGCCTCTGTAGGAGGTCAAAATACACGCCTGAACGTTATCTATATGTTTATATAACATTGTTAATTAATTAATATTATAATTTTAGAAACTAGTTATAAATTTAAAAAATCAGAATAAAGGAAATATAAATCTAAAAATTATCAAATTTTAAAAAATTTTAAAGAAATTATATCTTTCCAATCGAATTAAAAGTCATATTATTATCATCAGTAAATATTTAACTAAAAATAAAATACTATCTGTAATAATTAAAAGTAATATTTTAAAATCATAAAAAAATATATCATACTTTATATTCTTTAAAAGCATACCCTAAATATTTTTAAACAACAACACAAATACAGAAATGCAATCCAAGCCACATAACATAAGATTCAACGAAATTATTAAAATATCATTTATAATAAAAAATTACTTTTATAGAATACAAACACTAACATACCTCACCTGTACACAACAAAAAAACCAGAGGTTTACATGTATACTCCCTCTTATTAAACAATCCGATTAGATCTTTCAAATAAGACATCTCGATCTTTAATATCGACCTTTTTCAATATTAGTGTGAAAAAAGTTTTGCTATAGTTTTCCTTCACATGAGTTATCCAAGTAACATTATTTTCATATAACATCATTGCAAATTATATATCGCTTGATGAATTATATATTTCTATTATGATGATATTAATCATAGCTAAATTCATTTATAAATTTCTTCACAACTTGCTTCAATAGTTAATAAATCACCTATTTGCTGTTGAGTTTCATGTAGAACTGACATAAATATATAGTCAATCAAATTATATTAGATAAATTTAAATAACATAAACATATATTTATTGCTCCTTGAATATATATAAAATATGTTTAACTCTTTCTATATCTTGCTAATAGATTTACAATACATATGATATATGGTTTTGTATTGTTAGCAAGATATGTTAGTATACTAACAATATTAATATTGTGTTTGGTTTGCAAAATAATATAGGTTTATAAATGAGATTAAAAATATAAGTTATTGTATTGGGTAAAATTTATAATATAATCACAATCTTATGTCTGGTGTTGGTTAGAGAATTGAAAGATCTAATCTAATTCTATAATTTGGTTAATTAATGATTGAAAATAAGAATAATTTATAAATTACAAAAATAATCTAGGTAAAGAAATAATAAAAAATATGAGAATAACAAATAAGGGTACAATTAACATAAAAATTAATATGAATAAAATAAAGAGTAAGGAATGGGATTGGGCATTGTTCCCTTGATATTCAATCAGGAAACACATTTCTGTACTATTTAGGAAGTATAAAAAAAATAAATTAGGAAACCAATAGTAATTATAAACCAAACAAAGTTATGTCAAATAAACTATAATTAGACACCTAACCATATAATTTTTTGCAAACCAAACACAACTATAAAAGTTGTACTTTATAACCTACAGTGTACTCAATGAATAGTCATTTATCTATATAAATCTCTTTTATACTTAAATCATGTGAGAATCCAGAACTTTCAAATTGCTTGAGCCAAAAAGCCCACATGATATTGTCGACATTAATGGACTTTAGCCCATATTTTTGGATTAATGAAGGATAATAGTTTGATTTTTGATGATTTGAAGTTAAATTTTATTTCGATGAATTATTATATTTATTCAAAAATATCGATATTTATAAAATCGATGATTGGAAAATAGAAATATGAGATATAATGATGATTTTAATGTTTTAGGACCTTGGATAGGTCCACTAAAGGTATAAAAGCAACATGAAATTTTTTGACAATTTTCGAAAATATAATTGAGATTATCATAATTTTTTCAAGATTTTTTATTGAGAAATCTAATTTTGAGTAAATTATATAATCATGAGAAGAATAAGTTTATAATACTAATGGATAGAACTGCCACGTCCAGTACCCTAGTCTAGAGGTGATCATCTTTGCCTTGGAAGCGTAAGAGTAGCATTTTCGGTTCTATTATCAGAATCCTATGTAAGGTTAGTAAAACAAAACAGAATGAAATTGCAAGGAAATAAAATAAAATGGTAGGGTAAATGATATCTCAAACATATCCATAACGATCAATCATATATCTAATCAAAATCTTCATAAACCATATGCCAATATATCATCTGTAAAAAAAAGTATCAGATAACATATGAAAATCCAAAATCATAAACAATTGTTTAAAGTTAAAAATACTGCTCGGTTCATATGTACAAATAAAATTAAGATACTGGTCAAATCTAAAATCAGCAGACTGCTCTGAAATCAGCCACGGGAGGTGGATGGCTAGCAACCGGTACATGTAACACAGTTTGGACAACACTAAAACAATTTGTTAAATATCCAGTGAGGGAAAACAGGGACCACAAAGTGCATAATGGGAATCATAATCGGAAGGCAAGGCTGAAATCATAAAATCCGTATAAACCCTCAATAGTACCTAAATTCAAATAAAATAGAAGCATAAAAATGGTGAATCACACACTCACACAAGAATTCTTTATTTAAAAGAGCTGAAAAGTCGGCTAACAAATCACCTGCCTACCCTGGGCCAAGGGAGACAAGGCCCACCACTGGTTCTTTTTATCATTTAACAAAACCTGGCCCTCACTAGTGTTGCCGAAGGCTTCTATGGTAAACCCCTGTGACCATCTAAATATATTGTAAGGACCCGAATTCCAACCTATTAGGAACCTTACCACCGTGAAACTCAAATAAACCCATCCTAGGACCTATCTGAATCTCACAAGGCTTATCCCCTTAGAACTGAATTTTAACAAGTTTTATTCTTATGCTTTTAAAGGTTGGAGCATGAAATTGGACAAGTATCCTAGTAATATACGGAGTGAATAAAAATATTAGCGGAAGTCTTTAAATTTAATTAATAAAATCCCAGCAAACAAGTCCCATTGGGATCCAAATGTCCTGCAAGTAAACCTCCTACGTAATTCGGAAACAAACAAGCAAAGGAGGAACTTGAAAAACCAAAAAATAGTTCAATCATAGTTCATGTTATATACGCAAGCAACCAAGGAAACATGAATATGAATGTGATGCAATATTGCTCCTCCGTGCAGCCTTGATCTCACACATTGGTACCATGAATAGAGAATGTACCAAAGCCTGAAAAATAGTGAAAACAATAGGGTGAGAATACAAGAATCTCAGTATCACTGTAAGGACCCAAACCCAACCTATTAGGACCCTTACTGCCATGAAACCCAAATAAGCCCTTGCAAGGTTCTATTTGAATTCCACAAAGCTCAAGTCACCTAATTGTTAATTTTATTGGTTGATTCATATGCTATTTATAGGTTGGAGCATGTTTATACATTAATGAATTTTTGGCTTATAAGGAGTGAAAGAAAACATCAGCGGAAGGCTTACATTAACATTGAAAAAAAATGGAAACATAACACACAAGTCCCATAGGAATCTCAAAACATCAACCAATAATATCATGTATATTTCGGAAGCAACAAGAAAGAGAAAGAGGGATTGAAAAGCCAGAATGCAAATCCACACAAGTTCAAAGACATGACATGCACATTCAATAGGAAAGTGGTGTAGATGAAGTGCAAATTCGTCTAGTCATGCAGCCTTGATCTCACACCTTTGGTACCAACAACAAAGCACACACCTAAGCCTGCAAAGAGGGAGGAAAGAAGGGATGAGATTACAAGAATCTCAGTAGGGTCACATCATCATAAGTCCTAGGGATTCCCAATCAAATATCTCACAATAACCAAAAGATCAACACCTAAAGCTAGCTAAGTATCCAATTAAAACCGCAAGCATCAAACACACATAATAGGGGCCGAAATCATCACAAGCACACACAATTTGAGGGTAGGCTGAAATTGGTAGAAAACAAGGGGAAAGACTAAAAACACTTCTTATTCAGAAGCACATAGGTAACCTATAATATAATATGATTTTCAAAACTGAGGTTTGTTCCCATCTCCCAATGTTGTCTAAGGCTATGCTACAAAAAGGGTAAAACAGTTAGATAATCAATATTATAGCAAGCCTTTTAGTTGTCTTCGACATCTAGACTTTAACTGGCCTAGAAGCACTATTGCAGCTGCCCATACAAATCATCCTACCACACAAAAACAGGGCATCCTAACGTCCAGACTCGAACTAGCCTATAGGGCATCTTGACATCCAGACTCAAACTAGACTACAAGGCATCCTGATGTCTGGATTTGAATCGGCCTACAAGGTATTTAGCATGCTCTTGCTGGGAATAACCACCCATAAACCTCCCGATTCGGTAAGCACCTCTCCTCCCCCTAGGAGCAATAATACTTACTTCACATGGCCAGCGACAGAAGGATCCTTCAAACAAAGCACATACACATATAGTACATGCATACACAAATCACAACAAAAAATCTTCAATCAAATCACAATACAATCACAAATCAGTAAGCATATCATAGCCATATGTATGACCTTCTAATTTATGAGATTATCCCAAAGATAAATTACCCAATTGCGCAATCAATTCAAAGATAACCAAACCAAAATCAACAACAAATCAAGCATACAATCAAGGGTAACCAAAAGAACGAATGAGGCATATATCCTACCTCTCACGAGTCTGAATTAGATACAATCCTCTGTCTTTCCAATAAGATCAGAATCTCCTAAGCAATCACAAGGCAAAGACCACACAATACTAAGCCACAATATTACTTAATTAAAAACCAAAGGAATTGGGAATCCTTACCAATTAACCTACAAAAATCCAGCTATCCGGATGCAGCAATATCTTCCCCCTTAATGCGTGATGTGATGGCCAAATATTAAGCAAGAAACAACCTGATTATTCACCCTAATTCATCATACAAATTTCGACAACACCTTAGGACTTAATAGGGTATGTGCGATTTCATCATATAATAAGAAGAAGCTGCGATTTTATGTGAATATGGAAGAAATAAGTGCCAATTACTCAAATGATTAAAAGGAATAAGATTTGAAACCAATAGACAAGTTAATTGATCAAATTTGGCAAACTTAGGTTAGGAATAGGGCATGCCAAACCATCAGACGAACAAAAGGAATAACAACATAAATCAATTGAAGGAAGAATCACACAATCTTGGAACCAAAACCAATTGATTATGACTTGAATTTTGACAGGGAAGAACTAACCTTCTGATGACCAACCCAAGATAGATAGATATGGAAAGAGCTTTTCAACAAGCTATTATTTGCAGAAATCTAATAAAGGATGAGAGAGTTATGCTAAGATGAAGATCAAGGAATTTCGGCTAGGGTTTTGGGTAGGTAAAAAACAAATATTGAGAGGAAGGAGAGGGGATAAATTTAGAAATTTCTAAGTGGATTTTGATATATTTAGATAGGATAGGTTGCCACTCTCTTATAGGTATCTAAGAAGGTTTAGTTAAGAGATAATTCCCTACTTTTAAGCTGAAAAGGATAACTAAAGGATATTTCTATTAGAAAGATAATTCTATTTAAATAGTAACTCTATTTAAAAGGAAGAATTATCTAATATTTTAGATAATTAATGATAAAACTAAGGATAATAAAAATACTAAAATTAAAATAGGAAATATATGGCAACTACTATTTTAGGCCATCATGCATTTATTTCTTCAGGGGCAAAATATTCATTTCAGCTGCATCGACTCCAGGGCTTTATGGACATCTAAACTAGGAAGGATCGGGATCTCACAGTCACAACATCATAAGATCTACAAAAATCTTAAACAAACATCTCCCAAACAACATTAGATCAGCCTATACAACTAAAGGGAATCACGTATTTCATCATTCGATAAAAAAGGGATAGGACCAAAAGCTAAGGCTGAGGGTGGACTACAAACACTTCTGAAAAATTAGAAGTACACAAGCAGGTAAATCATCAATTAATTTCATCAATAGGAAAGGTCATCCCTTTCCAGCTGTGTTGTCCAAGACTTCGTTGCACAAAGGGTAAAAGGTTAGCACACAAGCTAATCAACAAACCTATACATCTTACCAGCACACAGGACAAGGCATCCAAACCACACAAGGATAAGGACATCTTGCCAGCACATAGGACAAGACATCTAGCCAGCACATATGACTAGGCATCCAATGTGCACAAGCTAGGGATTGTTACCCATACAACTCCCACACTAGTAAGAACCTCTCCTCTCCCAAGGAGCATCAGTGCTTACCCCGAATGGCCACCGAAAAAGGATTCTGACACACAAATACGTACAAGCACACACAAGCAAACACAAAGCACAATACCACAACAGGGTATTCTCAATCATGTCAGAACACAATCAGCATGTTAAATGCACAAAACACATGAAAATTAGGCACTCATAACCTATCAAAAGGGTTCAGTACAACCAAGAAGATCACATCTCGATCCGCAGTTCAAGCATACACTATCCAACATATGCGCATATAATCATCAACAAGTATATGCATCGAAATCAACAAGCAAACAAAAAAGATCAATGAAAAAACAGATCATGCATAGGTCCTACCTCTCTTGTCTCTGAACAAGAAGCTATTCCTTTTCCTTTATTCAAGGGATCCGAACCATCTATAACATCATAAGGTAAAGACAAAACCAAACTAAGCATGCATACTCAATAATCAAGTATATATCCTATTTCCTTACCAATTCCACTTACCAAATCTGTCAGAAACCAGTGATCAGATATCGTGCCTCCTCCTCAGATATGTGATATGATAGCCAGGAACTTAACAAGAATCAACCTAAATTACCATCCCAATCAACCATAGAAATTTCCGCACTAAGAATAAGGCAATAGGGAAAATTGCATTTTCAGGTTAACAAGCCTTAGAGGTTGTGATTTCATGTTAACAAATAAGGATTAGGCATTAATAACACATATAATTAAAAGAAACAAGATCAGAAACTAACAAGTTAATCAATTGATTAAAATCAGCAACAATAAGGGAAAGGGTAGATCATGTTGATTTCATGTTAGGGAAGATTCAAAGGATGAATTCATGATATTATAATATGAATGAATGCCAAACAATCATATGAACAAAAGGAACAACAACAGAAATCAATTGAAGGAAGAATCACATAATTTTGGCACTAAAACCGACGAATTATGACTTGAATTTCAACAAGGAAAAACTAGCCTTCTGATGATAAAACCAAGATAGCTACATAGAGGATGGAAAGAGCTTTTCAACAAGCTATTATTTTCAGAAATCCGAAAAAAGATGAAAGAGTTATGCTAAGATGAAAATCAAGGAAATTTTGGCAACAATAGGGTTAGTGTAGGTTTGATGTTTGACGAATTTTGTGTGTTTTTGGTGTGTGTGGACAAGTGTGGCTGGCTACTCTTTATATAGGATATTTATATGATTAATTTCCCTACTTTAAAGGCTAGATAAGGTAAAATAATCATTAGAATTTAATTCTGGAATTATCATTCCTTAATTTTAGGAATTTTATCTCCTAAGGTAAGATTGAACCAATAAGGAAACAAATCAAAGGGAAATGAAACTGGAAATGATTACTAGACATTCTATACCATTTTTGGCCATCACATATCCATTTCTTCAAAGCAAAACGGTTATTTCACCTGCACTAGCTTTTAGACTTCTAGGACTCAAAATTCATGTTTTACATATATGATTCGTCGACCACTAATCTCAGTCAAGGTCTTCAGTGCACTGGAATACTCAATAATCAGAATAGGATGTAAACCACTAAAAACAAGGTATACACAACCCAATATCATTGTTTCAGAAATAGACATATATTCTCATAGACAATCACATATCTCAATAGTATGTGGAACCACATGCACCTCATCACAATATGCCTCTCAGTACCAAACCATAGTAAAACTAATATACATGCCAAATACCAATACGATTCACTATTGAATTTCTAAAAAAACATAAATTCAAACATGTATTTTAAAAACAAACTCACCAATATATAGCCATAACACAGCAAATCAGAAAGCATAACAGAGATCTAATCCACAATCCACAATAATCAATATAGGTCACTGGTCTGCATAATATACAAACATATAATTACAAAATATACAATCAACATGCAAAAGGAGACAAAATGCATATTTTTCAAAAAATACACAGAAATCTAAAATTAGGTTGATAAACCCTTAAATTATATTTTTATCAACACAGTATTATTTATAAAACCATAATTAATCATTTAAAATCAACACAAGTTCATTAATACAATCTTTAAAAGTCCATATCTCACAAATGACAAATCAAATAAAAAAAATCGACAATGCTCTTGCACCCGGAATGTAAAAATTAGGTAACAAGAGAAAATTTCGTGTTTCGGGATTTGGGGCGGAGCGTGGACGGCCGATGACTGAACTGCGACCGGACAAAAATAAAACCAGAAATTTGAGATCTGCACGAAATTTCAACCAAAACAGGCATTTTATACATCAAATGAAAGCTCTCAACCTCAGGAAAGTGAATATTCTAACAAATCAGTGATTGCTCACTGAGGTTGGCCGAAATTGGTGACTTTTCCTGCAAAAAAACCCAAAATTTTGCTGATTTGAGGGAGGCACGTTCGGCAGCGAATTGGAGAGCTTCCTACAGTCACGAGTTGCTGACTATAAGGACCCAAACCCAACCTATAAGGACCCTTATATCCGCAAAATCGAACAAGCCCTCCAAAGACTCATCCAAATCCCATTAGTCAATATTCTGGTATAATATGGAGTGAATAAAAACATCAGCGGAAGGCATTTATAAATGCAAAAAATCAGTAGAATCATAATACACAAGTCCTAAAGGAATCTTAAATTCTAATCTTTTCATAGCTAGTTTCGAGAACAAGAAGGAAAGAAACAGAAGTCGAAAGCTAGAAAGTAAGTCCAAGCATGTATGCCTATGCGCAATCAATAAAAAACCAGTAAGGAAGTGCAATGCGAATGAGATGCAAAATTATCCCAACGTGCAGCCTTGATCTCACACCCCAATACCTCCAGCAGAATATGTACCTAAGCTTGAAAAAGAGGAAAAACAACGGGAAGAGATTACAAGAATCTCAGTATGGTCACAACATCATAAGATCTGTAGAAGCCCAATCAAACATCTTCCATAAACATAGATAGATTGCTTATGTTAACAATAGGCTCAAACAATTAGAAATCAAACACATAGATATAGGTAGGGTCGAAAGTAACAAGGTAAGGGATGGACTCAAAACACTTCATAGGCAGCCAACACAAGACTGATTTGGAAGCACACAGGCAGCCTATTTCACTATCTAATTTCTAAACAAAAGGCTCATCCCCATCTACCTATGTTGTCCAAGACTATGCTGTATAAGTGGGAAAATAGTTAGCAAACAAACTCACATCAAGTCTTTCTATCTTACCACACAAGGACAAGGCATCCTACTACACAAGGACAAGGCATCTGAGCCACACAAAGACAAGGGCATCCGAGCCACACAAGGACTGAGCATCCTGCCACACAAGAACAAGGCATCCAGTCACACAAGGATTAGGCATCCAGCCACATAAGGACTAGGCATCCACCGAGCTCTTGTTGAGGATTGCCTCCCATAAACCTCCCAATACGGTAGGTACCTCTCCTCTCACTAAGAGCATCAACCACTTACCCCGAATGGACACTGAAATGAGGATCCTGACATACACAAGCCAAGCAAAGACAAGCAAGTACAAGGCATAACAACATAACAAGGAATCCTCAAACAAGTCATAAGACAATACACAAACCATAAGATAATAAACAAACCAATATTATGTGACTAAATTGAATAAGGGCTATCAATCCTTAATCATAGGTTCCAAAATCACCTAAGGAACCAACACTCAATTCTCAAGTATGTACACCTAATCCGCAAGCATGCATACACTATTATATAACCGAAACCAGAGAAACAAGCCAAAAGATTTTCGGAGAAATCGATGAGGTATAAAGCCTACCTCTCATGTGTTTAAATAAGATGCTAGCTATTTTCCTTTATCAATAGGATCAGAAACTCCTAAACAACCATAAGGCAAAGACAACACAATACTTAGCAATAAGGATATAAAATCAGAAACCAAAGGCATCCTATGATTCTTAACAATAGTCTACCAATGACCAGCAATCTGGATGCAGCAATATCTTCCCCCATGAATGCGTGATGTGTTGGACAAGAACTCAGCAAGAATCAACCTGATTATTCATCCCCATTCAAGTATAAATTTTGCCAACACTTAGGGTTTATAGAGCATAACTTGTGATTTTATAGAATAGAAGGGAAAAAGGTGTGATTTCATAATAATAAAAGAGGAGGTGCCAGACACTCATACAAAGTGTGAGACTCAAGATTTTGAGTCCTAGAAGTTCAGAGGCTAGTATAGGTAAAATAATTATTTTGCCCCTGAGGAAATAAATGTGTGATGGAAAAAAATGCTATTGAAGGTTTAGTGTTCATTTCTGATTTCATTTCTGTTTTGTTTCATTTCCTTACTGGTTCAATCTTATCTTAGATGGTAATTTTCTAAAATTAAGAAGATAATTCTAGAAATTAATTCTAATGATTATCTCCACGTCTAGCCTTTAAAATAGGGAAATTAATCCCATAAACACTATATGTAAAGAGTAGTCGACCACATTTATTTCCTATACCAAAAATACACAAAATTATTAAGCAATCAAACCCTACACCCTACCCTCTGCTGCCGAAATTTCGAAGTGTTCACCATAGCCGAATTCTTTCATCTTTTGTCAGATTTCTACGAGTAATAGCTTGATGGAAAGATCTTTCTATCCTCTATCTAGCTATCTTGGTTTGATCATCAGAAGGTCAGTCTTTCCTTGTTAAAAATCTTGTTGCAATTCTCTTAAAGTGTGTGCCAAAATTATGTGATTCTTCCATCAATTGGTTTCTGTTGTTGTTCTTTTTTTTCGTATGATTGCTTGGCATCCATTCATGTTGTAATATTATGAATTAATCCTTTGAATCTTCCCTACATATGAAATCAGCATGTTTTACACTTTGCCCTATTATTGCCAATTTTGATCAATTAACTTACCTATTGGTTTCTGATCTTGTTCTTGTTGATTGTATATGTTATTAACACCTAATCCTTCCTTGTAATTGTGAAATTGAAACTCCTACACCTTGTATACATGAAATCACAATTGCCTTATGCCCTATCTTAAGTGCCAAAATTAGTAAGGTTAATTGGAATGGTAATTCAGGTTGATTCTTGTTAAGTTCTTGGCTATCATATCACACATCCAAGGGGGAGACACCTGTGGCATCTGATGACTGGTTTCTGATATGTTCGGTGAGTGAAATTGGTAAGAAAATAGGATATCTATTTCATTATTAAGTATGCAAGCTTAGTATAGTTTTTTCTTTGCCTTATGATATTATAGGTGGTTCGGATGCCTTGAATAAAGGCAAAGGAATAGCTTCTTGTTTAGAGACAAGATAGGTAGGATCTATGCCTCATCGGTTTCTCCATAAATCCATGTTGATTGCTTGTTGATTTCAGTGTATATACTTGTTGTTTGTATACGCATATGTGGGATAGTGTATGCATGAGTTGCAAATTGATTTTAGGCTCACTTAGGCTATACCGAAACATTGAGATAGGTTATGAGTGCCTAATTTGCATGTATTGTGTGCACTGAACATGCTGATTGTGTTCTGACATGATTAAGGATGCCCTGTTATAGTATTATGCCTTGTACTTGCTTATGTGTTCTTGTATGTGTTTGTGTGTCACAATCCTTTTCCGGTGGCCATTCGAGGTAAGCGATGATGCTTCTAGGGAGATGAGAGGTTCTTACTGGTATGGGAGTCGTGTGGGTGACAATCCCCAGTAAGAGCTTGCTAGATGCCTACTCCTGTGTGCTGGCTAGATGCCTTATCCTATGTGCTGGCAAGATACCCTAATCCTATGTGCTGGTCAAGATGCCTAGTTCTATGTGCTGGTTAGGATGTCCAGTCCTGTGTGTTGGCTAGATGTCTTGTCCTATATGCTGGCAAGATGAATAGGCTTGCTGATTAGCTTGTGTACTAACCCTTTACCTTTTGTGCATCGAAGCCTTGGACAACAAAGGTGGAAGGGGATGGCCTTTCCTATTGTCGAGAATGAATGCTGAATTTTTCTGCTTGTGTATTTCTCATTTTTCAGAAGTATTTATAGTCCACCATCAGCCATAGTTTCGGCCCTACACCCCTTTGAATGATTGAATGCATGCGTGATACCCTTTAGTTGTATAAGTTGATCCAGTGTTGTTTGGTAGATATTTGCTTAAGATTTTTACAGATCTTATGATGCTCTAACCCTACTGAGATTCTCGTAATCTCACCATGTTGTTTTCACCATTTTTCTGGCTTAGGTACATTCACTATTCGTGGTACTAGTGTGTAAGATCAAGGCTGCATGGCGGGGCGATATCGCATCACATTTGCATGCCTATTCCTTGATTACTTGTGCATATAACATGAAGATTGATTAGATCATTTTCTGGTTTTTGGAATGTCTCCTTTGTTTAATTGTTTTGAAAACTTACTAGGGATTTACTTGCTGGATTTTGAGATCCCTATGGGACTTGTGTGTTGTGGTTCTGTTGATTAGTCAAAAAGTCTTCTGTTGATTAATCATAAAGTCTTATGTTGATGATTTATTCACTCCGTATGAATCCATATTGTTTTTCCAATACTGACATGCTCCAATCTTTAAAAGCATAAAGAATGAACATACTAAAATCGAAAATTAGATGGTTAAGCTTTGTGGGATTCAGATAGGTTCTTGCTTTGGGCTTGTTTGGGTTTCACTGCGGTAATAGTCCTAATAGGAGAAAATTCAGGGATTAGGGTCCTTACACAAAGAATAGGAACAAGTTTCAAAATCATCAGAGGAAGGAGTCAAAATCAACACACACCTAAGGTAAGGAATTTTCGACAGTAATAATAAAGGAGAGAAACTAACCTTTTGATGATGAATTCAAGATAATAAAAGATAGCATGAAGAGAGGATTCCAACAAGCTATCATATGCATGAATCTAATAAAGGATGAACAATTCTGGTACTAGGGAAAATAAGGCAAAAGTCGGCTACAAGGGGGAAGAAGAGGGAGGATTGTGTTTTTATGAAATAAAAGAGAGAATAAGTGTGGTATAAAAGGGGTAGACGACCATGCTATTTATAGGTGCCTAAGGGATTAATTTTCCTTATTTTTAAGTTTTGATAAGATAGGATAAAGCTTAGGAGATAAATCAAATAAAAGGTGGTTCCAGAATTCTCAATTTAGGAAAGAAACGAAGAAGAAATAAATAAAAATACTAGAATCAAAATAGGAAAGATTCGACACAATCATTTCAGGTCATCACGCATCCATTACTTTAGGGGAAAAATGTCATTTTAGCTGCATGGATACCTAGGTATGATTTTTGACACAGGACCTTCTAGGACATCTAACAAACTGAGGATCGAGGTCTCACATCCTTCCCTTCTTACAGAAATTTTGTCCTCAAAATTTCAGCACAAGTACACAAGGAAACAGGTAATGTCAGTCTATACTCGGAGGTAAAGCAAGTCGATAAGCTGGACCAACTCTTTCAGTAATGTCAATGGACCAATATAATGAGGTGCTAGCTTGCCTTACTGCTGAAAATGAAGGATACCTTTCCACGAGGCAATTTTAAAAAATACTTTATCACCAACAACAAACTCAAGCTCTCTTCATCGATTATGAACATAGTTTTTTTGTCTATCTTGCACCATCTTCAACCTTCGCTGAATCAAATTCAGTTGCTCGGTTGGTTGGTCAATCAATTCTGGATTATCTAGGCATTTTTAGGCTACTTCATTATAGCAAATTAGAGTTCTACATTGTCTTCCATAAAGGGCTTTATAAGGGGCCATTCCAATAGAAACTATTGTTGTAAGAAAATTCTACTAAAGGAAGATATCGATCCCAACTGATATTTCTATCAAGCACACATGTGCGTAGCATGTCCTCTAAGGTATGAATTGTTCTTTCGAATTGTACATCTGTTTGTGGATGAAATATAGTACTGAAATTCAGTCTCGAAATCGGCACTTTGGAATTTCTCTCAAAAATATTAAGTGAAATGGGGATCTCGACCTCGAACAATAGACATTGGCACGCCATACAATCGAACAATCTCATCTAAATAACAAGTAGCCAACTTCTTAGGTGTATCTGTAACACGAGCAGGCACGAAATATGAAGATTTCGTCAATCTGTCCACAATCACCCAAGTGACTAAGATCTTGGTAATCCAACCACAAAATCCAGGGTAATGTGCTCCCACTTTATAAGAAACCAAATGCAACCTATTCCCCTTATTTCCGTGAAATCCAAATAAACCTAACCTGGATCCTATATAAAATCTCACAAGGTTTATCTCCCTAAGTTCTGATTTTATTAAGTTTCTTTCTTATGCTTTTTAAAGGTTAGAGCATGATAATGGATAAACATTCTAGCAATAAATAGAGTGAATGAAAATATCAGCGGAAGTCTTTATAATTTATTAAAGGTACCACAACACAAAAGTCTCATAGGGATCTCAAAATTAAGTAAGTAAAACCCTAGTAAATTTCGTAAAATAAACAAGCAAAGGAGGCATTCCAAGAACCAAAAAGTAGTCCAATCAAACTTCTTGTTATATAAGCAATCAACCAAGGAAACATGTATATGGATGTGATCCAATATCGTCTTGCTGTGCAGCCTTGATCTCACACACTATTACCACGAATAAAGGATGTATCTAAGCCTGAAAAATGGTGAAAATAACAAGGTGAGATTACAAGAATCTCAATAGGGTCACAACATCATAACATCTGCAGAAATCTAAACAATCATCTCCTGAACAACATCAGATTCGCCTACACATCTAAAGGATATAATGCAAACATTAGACAATTAATAGGGATAGGGCCGAAAACTATAGGCTGAGGATGGACTGTAAACACTTCCAAAATTTGAAGTACACAGGCAGAAAAATTATCATCCAATCTCATCAATAGGAAAGGCCATCCCCTTCCACTTGTGTTGTCCAAGGCTTTACTGCACAAAGGGTAAAAAGATTAGCACACAAGCTATTCAGCAAGTCTATTCATCTTACCAACACACAGGACTAGGCATCCTAACCACACAAGGATTTGGGCATCCAAACCACAAAAAGATAAGGGCATCTTGCCAGCACACAGGACAAGGCATCTAGCCAGCACACAGGACTAGGCATTCAGCATGCACAAGCTGGGGATTGCCACCAATACGAATCCCATACCAGTAAGAACCTCTCCTCTCCCAAGGAGCATTAGCCCCTGAATGGCCATCGGAAAAGGATCCTGACACCCAAACATGTACAAGTACATACAAGCATGTACAAGGCATAATACCACAACAGGGAATCCTCAATCATATCACAACACAATCAGCATGTTCAATGCACACAATACATGTGAATTAGATACACACAACCTATCTCAAGGGTTCGACATTTCCTAATATATCATAGCTCAATCCGCAACTCATGCATATACTATACAAGGCATACACATATAACCATCAACAAGAACAGGCACTGAAAACATCAAATAAGCAACAAGGATCTCTGGAGAAACCGATAAGGTATATATCCTACCTCTCTTATCTATTAACAAGTAGCTATTCCTTTGCCTTTATTTAGAGGATCCAAAATCATCATAAGGCAAAAACAAAACCATACTAAGTATGCATACTCAATAACCAAGTAAACATCGTATTTCCATACCAATTCCATTCACTGAACCTATCAGAAACCAGCGATCAGATGCTGCTGAGACCTCCCCCTCGGATGTGTGATGTGAGAGCCAAGAACACAAACAAGAATCAACCTGATTTATCATCCAAATTAACCATGCAAATTTTGGCACTAAGATAGGGTGCAAGGGAAATTTACGATTTCATGCATACAAGGTTTAGGGGTTGTGATTTTATAATTACAAGGAAGGATTAGGTATTAATTACACATACAATTAAAAGAAACAAGATCAGAAACCAATAGACAAGTCAATTGATCAAAATCAGCAACAATAGGCAAATGTATAAGGTATGCCGATTTCACTACTACGGAAGATTTAAAGGATGAATTCATGATATTATGAATAAAAGGAACAACAACAGGATCAGTAAAAAAATTTTGGCACTAAACCCTAAGAGTTGCGATAAGAAAAAATACAAGGTAATTCTAACCTTCTGATGATGAAACCAATGTAGCAAGATAGATGAGGGAAAGAGATTTCCAACAAGCTATTATTTGTAGAAATCTAATGAAGGATGAAAGGATTCGGCTATAGTGAAGGTTAAGAAACTTCGGCAACATGGGTAGGGTGTAGGGTTTGATCGTTTTATGATTTTGTGTGTTTTTGGTGTATGTGGACATATATGGCCAGTTGGTATGTTTATAGAATTAGTGTGATTTATTTTTCGTACTTCTAAGGTCAGATATAAGGAGATAATCATTAGAATTGAATTCTAGAATTATCTCTTAATTTTAGGAGATATACCATTTTTGATAAGGAAGAACCAAGAAGGAAATCAATTAGAAAGGAAATGAAATCAACCAAAAGAGGAAAGAACCTTCTTTATCATTTTGGATATCACACATCCATTTCTTGAAGGGAAAAATGATCGTTTCAGATACACTGGCTTCTGGACTTCTAGGACACAAAAATCAGGGTCTCACACACTTCCATTCTGGAATCGAAAGTGACTGGAGCAACCGACAGGCAACAAATTCAGCAATGTGATGCTTCATTCCTAACCACCAAAATTGTTCCTTCAATTGCATGAGATTGTTACTTGGATGAGATTGTTCGATTGCATAGAGTGCCAGTTTCTATCGTTTTAGATTGTGACCCTCGTTTAACATCACGAATTTGGGAGAAATTCCAGAATGTGCTGGGTTCAAGATTGAATTTCCGTACAGCATTTCATCTGCAGAATTTGCCTACAACAATTGTTTTCATGTAAGCATCGGTGTGACACCTTATGAAGCACTATATGGGAGACATTTCAGAACACCCATTTGCTGGAATGAAGTAGGCGAAAGATGCCTAGACAATCCAGAATTGATTGATCAAGTAATAGAGCAGTTGAACTTAATTTGACAACGGCTAAAAACAGCCCAGGATCGGCAAAAAACTATGCCGATAACCGACGAAGGGAGCTAGAATTTGTGGTAGGTGATAAGGTGTTTTTGAAGGTCACCCTGTGGAAAGGTGTACTTCATTTTCAGCAGCAAGGCAAGCTAGAACCTCGTTACATTGGTATGTATGACATCGTCGAGAGAATTGTCCCTATTGCATACCGACTTGCCTAACCTCCAAATATGGAAAGAATTCACAACGTGTTTCACGTTTCAATGTTGAGAAAGTATGTGCAAGACCCTGCTCATATGCGTAGAACCGCCAGTTGAAGTTGCTGAAGACCTATCCTATCCCGTACAACCAGTTCTCATACTAGATCGGTCAGTTCGATAGCTTCGCAGTCGAAGAGTGCCTATGGTATGAGTTTTTTGGTGTAATGACCAAATTAAGGAATAGTCTTGGGAGACTAAGGAATCTATGCCTGCAAAATTTCTTTATTTGTTTGCTTAGGTACTTGTGCTAAAAATTCGTGACGAAATTCTTATAAGGAGGGGAAGATGTGAGACCCCGAATTTTGAGTCCTAGAAGTCCAGAAGCCAGTGCAGGCGAAAAGACCATTTTACCCCTGAAGAAAAGGATGTGTGATGGCCAAAATTGGTAAGAAATGTCCAGTAGTTAGTTCTGGTTTTTATTCCCTTTAAGTTGAATCTTTATTTGGTTGATATTTACCTTAGAAAATAAAATCCCTAAAATTAAGGGAGGATAATTACAGAATTTAATTCTGATAATTATCTTACCTTAATCTAATCTGTAAAATAGTTAAACTGATCTCATAACTAACCTATATAAATAAGAAGCTGGCCACACTTAAAGTTCACACAGAAAATATACAAAATTTGTCCAACCAAAAACCCTACGGCTCCTTATTTCTACCGAAATTTGCTAGAACTTCAAATAAGCATAACTCTCTTATACTTTAGCGGAATATTCCAAATAATAACTTGTTGGAAATCTCTTTCTGTCCTCTTTCCAACCATCTTTTGTTTTCATCTGGAGGTTAGGTTTTCTTTGTTAAAAGTTAAATCGTATATCGGCGAAATTGCCAAAATCTGCTTGAACTTCAAAATAGCATAACTCTCTCATCCTTTGTCGGATTATTGCGAATACTAGCTTGTTGAAAAGATCTTTTCATCTCTTTCCAACCATCTTGGGTTTTTTGTTTGGAGTTTAGTTTTTCTTTGTTGAAAATTGAGTCGTATTTCGGTGGGATTAGGTCTCAAGAATGTGTGATTCTCTCTTCAATTGATTTTTGTTGTTGTTCCTCTTGTTTGTATGATTGGTTAGCATCCATTCATGTTATAAAATGATGAATTCATCCTTTGAATCTTCTCTATACATAAAATCAGTATGCCCTATACTTGTCATATTATTGCTTATCTTAATCAATTGATTAACCTATTGGATTCTGTTCTTGTTTCTTTTGATTGTACAAGTTATAAACACCTAATCCTCCTTTGTTAACATGAAATCGCAACCCTTACACCTTGTATGTATGAAATCGTAGTTTTTCTTGTTCCCTACTCTTAGTACCGAAATTTGCATAGTTAATTGGGATGGTAATTCAGGTTGAATCTTGTTAAATTCTTGGCCATCACATCACACATCCAAGGGGGAGGTACCTGCAATATTTGATCACTGGTTTTTGATAGGTTTGGTAAGTGAAATTGGTAAGGAAATAGGGTATTCAATTGGTTATTGAGTATGCATGTTTACTTTGGTTTTGTTTTTGCTTTGTCATGCTATAGGTGGTTCGGAACCATTAAATAAAGGCAAAGGAATAGCTTCTTGTTCAGAGATAACAGAGGTAGGATTTATCCCTCATCGGTTTCTCCAGAGATCCTTGTTTCTTGTTGGTTATTTTCGATGCATACCCCTGTTATTATTGTATGCGAATTGATTATAGGGTGTATACATGAATTGCGGATTGGGATGTGATTACTTAGGCTATACCAAGCCCTTGAGATAGGTTATGTGTACCTAATTTGCATGTGTTGTGTGTATTGAACATGCTGATTGTGTTCTGACATGATTGAGGATACCTTGTTATGGTATTATGTATTGTGCTTGCCTGTGTGCTTGTACGTGTCTGTGTGTCAGGACCCAGTTCCTGTGGCCATTCGTGGTAAGCGCTGATGCTCCTTAGGAGAGGGGAGGCTCTTACTGGTAAGGGATTCGTATGGGTGGTAATCCCTAGCAAGAGCTCGCTGGATGCCTAGTTATGTATGTTGGCTAGATGCCTTGTCCTGTGTGCTAGCAAGAAATTCTAATCCTGTGTACTGGTTAGAATGCCTAGTCCTATGTGCTGGCTGGATGCCATGTCCTGTGTGCTGGCAAGATGAATAGGCTTGTTGTTTAGCTTGTATGTTAACCTTTTATCCTTTGTGCAGCAAAGCCTTGGAGAACACAAGTGGAAAGGGATGGTCTTTCTTTTTCTACTGCTGAGAGTAATCTGATGAGTTTTACTTGCCTATGTACTTATGTTTTTGGAAGTGTTGTAGTCCTCCCTCAGCCTTAGTTCGGCCCTATCCCAGTGATTGATTCTTGAATTGTGTGATACCCATAGTTGTGTAGGGATGATCTGATATTGTTTGGGACATGTTTGTTTAAGATTTCTATAGATCTTATAATGTTGTGACCCTATATGTCCCTATTGCATGTGGTTTTGCTTGCATGGTTAATTTTTTTGATTGCATTATGTTTAAAAATATGCACATATTGACATAAGTGTTATTGATATGTGTTCTTGTTTATGGCATTTTTAGTGCATGCACATACATCCCTAAGAGACCTTAGTATTTTTGATTGTACCTAATATGTTGCCATGTATTTCATGCCAAGTTTTGTGCTGTGTTTTGTGTTATGTTTTCTATGCTTTGATTGACTTATTGGCTGTGTGAATTGATATGTTTTGATGTGTGTTTTGTTGGGTTCTTTGTTGGCTTCTTTGCTGAGTTTTGGTATGCTTTTACATATGTATATTGAGTGCAATATGTAAGACCCCGAATTTAGAGTCCTAGAAGTCCAGAAGCCAGTGTAGGTGAAAAGACAATTTCTCCCCTGAAGGAAATGATGTGTGATGGCCAAAATTGGTAAGATTGTTTAGTAGTTAACTTTGTTTTAAATTCTCTTTGATCTAAGTTCTTATAGATGGATAATTGCCTTAGAGATTGTCCTTATAGAGGGATAATTGCCTTAGAGATTAAAGACCCTAAAAATAGGAAAGATAATTTAGAGTTTAATTATCTGGTAGATTATCTTATTATGATAAAGTGATTAAAAGTAGTAATCATAATTCTATACCCATTCATTATAAATAGGAAGCCAACCTCACAAAAAAAATCATTCATAGAAAACTTACAAATTCGTATGAGCCTAAAACCCTATACCTTCCTATAGCCGCCATAATTTCGCAGAAACTTCAAACCAGCATAACTCACTCATCTATCGTCGGATCTCTGCAAATAATAGCTTGTTGGAAATCTTTCTTCATCCTCTTTCCAAAAATCTTTGAGTTTTCGCCAGGAGGTTAGTATTTCTTTCTCAAAGGTCAAGTTGAAATTCGGCGGCACTGCCAAATCTTCTTGAAATTCAGAATAGTATAACTCTTCTGTTGTTTGTTATATCTCTGCGAATAATAGCTTGTTGGAAAGCTCTATTCATTCTATTTCCAACCATCTTTTTATTTTATTCAGGATATTAGTATTTCTCTTCCTAAAGTTAACTTGAAAATCGGCGGCGGAATTAGGTTTTCGCCAAATCTTCTTGAACTTCAAAATAGCATAACTTTCTAATCGTTTGTCAGATTCTTACAAATAATAACTTTTTGGAAAACTCCTTTCATCCTCTTTCCAACCATATATAAATCACAGCTTGTATGTAAATATTTCCTTGTTTAAGGTTAAGACGAAATCGTTATATGCCCTACTTTTAGCGACAAGATTTGCATAGTTAATTGGAATGGTTAATTCAGGTTGAATCTAGTTAAGTTCCTGGCTATCACATCACACATCCAAGGGGGAGGCACCTGCAATGTCTGATCACTGGTTTTCTGATAGGTTTGGTGAGTGGTATTGGTAAGGAAATAGGGTATTCAATTTCCTATTGAATATGCATGCTTAGTTTTCTTTTGTCTTTGTCTGGTGATAATTTAGATGGTTCGAATTTACTTAATAAAGGAAAAAGAGTAGCTTCTTGTTCAGAGACAAGAAAGGTAGGATCTTTGCCTCATCGGTTTCTCCAGAGACCCCTGCTCTTTTCTTGATGTTTTTGTTACCTGCCCTTATTGTATTGCTTGCGATTGGATTATAGGGTGAGAGTATGAAATTCGGAATGAGATATGAATCTCCTAGGCTATATCGAACCCTGAGTTAGGAATTGAGTGCCTGGGATGCAATTTTTATGAGAATTGGATATGTTGATTGTGTTCTGACATGATTGAGGATACCCTGTTGTGGTATTATGCTTTGTACTTGCCTGTGTGTGCTTGTACGTGTCTGTGTGTCAGGATCCTATTCCGATGGCCATTAGGGGTAAGCGTTGATGCTCCTAGGGAGAGGAGAGGTTTTACTGGTATGGGAGTTGTATGGGCAGCAAATCCCAGCAAGAGCTCTCTGGAGGTCTGGTCCTTGTGTGGCCGGAACCCTATCATTGTGTGGCAGGAAGCCCTGGTAGGTATGTGACCTTGGATGCCCTAGTAGGTATGTGACTAGGGAAGACTTTTCCGTGTGGGACTAGTTGACTTGTCTTTGCGAGGACAAGGTGATAGACTTACTGATTAGTTTTCGTGTTAACCATCTACCCTTTGTGCAGTAAGTCTTGGACAACATAGGTGGAAGGGGATGGCTTTTCTTCTTCATTGTCGAGGGCAATCTGATGTGTTTCACCTACCTGTGTACTTCTGACTTTTCAGAAGTGTTTGCAATCCTCCCTCAGCCATAGATTCGGCCCTAACCTCTTTTGATTGATTTTTGAATTGCGTGATCCCCTTTAGTTGTTTAGGAATGATCTTATGTGAATTGGGAGATTTGTGTTTAGGGATTCTGTAGATCTTATGATGCTTTGACCCTACTGAGATTCTTGTAATCTCAAACCGTTGTTTTTACCCTTTTTCAGGCTTAGGTACATTCACTGTTCGTGGTACCAGGGTGTGAGATCAAGGCTGCACACGGCGGGGCGATATCGCATCACATTTGCATACTTGTTACTTGGGCATATAACATGAATGATTGGGAAACTTTCTAGTTTATTTTAAGCATTCTTCTTTACTTGCTATTTCCGAACCTTAATGAAGAATTTCTTGTTGGTTATGTGGATCTTTATGGGACTTGTGTGTTATGAACCCAAAGATTTAATTTAAGACTTCCGCTGATGTTTTATTTACTCCGTATGATACCAGAACATGTGTGCAATATCATGCTTCAATTGTTGATAAGCAATAAGATTAACAAGCTTAAAATCGGTAGTTTATGATTAGCCTGGTGAGATTCAAATTGGTCTTAGATGTCATTTGGGCTTATTTGGGTTTCACGGCGGTAATGACCTTAATCGGAGCAATTATTAATAGTTAGGAATTGGAGTCATTACAAATATGTTTTGATGTTATGTGAATTGCTGAGTGTTTGTGTGTGGTTGTGTTGCTATGCAGAGTTTCCCATATGATTTTTTGTGTATATGCCGAAATTTTTTTGTGTGTATGCTTGATGGCCAAATTTGAATACAAATTTGCACTTTGTTGGCTGTGTTTGTATACAAATTTGCACTTTGGTTTCAGTTTATGAAAATCGTCTGGTATATGCCTTTCCATATGAGGACCCATTCCCGGTAAATGGGAACCTCACCGCCGTGCAACCTCGATCGACCCAACGGGTGGATCAATGGGAACCACACAAGGCTTACTGTAAAATCATTTCAAAATCTTGAAACTTCCCTTTGAAATTGAAGCATGACATGTTATTATAAAAAACTCGGCAAAATCAACAACGGAATTATTAGCGGAAGTCTTTTATCTCACACATATCAACCCACGATATAATTCTGTCACACATTTCACATAATATCGCACTGTCATTTAAACTTATGCAGTATAAAATTTAAATCCCAGATTCACACGTTTAGCATACATATGCACACGTCTAGTGTGTACCTACAACACAAATAATACCGAGTGTCCAAAATGTGTGGAGTACAATGTCCAGCCCTTCGACCAACAATGGAATAGTAACCTGGAAGCTGAACTGCTAGTCTCTCAATTTAGCCCTGAGAAAAATAAAAGGAGGGGGTGAGATCAAAGGACCTCAGTGGGAGTACCATGTCATAAGCACAACGTGGGAATAGATGCAATAACTAAATCAGTTTACAAACCAAGTACGTAACACAATTGAGTCTCATGCTCCTATATGCACATAACGAAATCCACAATGCACGACGCGTGATTATCAAAACATTATGCAACGGCTAATATGCCCAAAACCTACCGGGGAAGACACAAACCACTTCCGAATAATCCCCGCTAAAGGATCACCTGGAAGCCCATTGATGGTTTTAATTTAACAGTTTCATATGTATTCAAACCCCTACCATCAAGGTTGTCCGAAACTGAATGGAGAAATCAAATTATCAGATTCCATCTCAGTTTCGTAGATACATGCATATAGCATTATGTGAACTGATCGTTTATAGTGCACTTGAGTAACCATTCATACAGGTATATCCTCCATAACCCTCCAAGGTAAGCAACTGTCCCCTCAGCTGGGATCTCCATATACTTAACTAGCTTGATCAAGCATAGTTCGTCAATTCCAGTAAATCCCTAAGAAAATACTTATACTACATTATTTAGGAAAAACTTGTAATGCATGCTATGTATTTATACCGTTCCACATCAGGCCGGTCTCACATTTTTAACAAGTCTCCCTTGTGTTGCCACACACTCAGTTACAAGCAGCAATCCACTCATGGCAACACAATGCACATCACACAGCCATCATGTTTAGTTTTGAACATATATTTAATGCATGACAAGCATTCATATGAGTCTAACATGATTAGTTATCAAAGTACCAGCAATGCCTCTATTCAAATCAAACCATGCAATCCAATTTTAATTAAACAAATCAACCAGTACGCATATGCAGATGAAACTTAAACTCCCACCTCTTGTCGCGCTGACGACGTACCAGCGACACCTTTGCCTTTCTCAGCTGCCGCAATATCACCTATACACATAAGGCAATCATAGAACCGTAAGCTAATCTGAATTCAAGTGATCAGAAACTAAATTTGAAATTAAAACCTAAAGGACCCTCTCACAATTACCACTCAACGCTTCTCTGCAATTGAACAATTTAACCACTCCATAAACTCACAACCATTCCCCCTTAATCACAACTCTGAACAGCAAACATTCACACATTACAGTACCACCCAAGCAACCAATACACCCAATTCATCGAGAACTTTCGAATTCCACCCTCTGACACTGTTCACCCGAGAATTACACAAAGCTTTCAGGGTGTTTCCAGACACAATCACTCACTAAATTAGCTCAGCAACATTACTAGCAACCTAAAGAAACTAACTTAGAAGCATGAAAGCAAGAATTAAACCACTTACCAGTAAACCCTCAATTTTTGTCCAGAATGAAAATAGTGTAGAAATAACTCCTACCCACCAAACAACCAGTGGAAACGTGATGAAAACACTGGGGAAGTGTTAGGGTATGATCCCCTAACGATTTCTGAGGTAAAACTGAGTTGAAGGTGAATGTTGGTACTCTTGGATGGTGGAGAGGAAAGAAAAACGGGGAAAGGCATTTAGGGCAGATGAAATGAATGGTCTGCTGGGTTTAATGCACAAATGGCAAGACTTGGCAAGAATTAAGTGTAACTAATGGGTTAGCTAGTATATGAGCTGACACAATGGATTTGGGCTGAGACTGAATTGGGCTAAATCCCAAGGTCTACCAAGTACAGAAATTCTAATTTCACAGCCCGTATCATCCCAAATGACCAGAATAAAATTTTGCGTAACAAGATGGGTGTCTGGGATTTCGGTTAATCAATTGGGCTTATGAATAGTGTTTGGGCTCGATGAAAAGTAATCGACCCAAAAATTCATTGTCACTCAAAACGGGTCATAATCTGTCAAATTCCAATTTCCACTGACTTAATCCTCAATCACGCATTCTAACGTACTCTCGATCACACCTAGACACCCTAAAACACTCAAACACGCTAAGGACTCCCTAAGGCTGAGGCACCCAAAGTAAGAAAAAATTTACGAATCGAATCTGCACTCTATCGTAAGCTACTCTCAGAAGGGTGAAGTCTCACATCTTCCCCTCCTTATAAGAATTTTTTCCTCGAAATTCACTTACCTGAATTGTTGAACAACTGTGGATACTGCTCTTTCATCAGTTGTTCTGGTTCCCAAGTCCGTTCTTCCATCACGTCACTTCGCCACAAGACTGAAACCATCGGCACGGAACGACTTCGCAATTGTTTCACTGCTCTGTCTACTATCGCTACCGGTTGAGTCTGATATGACAAGTTGTTGGCGATCTCTATTGACGGCGACTCCAACATATGCGATGAATCTGGCACATACTTCCGTAGCATCCACACATGGAACACATTGTGAATTCTCTCCAACTCTGACGGTAAATTCAACCGGTAGGCCACCGGCCCAACTCGGGCTGTAATACTGTATGGACCAATATATCGAGGTGTTAGTTTACCTCGCTGTCGAAATCTGATTACGCCTTTCCATGGTGCTACCTTCAAAAATACTTTATCCCCCACAGCAAACTCCAAGTTCCGTCTGCGATTGTCAGCATAATTCTTTTGTTTTTCTTGAGTTGTCTTCAGCCTTTGTCGAATCAATGTCAATTGTTCTACTGCCTGATCGATTAGTTCAGGACTATCAAGTTTCCGTTCACCAACTTAGTCCCAGCACAACGGCGTGCGGCATCGTCTCCCATAGAACGCTTCATATGGTGCCATGCCAATGGAAACCTGAAAACTGTTGTTGTAAGCGAATTCTGCTAACGGTAAGCATCATTCCCACGACGTCTGTCTCTCCAACACACATGCCCGAAGCTTGTCCTCCAAGGTCTGTATCGTTCTCTCCGATTGTCCATCTGTTTGTGGATGAAAGGCGGTGCTGAAGTTCAATTTTGTATCCAAGGCATTATGAAATTACTTCCAAAGTCTGGAAGTAAAACGCAGATCTCTATCTGACACAATGGATACCGGGACTCCATGTAGCTTCACTATCTCGTCAAGATATTTCATGGCCAATTTCTCTGGTGTATCCGTCATTTTAATGGGGAGGAAGTGTGCAGACTTCGTCAGTCTGTCCACTATCACCCATATTGCATCATGGCCTCGCTGTGACCTCGGCAAACCTATCACAAAATCCATTGTCACATATTCCCATTTCCATTCCGGAATAGGTGATGATTGTAGTAATCCTGCAGGTCTCTGATGTTCTGCCTTGACTTGCTGACACACTAAACACTTTGCCACGAACTCTGCAATGTGTCTCTTTATCCCTGACCACCAATACTGCTCTCGTATGTCTCTGTAAATTTTGGTGCTGCCTGGATGAATTGCAAACGTTGAACTGTGTGCTTCCATCAAAATTAACTGTCGCAGCTTCTCATCACGAGGAATACACACTTGACTACGAAATGTCAAGATGCCATCCTCTCGTATACGGTATTCACTGGCCATGCTAGTACCACCGTCATCGCCCTCAACCTGCTGTCGTACTCGAACCATTACTGCATCTTCGAGTTGCTTGGTTCGTATTTCGTCAAGCAAAGTAGGCTTGACAACGAGCTATGCAACCAAAGCCCCTGAATCATCACTGTCTAGCCGAACTCTGGATGCTCTCAAACACATCAACATAGGCATGTATTCTGCTCGTACGTAGGCTAAGGACGTTACCGTCTTCCTACTCAATGCGTTCGCTAAAACATTCGCCTTGCCTGGATGATAGTCGATTACCAAGTCATAATCTTTGATCAATTCCAGCCATCTCCGCTGTCTCAAATTCAACTCCTTTTGAGTGAGCAGATACTTGAGACTTTTGTGATCAGTGAACATTCTGCACGTCTCACCGTACAAGTAGTGTCGCCAGATTTTAAGCACGAATACCACTGCTGCCAATTCCAGATCGTGAGTCGGATAATTAATCTCATGCAGCCGCAACTGTCTCGATGCATACACCACCACTTTTCCTCCTTGCATCAACACACCGCCCAATCCTATCCTTGATGCATCGCTGTATACCACATACCCCTTACCGCTGGTCGGTAAAGTGAGAATTGGGGCAGATACTAGTCTCTGGACTTCAGTTCCTGGAAACTTTGTTCACATTGCTCTGTCCATTCGAAAGGAACTCCTTTGCGTGTTAAACGCGTCAATGGTCCAACCAAAACAGAAAAATTCTCCACAAAGCGTCTGTAATAGCCTACCAATCCAAGGAAACTGCGAATTTCTGTAACACTTCGTGGGGGTTCCCAAGACACAATTGCTTCTATCTTCTTGGGATCGACTAGAATGCCGTCGGCTGACACTACATGTCCCAAAAATCCAACTTCACGCAACCAGAATTCACACTTAGAAAATTTGGCATATAATTGCCGAGTTCGAAGTATGTCTAACACAGTCTTCAAATGCAACAAATGCTCCTCTTCTGACTTGGAATAAACCAAGATGTCATCTATGAACACAATGACAAATTGATCTAAGTACTCCTGGAACACTCTGTTCATAATGTATGATCCCGAATTTTGAGTCCTAGAAGTCCAGAAGCCAGTGCAGGTGAAAAGACAATTTTGCCCCTGAAGAAAAGGATGTGTGATGACCGAAATTGGTAAGATTGTTTAGTAGTTAATTTTGTTTTAAATTCTTTTAGATCTAAGTCCTTATAGATGGGTAATTGCCTTAGAAATTATCCTTATAGATAGAAAGTTGCCTTAGAGATTAAAGTCCCTAAAAATAGGGGAAGATAATTAAAGAGTTTAGAGTTTAGTTATCTAGTAAATCATCCTATTTAGATAAAGTGATTAAAGTAGTAATCATAATTCTATACCCATTCATTATAAATAGGAAGTCAACCTCACAAAGAATTATTCATAGAAAACCTACAAATTTCGTATAGGCTTAAAACCTTATACCTCCCTATAGCCGTCAGAATTTGCAGAAACTTTAAACCAGCATAACTCCCTCATCGTTCATTGGATCTCTGTGAATAATAGCTTGTTGTAAAGCTCTCTTCATCCTCTTTCCAACCATCTTTTGATTTGCTTCTGGAGGTTAGAATTTCTTTGTCTAAGGTTACTTTGAAAATCGGCGGCCGAATTAGGTTTTCGCCAAATCTTCTTAAACTTCAAAATAGCATAACTTTCTACTCGTTTGTCAGAATCTTGCAAATAATATGTCGTTGGAAAGATTTTTTAATTCTCTTTCTAACAATATATAAATAGAAGCTTGGATGTAAACACTTCGTTGTTTTAGGATGAGACCAAATCGTCCTATGCCCTACTTTTAGCGACAGGTTTTGCATAGTTAATTGGAATGGTAAATTCAGGTTGATTCTTGTTAAGTTTCTGGCTATCACATCACGCATCCAAGGGGGAGGCACCTGCAACATCTGATCACTGGTTTTCTGATAGGTTTGGTAAGTGGTATTGGTAAGGAAATAAGGTATTCAATTGATTATTGAATATGCATGCTTGTTTGTTTTGTCTTTGCCTGGTGATAATTTAGGTGGTTCGGATTTACTTAATAAAGGCAAAGGATTAGCTTATTGTTCAGAGACAAGAGAGGTAGGATCTATGCCTCATCGGTTTCTCCAGAAACCTCTGCTCTTATCTGATGTTTTTGTTACCTGCCCATGTTGTATTTGTTTGTGATTGGATTGTAGGGTGTGAATATGGAATTCGGAATGAGATATGAATTTGCTAGGCTGTATCGAACCCTTGAGTTAGGAATTGAGTGCCTAGGGTTTCTATTGTTATATGAATTGGATGTGTTAATTGTTTCCTGACATGATTGAGGATACCCTGTTGTGGTATTATGCTTTGTACTTGCCTGTGTGTGCTTGTACGTGTTTGTGTGTCAGGATCCTGTTCCACTAGCCAGGCAGGGTAAGAACTGATGCTCCTAGGGAGAGGAGAGGTTCTTATTGATTTGTGGGAGTTGTATGGGTGTTGAACCAGCAAGTGCACGCTGGATATCTGTCCTTGCGAGGCCGGATCCCTGTTTTGCGAGACAGGAAGCCCTTATCTTGCGAGATTTGGGGATGCCCTAGTTGCGACTAAGGGAAGACTTGTCCATGAGGGGCTAGTCGACTTGTCCTTGCGAGGATAAGGTGAAAGGCTTACTGATTAGTTTGTGTGTTAACCATCTACCCTTTGTGCAGTAAGTCTTGGACAACACAGGTGGAAGGGGATGGCCTTTTCTTCTTCTTTGAGAGCGATTTTGTTGTATTTCACCTGCCTGTGTACTTCTGAACTTTCGGAAGTGTGGTCCTCCCGCAGCCATAATCTCGGCCTTAACCTCTTTTGGTCTATTTATGAATTGCGTGATCCCCTTTAATTGTTTAGGGATGATCTTATGTGAATTGGGAGATTTATGTTTAGGGATTCTGTAGATCTTATGATGCTGTGACCCTACTAAGATTCTTGTAATCTCAAACCGTTGTTTTTACCATTTTTCAGGCTTAGGTACATTCACTGTTCGTGGTACCAGTGTGTGAGATCAAGGCTGCACGGCGGGACGATATCGCAACACATTTGCATACTTGTTACTTGCGCATATAACTTGAAAGATTGGACATTGTTCTGGTTTATGTTTAAGCATTCGTTTGGCTTGCTATTTCCGAAATTTGGTTGATGAATTTCTTGCTGGTTATTTGGATCCCTATGGGACTTGTGTGTTATGAACCCAATGGATTAATTTAAGACTTCCGCTGATGTTTTTATTTACTCCGTATGTTACCAGAATATGTGTCCAATATCATGCTCCAATTGATTGATAAGCAACAAAATAAACAAGCTTAAAATTGATATCTTATGAGTAGCCTTGTGGAATTCTAATAGGTCTTAGGTGTTGTTGAGGCTTATTTGGGTTTCACGGCGGTAATGACCTTAATCGGAGCAATTAATAATAGTTAGGAATTGGGGTCGTTACACATAAGGTCCATGAACATAGCTGGAGCGTTAGTCACACCAAACGGCATCACCAAAAATTCATAATGGCCGTAGCCTGAGTGAAAAGCTGTCTTCGGAACGTCAGCTTCACGAACCCTCAGCTGATGGTAACCAGATCGCAAATCGATCTTTGAAAACACTGATGCTCCTTGCAGCTGGTCGAACAAATCATCAATCCGCGGCAATGGATATCGATTCTTCACTGTGACCCGATTTAGCTGTCTATAGTCGATACACAATCGAAGTGTGCCATCCTTCTTCTTCACGAATAATACTGGTGCACCCCACGAAGAGACACTGGGTCTGATAAACCCTCTGTTCACCAAATCTTCCAACTGCGTCTTTAATTCCTTTAACTCTGCTGGTGCCATCCGGTACGGAGCAATGGAGACAGGAGAGGTACCCGGCAATAGTTCAATCTCGAACTCGATCTCCCTCTCCGGTGGTAAACCTGTTACTTCTTCAGGAAATACATCGGGATAGTCTTTCACCACGGGCACACTACTCAATTCCGGGAATTTGGCTGTTACATCACGAACATGTGCCAAGAATGCTACACAACCCTTGTTGATCATTTGTCCTGCACTCATCCACGAGATCACACAAGATGGAACTACTCTCCGATCACCCACAAAACAGAATTGTGTACCATCGGGCAAACTGAACCATACTTTCTTCGTGAAACAATCCATTCGTGCTCTGTACTTGGCCAAACAATCCATACCCAAAATGACGTCCACTTCTCTGATATCCAATGGAACCAAGTCTACTTCAACCTCTGCAGTACCCATCTTCAAAATACAATTCAGATACACTGTGCTACAACCCCGTTGTTCACCTAATGGAGTCAAAACCGCTATGGGTGGTTCTAGGGGTGACAACTTCCTATCTGCACTCCTAATTACTCTAGGACTGACAAAAGATCTATTCGCTCCAGGGTCTATTAATACTCTAGCAGGAATGGAAAAAACAGTAAGCGTACCTGTCACAACGTCAGGGTTGGCGCTTGCCTCCGTTTCTACCAAAGTAAACAAACGCGCCTGCGGCCTTTGCTGTGGTCGATACTGTGACTGACCTGTGATCTCGCTACCAGATGGTCGTCCTGTTTGTAGTCTGTTCTGTGGTCTGGAAGATCCCTGTGAGCCCATATGACTCACACCAAACCTTTGTGCTACTAACACTGGCATCACTGGAGCTCTTGGCTGATATGTCATGGTTCGCGGTGCTTCTCCTCTAGGACACTCTCTCGCCATATGCCCAAACTGATTACAATTGAAACAGTGAGCTGGATGTGGACATGGTGGGAGGTGGAATTCTCTACAATTCGGACACCTGGGATACGATGATGGTCTACTGGAACTTAATGCTGACTGAGCTGGTTGTGCCTTAGTCACAAAGGAAGATGTTCCCTGTGATCGAGTCGGTGCAGTAAAGTAAGGAGTAAACCTCTTGTTTACGGGCCTCTTGTCAAACCTCCCACTATGTCTCGCAGAATCCCTCCCAGGGACAAATTCCCTCTGTCTACCAACCTGATACTTCTGTCCTCGAGCAATCGTTTCAGACTTAACAGCTTCCACCACTAACTTCTCGAAGTCTGTGCTTGTGTTTGGACCCATGATAGTCCGAATATTATGATTCAGACCTTGCTCGAATCGACTGGCCAAAATTCTCATATCTTGTTCCAATTCCGGCACGAAATGAGTTAATGCCCGAAATTCCGTTTCATATTCGGCCACTGTCTTGTTTTCTTGTCGTAACATATAGAACTCAGACCGTTTGTCATCCTAGAAATGTGGTGGGAATAATCGTTCATCAAACTCATGTTCGAATTCCCCCCACGTGGGCCGTCCCCCATATTGATTCCTGATGGTACTCCACTAGGTAGCCGCATCTCTTTCCAGCAAACGAGTAGCCAAGATCGTCCTCTCTTCATCAGATACTCGCAAGTCTTGGGTAGTAAGCACAATTTTATTTTTCCACTTCCTGGCCACCATTGCATCGCTGGAGCCATAAAAACTTTCACAACCTAAATGTCTGGCTTCTTTCAGCAGCTTTGACACCCGAAGTGGTAGCCTAGCACCCTGAACGTCCTATGCTTCCTGTTGTCCTTCAGGCTGATCTAGTACCTGTACTTGTGGCTGTGCAGCTGCAGTTTGCATCATTTGTATCGTTTGCTGCATCTGACTCAACGTCGTTTGTAACGCCGTCAACACCTGTACTAAGGCGAAATCCTGAGCTGTAGGTGCTGCCTGTCCTGCCTGTGTCTGATGCGCTTCAACTGCTGGTCCATTAGCATCGGACCTCTCATCAACCCCTGCTGCTTGCACTCGGCGTGTCGGTCTCCTAACCTTCTTCTTAGGTGTCATCTAATCTCACTGAACACACAACCATAGTACAAACCTAGAATCAACACAACTAATAATAACTAGACTCACTCTATGCTGGACAATGAACGTGCTGTGAGTGTGATGCGTTTGTAAAATATGCTAGTTCAAAATCAGTTTGTACGTCCCGTACACACGAAACAACCATGCTCCGCTACCAACCCTGTGAGGACCCGTTCCCGGTAAATGAGAACCTCACCGCCGTGCAACCCCGATCGACCCAACGGGTGGATTAATCGGAACCACACAAGGCTTACTGTAAAATCATTTCCAAATCTTGAAACTTCCCTTTGAAATTGAAGCATGGCATGTTATTATAAAAAACTCGACAAAATCAACAACGAAATTATTAGCGGAAGTCTTTTATCTCACACATATCAACCCACGATATAATTTTGTCACACATTTCACATAATATCGCACTGTCATTTAAACTTATGCAGTATAAAATTTAAATCCCAGATTCACACGTTTAGCATACACATGCACACGTCTAGTGTGTACCTACAACACAAATAATGTCGAGTGTCCAAAATGTGTGGAGTATGTGTGTGCAAGAACACGAAAATAAATAACAAAACACATAGTCAATCATAGCATTTAAACTTTACAAACCAAGTATTTAATCATCAAAACACTTTTGGTATTAACCTCTAAGAGTATGTGTGTGCGCATGTACTTCCCACAAAACCAAAAAACATATTAACATATAACCAATTATATTTTCTAAACTATGCTCCACTACCAAACCTTTAATGACCCAAACCCAACCTATAAGGACCCTTACCACCGTGAAACCCAAGCAAACCCAACATACGACCTATATAAATCCCACAAGGCTTAATCATACTAATTCCATTTTTATTAGATTTATTTCTTACGCTTTTTAAAGGTTCGAGCATGATAATAATGGAAAAATATTTTGGTACCATACAGAGAGAATAAAACATCTGCGGAGGTCTTTATAATTAACCAAAGAAACCCTAACACACAAGTTCCATAGGGATCTCAAAATCTAGCAAGTAGCTCTCCAATATATTCCAAAATTAAATAAGCAAATGAGGGATCCAAAGAACCAGAAAGCCGTCCAATCAAACTTCATGTTTAAAGGTATATAAGCAAGCAATTAGCAAGGAAGGAGGTATGTGAATGTGATGCAATATCGTCCCGCCGTGCAGCCTTGATCTCACACACTAGTACCACTGACAGATGATGTACTTAAGCCTGAAAAATGGGTAAAACAACAAGGTGAGATTACAAGAATCTCAATAGGGTCACAACATCATAAGATCTACAAAAATCTAAACAAACATCTCCCAAACAACATCAGATTCGCCTATACAACTGAAGAGGTATCAAACAATCATCAATCAATCTCATTAGGGATAGGGCTGAAAGTACAAGGCATAATACCACAACAGGGCATCCTTAATCACATCACAACACAATCAGCAAGTCCAATGCACATAGCACATTCGAATTAGGCACACACAACCTATCATGGGGTCTGAAATTTCCTAAGGAACCATAGTTCAATCCGAAACTATGCATACTAAACACAAGGCATGCGCAAAAGAGGTTTCCAGATACCAGTAAAGCTGAAATGACCATTTTTTCCCTGAAGAAATTGATGTGTGGTAGCCAGAAATGGTATTGAAAGTTCTTTCCTCTTTTGTTTCATATCATTTCCTTCCTTTTTCATTTCTTTCTTGATTCGTTTCTGTAACTACCCTAACTCCTAACCTATTATTAATTGCTCCGATTAGGGTCCTTACCGTCGTGAAACCCAAACAAGCCCAAGAACCAGGACCTATCTGAATCCCACAAGGCTTACTCATCAAATTCTCGATTTTTTGCATGTACATTCTTTACGTTTATCAACAATTGGAGCATGATATTGGACAAATATTCTGGTATCATACAGAGTGAATGAAATATCAGCGGAAGTCTTTAAATAAAATCAATGAATCCACAACACACAAGTCCCACAGGGATCCAAATATACAGCAAGTTAACCCCCAACATAAATCGGAAACAACAAGTAAAGAAGGAATCTTGAAAAAAACCAGAAAGTAGTCCAATCATAATTCATGTTACATGCGTAGGTAATCAAGGAACAGGTATGCAAATGTGATGCGATATCGCCCCGCCGTGCAGCCTTGATCTCACACATTGGTACCACGGACAGTGGATGTACCTAAGCCTGAAAAATGGTGAATACAACAGGATGAGATTACAAGAATCTCAGTAGGGTCACAACATCATAAGATCTACAGAAATCTTAAACACAAATCTCCCAGACAACATCAGATCATCCCTACACAACTATGGGTATCACGCAATTCAAGAATCAATCAAAGGGAGAGGGCCGAAACTAAGGCTGAGGATGTACCACAACACTTCCGAAAATCAGAAGTACACAGGCAGGTAAAACTCATCAGATTACTCTCGGTACTAGAAAGAAAGAAAGTTCATCCCCTTCCACCTGTGTTGTCCAAGGTTTATTGCACAAAGGGTCAAAGGTTAGCATACAAATTCATCCTACCACACAAGGACAAGACATCCAAGCTACACAAGGACAATGTTTCTAGCGAGAGCATGCTGGGGATTGCCACCTATACAACTCCCATACCAGTAAGAGCCTCCCCTCTCTCAAGGAGCATCAGCGCTTACCCTGAATGGCCATCAGAACAGGATCCTGACACACAAACACGTACAAGCACACACAAGCAAGTACCAAGCATAATACCACAACAGGATATCTTCAATCATGTCAAAACATAATTATCTGCAATTCAGGCACTCAAAACCTAACTCAAGGGTTTGGTATCGCTTATAGGATTCATATCTCAATCCGCGATTCATGCACATATCCTACAATCAATTCGTGTGCAATAATAACAAGGGTAGGTATCGAAAATAACAAACAAACAATAGGGATCTCTGGAGAAACCAATAAGGCATAGATCCTACCTCTCTTGTCTCAGAACAAGAAGCTATTCCTTTGCCTTTATTTAATAATTTTGAACCACCTATAACATCACAAGGCAAAGACAAAACCAAACTAAGCATGCATACTCAATAACCAAGTAAGTACCCTATTTCCTTACCAATTCCACTCACCAAACCTATCAGAAACCAGTGGTCAAATGCCGCAAGTGCCTACACTTTGGATGTGTGATGTGATAGCCAAGAACTTAACAAGATCCAACCTGAATTACCATATCAATTTAACTATGTATATTTCGGCACTAAGCATATGACACAAGATAATTTGCAATTTCATGTTAGCAAGGTGTAAGGGTTATAATTTCATATTAACAAAGAAGGATTAAGTGTTTATAACTTATACAATCAAAAGAAAAAAGATCGGAATCCAATAGGTTAATCAATTGATCAAGATAGGCAACAATAGGGCAAGAGTAGGGCATACTGATTTCATGTATAGAAAAGATTCAAAGGATGAATTCATAATTTTATAACATGAATAGATTCCAATCAATCATAAGAACAAGAGAAACAACAACAGAAATCAAATGAAGACAGAATCACACAATCTTGAAAGCTAATCCCGCCGAAATACGATCTAACTTTCCACACAGAAAAACTAACCTTCTGACAAAAATCCTAATATATTTGGAAATATTATGAATAGATCTTTCCAAAAAGATATTATTTGCAAGAATCCAACAAAGGACGAGAGAGTTATGTTATTTTGAAGTTCAAGCAGATTTTGTCAATTCCGTCGAAATACGATTTAACTTTCGACAAAGAAAAACTAACTTCCAGATGCTTAACCAAAGATTTTTGGAAAGAGGATGATGAGATCTTTCCAACAAGCTATTATTTGCAAGAATCCGACAAAAGATGAGAGAGTTATGCTGATTTGAAGTTTTAGAGGATTTCGGCAGAAATTGGGAGGTGTAAGGTTTTTAGGTTTTACGAATTTTGTGTATTTTCTTTATAAGATTTTTATGTGGCTGGCTTCCTATTTATATAAGGTGGTTATGGGATTAAAATCACTATTTTAAAGGCTTGATTAAAGTAAAATAATTATCAAAATTAAATTATGTAATTATCCCCTCTTAATTTTAGGGATTTTAAATTCTAAGGTAATTATCAACCTATAAAGAACTAGACTAAAAGAAATTAAAACCAAAATTAATTACTGGACATTTCTTACCAATTTCAGCCATCACACATCCTTTTCTTATACACTGGTTTCTGGACTTCTAGGACTCAAAATTCGGGTCTCACAGTTTCTATCTTAATTGATATATCACCTATTCTTAAGGGATAATTCCAAAATTAAATCCTAAGTATTATCTTCTTGTATCTAGCCTTAAAATTAGAAAAAAATAATTACATTAATCCTATAAACTTACCAATCAGCCACACACATGTCCTCATACCAAAAACACCCAAAATCATCACATAATATACCTTTCTTCCTTACCCTTGCTACCAAAAATTTCCTAATGCCAACCATTGTCAAATTCTTTCATCCTTCATCAGATTTTTGCAAATAATAGCTCGTTGGAAACCTCTTGTCATCCTCCATCTTGCTATCTTGGTTTCATCATCAGAGGTTAGCTCTTCCCCATATTAATTGCTATCGCAATTCATACGATATTGGTGTCAAAATTTCTTGATTGATCTATCAATTGGTTTTAGTTTTGTTCCTCTTTTTCGTATGATTGTTCGGCACCTATTCTTATTATAATATCATGAATTCATTTTTGAATCTTCCTTATATGTGAAATTGGTATACCCTACTTCTTTGCCCTATTGTTGCCGATTTTTACTAATTGACTTGTCTGTTGGTTTCTAATCATGTTCCTTTCAATCGTAGGTGTAATTGATGCCCAATCTTTCTATGTTATCATGAAATCATGACCTCTAAATCCCTTATGCATGAAATCGCAATTTTCCCTATTGCCCTAACTTAGTGTCGAAATTTGCATAGTGAATTGGAATGAAAAATCAGGTTGATTCTTGTTATGTTCTTGGCTATCACATCACACAGCCAAGGGAGGGTGGTTCTAGCAGCTTCTGATAGGTTTGGTGAGTGGAATTGGTAAGGAACTAGGATGTTTGTTTCATTTTTGAATATGTATGCTTAGTATGGTATTGTCTTTGCCTTATATGTATTTAGGTGGTTCAGATCCTCTTAATAAAGGAAAAGGATTAGCTACCTATTCAAAGACAAGAGAGGTAGTATCTATACCTCATCGGTTTCTCTAGAGCTCTTTTTTGTTTGATTGATTGTTCGGTTTCATGTCCTTGTGTATGCGCATGCTTAAATTTGTTATGTATGATTTCGGATGTGATTTGAGAATCCCTAGGATATTCCAAACCCCTATGAGAGGATATGTTGCCTCTTTTGGTTGTGTTATCTACATTGGACATGCTGATTATGTTATGATGTGATTGACGATGCCCTATTGTGGTGTTATGCCTTGTACTTGCTTATGTTTGCTTGTACATGATTGTGTGTCAGGATCTTTTTTCAGTGGTCATTCAGGATAAGCATTGATGCTCCTAGGGAGAGGAGAGGTACTTACTAGTATGGGAGTTGCTTGGGTGGCAATCCCCAACAAGTTCATGCTGGATGCCTAGTCCTTGTGTGGCTAGAACCCTAGTCCTTATATGGCTAGATGCCTTGTCCTTGTGTGGCAAGATACCCTTATCCTTGTGTGGTTTGGATGATATTGTCCTTGTGTGCCTTGGATGCCTTGTCCTTATGTGGCAAGATGGATAGGCTTGCTGATTAGATTGTTTGCCAACCATTTACCCTTTCTGCAGGTAAGCCTTAGACAACACAAGTGGAAGGGGATAGCCTTTCTATTGATGAGATCGAAAGATGAATTACTTGCCTCTGTACTTTTGTTTTTAGAAGTGTTCTTAGTCCATCCATAGCTTGTTACTTTCGGCCCTATTCCCATTGAGATTGATTGATGATTTTTTATACCCCTTTAGTAGTGTAGGCGAATCTGATATTGATTGGGAGATGTTTGCTTAGATTTCTGCATATCTTATGATGTCGTGACCCTAATGAGATTCTTGTAATCTCACCCTGTTGTTTTCCCTATTTTCCAGGCTTAGGTACATTATCTGTCAATGGTACTGGGTGTGAGATCAAAACTGCACGACGGGACGATATTGAATCACATTCACATATCTCCTTTCTTACTGATTGTTTGTGTATATACCATTAAACATGAAGTTTGATTAGACTACTGATGTTTAGGACTTGTGTGTTATGGTTCCTTTGGTTAATTATAAGAATTTTCGTTGATGTTTTATTCACTTCGTATGTTACCAGAATGTTTGTTAATTGTTATCATGCTCCAACCTTTAAAAAGTAAAAGAAATAAATTTAATAAAATGAAACTAGTAAGATTGAGCCTTGTGGGATTCAAATAGGTCCTAGGTTGGGCATGTTTGGGTTTTACGGCGGTAAGAGTCCTAATACATTGGGTTTGGGTCCTTACAGAAGTAAATACTAAAGGATTAAACTTATGTAATGAATTAAAATTAAAGTCAAAACTTAAGCAAGATAGATGTAGTGGAAGAGAGGAGTTAGGATTTTTTTGTAGTCAATATGGTTATGAAAAGATAACAACACCTTCAGCCAAACATAAAGATAAAAAAATAAGAAATCCAGGATTAATCGGTACCAAAAGACTTATCAAATAACTTATAAAAAATCACGATTTAATAAGAAAAAGAAAGTAGGAAAATATAATAAAAATAAGGAAAGAAAGAAATGACCTATCTGTTACAAGTGTGGTAAATACGATCATTACAAAATGAAGTGTCCGTTAATTAAAAAGAAAAGGGCTCTAGAAATAAATGAAAGTGACAAAGAAGAATTATTAAACATCATGGAAAAAGAATCAGAAAGTGATTATAGTGCTTCAGAAAGTAGTAAAAGCCTAGAAGAATGTAAATTTATAAGACTATGTCAGTGTTATAACATTAACACAATAACAATAGAGAAAACCTTATTTGATATGATTATCCAAATGAAAGATAGAGAACTACAACGAAAATACTTAATAGAATACAAAGATTATATTAAGAATAGTAAGAGTAAAAATAAAGTAAAAACATATAATTTAAATGAGATATTATTTAAACGAGAATAAAAGAATAAACTATTAACCTTAAATGATTTAAAACAATAAATTCAATATATTAAAGAAAAAATAGACTATATTCATTATAATTTAAAAGGTAAAGCTCAGGCCGAAGATCTTTCTGAAAGTAGTAATAAAGAAAAAGAAGAATTTTTTAATACTATTTCAAAAGATAGAATTTTAAAAATTGTGTACTTATATAACCATAGTTATAAAAGATTTTAAGATAAAAGTAAAAGTTTTATTAAACTTAGGACCATATCATAATTATGTTAGAGAAGGATTAATACCTACTAGATACTATGAAAAAACTAGAGAAAAATTACATGCAGCTAATAAATAGAAGTTAAAAATAAGATATAAAATATCAGATGCACATGTGTGCAATGAGGGAATATGTTTTAAAAATACTTTTCTATTAGTTAAAAATCTATCCCAAGATTTGATACTAGGAACCCTTTTTCTTACCCAGATTTATCCTTTTAAAGTAGATAATAAAGGGTTGATTACAGATATATTAGGAAAACAAATTACTTTCGAATTTTATAAAAATATACAAGAAAGAGATATAAATATAATAAAAGAATTAAGAATAAAAAATGAAGTCGTATTAATAAATAAGAAAAAACACCTACACTCATTAACTAATGAAGTAAACTTTAGAGAAATAGAAACAAAAAGGGAAATAGAAAAAATAAAAGAATAATTTGAAAATGAAGTATGTACAACCCTACCAAATGCTTTTTGGAATAAAAAAGACACATTATAAGACTATCATATGAAAAAGACTTTGATGAATAAACTCTTTTTAATAAGAGTTGATTGTCAGTTTGCAAAATTCTTCTTAGAAAAAGATGTACAATTTAGTTTCAAAACAGATATTTATATTATGACAAGCATTATTATCTAATTTTGATTTTAACATCGAGTTTATCAATGAAAAGTTACATAATTTTTCCAATTTCTTATCCAGAGAGTTTTTGCAGGGAACAAGAGATGAAAGAATTGAAGAAGAAAAATAAAAGTTAAAAGACAACCATCAAGAACAAAAGACACAAAAGTACCTATGGCTAACCTTGTTGATTATGCACAATTACAAACCATAGAGAAATGTGTAGAAAATTTGATGGAAATAGATTTCTCAAGAATTAGTAAAGTAAAAATACTAAGAACTAAATTGATATAAGGAATAAATCAAAGCATTGATGATCATATGGTAAATCATACTACTTATAATGAAATATTGTGATTGTAAAGAATATGTAGATTGGAAAAAATTTGGAAGAAAACTACTCGGAATAATTAACGATACTATAAGAGAAAATAAAAAAAATAAAAAAAAAATAAAAAAAGGTAAATATATAGATGAAAGTTGGAAAAAGTATAAAGAAATAAGGAATAGAAAATATTTACAAAGATTAAATACAAATGTTAAGATATTAAGTGATTTAGATAATGGCATAAATAATTTGTTAACAAGAAAAAAGATATGAGGTACCAGGGGTTTATAATCGACATAATAGAATTTAAAGAAAAAGAAGATCTCAGAAGTTTTGGAATAAATAAATATTGGATAACTGAACAATTGACCAGAGATAAAACAAAAGTTGTTCGGACGTTCTATTATCAAGAAATATTCAGTATGAAATAGTAAGCCAAGAAAAAAGAAGAAGAAAGACAGTGGCTTAATAAAGACTTGAGGATAATTCCAAAAGAAATAAAAAAGAGAGTAAGAGAAGGAAAGAGGATTACAACATTTTTAAAACTTGAAGAACATGTACAAAAAGAGCATGCTAAATTACTAATCTTAACAACTTAAGATGGACAAGAAAGACAACAAGAAGTCTCTAATAGCAATGTTGGCAAATAAAGCATCAACATCAGGAGACAAGGAGCTATCAAGGTATTCAAATTCTCCACTTTTTTCTCCTATTCAAACTTCAAATTACTATTCAGCCTTACTGGCCGCTCCAATAACCCCTGAGCAAGTTAAAAAGAAAACCTTTGCTCCAATATTTATCATTGTGAAACCATATAATATAATATATATCTATATCTATATCTATATCTATATCTATATCTATATCTATATATATATATATCTATATATATAATTTAATATGATAATCAATAAATATAAATTTAATTTTATATCAAATTAAAAGATACGACATACACATAATATATAGATAAATTTAAATTTTTAATATATAAACTAGAAACATGATATACTAAGTTTTAGATAATCATAAAGTATACATATATCTTAACATCAACTAATTTTTTAGAAAAAAATAATTCTTACCTAATTTGATCTTGTCAAAACATATTTTTACCAATGATCTTTGTAGAAATAAAATCTTCACCCATCTTGAATTTCTTTAGAGCTTGTCGTGTTGATATCATGTTATAAAATATATAAACATAATAGAAACTAAAATATATACTATAGAGATATGAATATTTTTGAAACAAAAAGACAGAAATTGAAAAAGAATGAAATATATTCTTTATTATGAATTATATATATATATATATAACATAAAATATTACCAACAATTTAGAGTATACGAAGAAATATAGAAAATAATGAATTAATGTCATTATAAAATATTCATTATATCATATGAAAAACCACCAATAATACAAAAAAATTTGTCTCTTCAATTCTCTAATTTCTATTATTTATAACAAATCCAAAATTATCATATTATTTGGTTTTTGTTATAAATGAATGAGAAGAGAAAGAAGATAAAGAGACAAATATACACAAGATATGGAGAGAGAATAAAGAGAGATTTTATTAGATACTTTAGATCTCCCAAATGACGAAATGACATGCATATTTATAGGCATTAAAAGTTATCATTTACGTCTCTTATAAAGAACATATCCATTGGTAAAGATTCAACTCTTGGGAAGAGTTCAATGGATATTCATCAAGCATTTTATTCACAACACTCCCTTTGAATGTCCATTGAATTAAAACATAATAGATATTCAACTTCATAACTCTCCTTTTTTGAAAGTCTATTCATTATATGACTAAATGCCTCGTTAAAACCTTATTAGGAAAAACTTCATATGAAAAAATCCTAATGAAGGAAAAAGAGTACATAATTCTTAACTTGAGAATATATTATTGAAATACTATCTCATTAAAAACCTTACCAAGAAAATTCAATAGGAAAAAACTTGGTGAAGGAAAAAAGAGTATAGTTCATATTCTTAAAATTCAATTATCCCATCAAATCTTTTAAATAAATTTTTCTCGAATATATATATGTATGCAATCAAAGTATTGCCTCGTTAAAAACCTTATCAAAGAAAAATTCAGTAAAAATTTTTAATGAAGAAAAAAAGAGTGCAATGCATATTTTTTACTCCTCCTGATGATATCATTCTTTTGAAATTGATCAACATCTTAAAAAATATCATTCTATAAGTGATATGGTCACATATATATAACAATTCTGTCAAACATAAGTCTCAATTATATTTCTTATCGAGATTTATATATGATATCATAGTATGATAATTTTGATGGATAAACTTTAACCATAAATTTTCATAACACTTTTATCGAACATTATTGATTTACAAAAACTCAAATAAAATAGTCTTTATATAATCCACGGCTTTTGATTACTTTACAAGAGTTTCAATAATTTTATCTTCTCATGATGATTAATAACCGTACCAAATTTAGATTCGGATCATTTTATAAAAATACATACATCATGATTGCTTTGATGAATACAAGCTTTATTTAGCTTTATATAATATAATTTTTTGGAAAATTCAATCATTATCTTTTGTAATATATATCCATCTTGGATTTTCTTACATAAGACGTATTTAAAATATTTATTCATTGTGAGATTTATCATATATTGCAACATTATTTATCCACCATCATAATGAGATAGTTCTCTTCAGAATAATCATTTATATAAAAATTTATGCGACAAGCCGTTTTCATCATCATATGATTTATCTCATTTTCGCATTACTATCAATTTATATAATAATATTTTCACACAAATTAGTATATGGACCACAAGTCCAACAATACTAATATTGCAAATCAATCATAAACTTCTTTCTAGATTGATCAATTATTTATAGTTTATACTCTATCGTAGAGTTTAATCAAGATCCTCATAATATAGAGCTCTTAAGTTATATTATCGATATTTAATCTTGGTTCCATATTTTTTTTCACATTGACATAATTTATCGAGATCTCTTTATTTTTTTTATTTTTTTCAAAAATTAATAATATCAATAGAATATTTCAAATTTATTTTCTTTTGGACCATCATAAACATTTGCTCTTTTTATGAGAATTTTATATCTTTGGAATCGATAAGTAACTCACATTTCAAACGTGTACCAAATTTATATATAATATTGTTCCTTACAATATCATTTTATATTGGAGCAACATAGCTGGAACTCAATTCTTTTAAGGTAAAAATAATCATCCGACAGTGATATATTATCAATGAGTGCTCTTATGAACTTTAAGTTCATAAATTATAATGAAGATCATAATAATGATAACTCGTCATTAGGTTTCTTCTCCAACTATTTTTTTGTCTCTCCCTCAATGTTGGATTATTGTTTTATTTATATCCTCTATTGAGGATCCATCTTTATGCGTTATGGTGAATAATTATATTACTTATCGCACATACAACATTCTCAGATGAGTTTACTTGGTTCCTGACCACAAACCAATTTTATAAGGGTACTAATGATGATATATTGACATGATGCGAATAAGCTTGTTGCATGTCAAATGCATTATAACAAGTATATAATAATTAACAAAGGTCCAAAATATTGATATACTCATAATATATATCCATATTATTGATATAATATTATCAAGTTGCTTATACTGACTAGCATTTTTATTTTCATAATTGGACTTAAAAACGCCACTTGGGTTGTAATTATACGTATATATGCGAATATTTTGGTCGATATATCATTCGAACCGAATATTTGTATTTCACATATTCATCTTGATTTGATATCAATTTAAGCATGTAGAGACCTTATACTTGAGATGTATTTGCTCAACAACATTCGAGAGTTTATGTATTATAGAAAAACTTATAATTTTCTAATGATAATTGATATTGTGAAATCCTGAATTTTGAGTCTTAGAAGTCCAGAAGCCAATGCAGGTGAAATGATCATTTTACCCTTAAAAAATAGATGTGTGATGGCCGAAAATGGTATGGAATGTCTAGTAATCATTTCTGGTTTCATTACCCTTGATTTGTTTCTTTATTGGTTTAATCTTACCTTAGGAAATAAAATTCCTAAAATTAAAGAAGGATAATTCCAGAATTTAATTCTGATAATTATTTTATCTTATCTAGCCTTTAAAATAGGAAAAATAATCACATAAATACCTTCTATAAAGAGTACCTGGCCACACTTGCCCACACACATAAAAAACACCCAATTTTCGTCTAACATCAAACCCAACACCCTATTACTGCTGAAAATTTCCTTGATCTTCAAATTATCATAACTCTCTCATCCTTTGTCGGATTCTTGCAAATAAGAGCTTTCCAAATAAGAGCTTGTTGGAAAGCTTTTTCCATCCTCTATCTAACGATCTTGGGTTGGTCATCAAAAGGTTAGTTTTTCTCTGTCGAAATTCAAGTCGTATTTCGTCAGTTTTGGTGCTGAAATTGTGTGATTCTTTCTTCAATTGATTTTTGTTGTTGTTTCTTTTGTTTGTATGATTATTTGGCATCCATTTATATTGTAAAATCATGAATTTATCCTTTGAATCTTCCCTATACATGAAATTGGCATTGCTCTATTGTTGCCGATTTTGATCAATTGATTAACCTGTTGGTTTCTGATCTTGTTCCTTTTGATTGTATGTTTTATTAACACCTAATCTTTCTGTGTTATTAACACCTAATCTTGCTATGTTAACATGAAATCGCAATCTCTAAGGCTTGTATGCATGAAATCAAAAATTTCCCTACCGCCCTATTCTTAGTGCCGGAAACTTGTATGATGATTGGGATGGTAATTCAGGTTGATTTTTGTTAAGTTCTAGGCTATCACATCACACATCCAAGGGGGAGGCACCTGCGACATCTGACCACTGGTTTCTGATAGGTTTGGTGAGTAGAATTGATAAGGAAATAAGGTATACACTTGATTATTGAGTATGATGCTTAGTTTGGTTTTGTCTTTGACTTATTGTGAGACCCCGACACTTCTTAGTTTAGATGTCTAGGAAGTCCAGGAGCCGATGTAGGTGAAATAACTATTTTACCCTTGAAGAAATGGATGAGTGATGGCCTAAAATGGTTGCTGTCAGATATTTTCTATTTTAATTCTGGTATTTTTATATTAAGTATCCTTAGTTTTATCCCTTATTATCTAAGGTATTAGATAATTCTTCCTTTTAAATAGAATATATCTTTTAATAGAATTGTCCTTTTAAATAGAATTATCCTTCTAATAGAATTATTCTTTAATTATCCATTTGAGCTTAAAAATAAGAAATTATCTCTTAGTTAAACCTCCTTAGAGATCTATAAAAGAATGACTAGCCTATCCCACCTAAACATACCATAACTCAAGTAGAAATTTCAAAATTTATCCCATTCCTCTCAAATTCCGATTTTTGCCTAAACTCTAGCCGAAACTCTTTGATTTTCATTTTGACATAACTCTCTCATCCTTTATTGGATTTCTACAAATAATAACTTGTTAGAAAGCTCTTTCTGTCCTCTTTCAAATCATCTTGGGATTTTCATCTAGAGATTAGTTTTTCTTTGTCAAAAGTTAAGTCATAATTCGACGGAATTGCCAAAATCTACTTGAAATTCAAAATAGCATAGCTCTTTCATCGTTTGTCGGATTCTTGCAAATAATAGCTTGTTGGAAAGCTCTTTCTGTTCTATATCCATCTATATTGGGTTTTTTGTCTGGAGATTAGTTTTTCTTTGTCGTAAGTTAGGTCATAATTAAACGGATTAGGTTTCAAGATTGTGTGATTCTACCTTCAATTGATTTCTGTTATTGTTCCTCTTGTTCGTATGATTATTTAGCATCCATTCATAATGTAAAATCATGAATTCATCCTTTGAATCTTCCTTGTTTATGAAATCAGCATGCCCTACATTTACCCTATTGATGCCTATCTTGCTCAATTGATTAACCTATTGGATTCTGTTCTTGTTTCTTTTGATTGTACATGTTATAAACATCTATTTCTTTCTTAATTTCATGAAATCACAATCTCTAACCTCTCTAATGTTGAAATCGCAAGTTTTTCTATAAACCTTAAGGTGTTTCTGAAATTTGTATATTTAATTAGGATGAATAATCAAGTTGATTCTTACTAAGTTTTTGGCCATCACATCACGCATTCAGGAGAAAGATATTGCTACATCCAGATAGCTAGATTTTGGTAGGTTAATAAGTAAAGATTCCCAATACCTTTGGTTTTAAGTAGTCTTGTGGCTTAGTATTGTGTGGTCTTTTCCTTGTGATTGTTTAGGAGATTTTGATCTTATTCGAAAGGCAAAGGATTGCATCTGATTTAGACACGTGACAGGTAGGATCTATGCCTCATCGGTTCCTTGGTTACCCTATTATTTGATTGTTAGAATATGATTGAATTCGATTGCCTATCTTGGTTATATGCTTGTGGAATGTGTGATTATGATGATAGGGAATCTCAGAAGTTAATAAGGAAATAGATTGCCTAATTCAGTTATGACTTTGAGGATTGATCTTTGATTTGTATTGTGATTTGATTGAGGATCCTTTGTTGTGATTTGTGTATGCGAGTATATTCCTTGTTTGTGCTTTGTTTGAAGGATCCTTTTATCGCTGACCACCCAAGGTAAGTATTGTTGCTCCTAGGGAGAGGGGAGATGCTTACCGAACCGAGAGGTTTATTGGTGGTTATTCCCAGCAAGAGCTTGCTGGATGCCTTGTAGGCCGGTTCAAGTCCGGACGTCAGGAAGCCTCGTAGGCTAGTTCGAGTCTGGACATCAAGATGCCCTATAGGCCAGTTCGAGTCTGGACGTCAAGATGCCCTATAGGCCAGTTCGAGTCTAGACATTAGGATGCCATGTTTAAGAGTGACAGGATGACTTGTATGCGCTACTGCAAGAGTGCTCCTAGGCCAGTTCGAGTCTGGATATTGGAGAAAACTAAAAGGCTTGCTGTAACATTGATTGTCTAACCGTTTTATCCTTTTTGCAGCATAGCCATGGACAACATGGGCAGATGGGGACAAACCTTGGTTTTGAAAATCATATTATGTATAGGCTGCCTGTGTGCTTCTGAAAAAAAGTGTTTTCAGTCTTTCCCCTTGTTTTAGGTGTTAATCTTTTGGTTATTTGGAGATGTTTGATCGAGAATCCCTAGGACTTATGATTTTGTGACCCTATTGAGATTCTTGTAATCTCATCTCTTTTTTTCTCCTCATGTGCAAACTTAGGTGTGTGCTTTATTACTGGTACCAAAGGTGTGGGATCAAGGCTGCACGGCGGGACGAATTTACACCGCTTTTCTATTGAATGCGCATGACATGTCTTTGAACTTGCGTGGATTTGTATTCTGGCTTTCCAATCCCTCATTCTCTTTTTGCTTCCGAAATATACATGATACAATTAGTTGATGTTTTGAGATTCCTATAGAACTTATGTGTTATGTTTCCACTTGTTTTGAGTATTAATATAAGCCTTCCGCTGATGTTTTCTTTCACTCCGTATAAACTAGAAATTCATTAATATACACAAGATATAAGAAAACAATGATGAGAAATCTTATTAGATACTTCAGATCTTCTAAATGATGACGATATAATATACATATTTATAAATATTAAAGGATATTATTTATATCTCTTAAAAAAAACATATACAATTGATAATAAAACTCGAATTCAATAAATATTCATCAAATATTTTATTAGCAACAGAGTGATGTACTTGCAAAATTAGGTATGGGGTACTTGATATTTATCCCAAATCCAAACACGATCCACAAGCAAGCCCGGTGTCCAAAATGCACGCACGTAAGCAAAGGAGGAAAAAGGCATTCACTCTTTCCTTTCTTTCTAATACAGTAATAATATAATAATAATACAAATACGCTACTAATCTACTACTATTTTAAAATTGCGTCACGAATCCAACACCAGAACTTACGCTCCAATAGGTCTCTTTCTCTGTCTCTAATCGTTCTCTCCTTACCGTAAACGGATTCTTGAAAAGTATCCCCCTTTCCATCCTTCCCTCTCCCAAGGATCGAACCACCCGGATCCGTACCCAATCCCTGAAGGCTTACTGAATACCATCACATGGAGAACGACAACAGCACCGTCACTACCAACCCGAAATCGGATTCTGGAGAAGAACCGAAGGCGAACGGTGAACTGGAACAACAAGAACGGGAAGATGAGCGAGGAGAAAACCTTAATTCGACTTCTGGAACTGACGAGGGAGCTCCTCGTCTGCCTTCTACAAGAACTCCTTTCACTAACCTCAGTCAGGTCGACGCGGACCTTGCCCTTGCTCGCACCCTCCAAGAACAGGTCTTGAGTCCTTATCTCTGTTTTTTTTTCTTTTTGATTATTGTATTGGTTAATGCGCTTGAGGTTTTTATGGCTTTCTTATTTCTGCCTTTTGGGGTTTTCGGTTGTTGGGGTTAGGAACGGGCCTATATGATGCTGACAATGGGAAATTCCGGGAGCGATTACGGCAGTTGGGAGGCTGGAAGTTATTTTGATGATTATGATGATGAGGAGGAGGAGGAGGGGGATGAGGATGACGAGGAGGAGGGGGATGAGGATGACGAGGAAGATTTTGTTGATCCAGGTGTGGGTGGAGAGGATAGCGATCATGGGGAGGTCGAGATCAATAGTTCCGATGTTGATGAGGATGCGTTCGATGTGCACGCACACTCGCATGGGGACAGTGGAGAGAGCATTGCTCGTGCTGACATTGATCCTGCGGTTTTTGATAGTGATGAGGCGTATGCAAGAGCATTACAGGATGCTGAGGAGAGGGAGATGGCTGCTAGATTGTTTGCACTAGCTGGAATTCATGATATAAACGATAGTGAGTGTTTACAGAAATTTTTGTTATTTTGTGTTTGTTGGTGTGCCTTTTTTTATGCAACTATTGGACTTTGTACTAACTCCTAGTAGTTATAGGAGAAGCGGATGTCATAGAGGATCATGGTGGCAACTCTCAGGTATCAGTCTGTGTACCTCTGTATTTTTATTCTTCAACTTCTTGGTTTGAGTTGTTTTGCTCAATTGCGTGGTATTCTTGTTTGATTGCTGGTATAATATTAACTTCACCGGCACTGCATTTTCTTCACCCAGCATCCTGAATTTTACTGATTTTAGTCTCTATTGAATGTTTGGTGGACAAATTTTAAAAATGATTCACTTACATTACATTTAGGCATTCACTGAGCTTGTTTCATAGTGGATTCTCTAAACTTTGATGTAAATAAACCAGTTTTTTCCTTTGAAGGTTTTCTTTATGTTCTGGGAAAACTTTGTTCTCATTTTTCACTTGCTCATCTACCATTACAAACACGCTAAAGTATTTAGCTGGGAAAGAAATTCTGATTAGAAGTAATATTTACAGTAATCTAAATATTACAAGAAATAGTCCTAATTACACTTCATTAATCCAGCTAACCTTATGAATAGATTACAAATCAGGCTCAATACAAACCAACTACTAGCAGATTAGCTCAGTAGCAAGGCTAATTGTTAGAGTAATTCATCTATACTGATGTAATGAGTGAGTATAACCATCAGTTGCTAATTGCATTTGTTGTTAGTGATCGTGAGGCAATTATATCACCATTTACCAGAAACTATGCAAGAACATTCCTAGTTTTTATCCAGCCTCAATTAATTAGCTTGTTTGTTGAGTCAAAATATAAGTGCAGACTCACATAAATGAGACTTGACCTTAATTGTAAAAGCAGCTTGCTATACTCTATTTCATTTGTTCTCTCTATGTTTCTAACTTGACATTTGATATTCATTGACCTTTAGGAGACATGGGAGGAGGTTGATCCAGATGAACTGTCCTATGAGGTGAGCCTTTTGATCTGCGGTGCAGTTTAGAATAATTTGCATTAATTCTTAGAGAACGTTTCAATTATGTCAGGAGTTGCTTGCTTTGGGTGAAGTTGTTGGAACTGAAAGCAGAGGGCTTTCAGCTGCTACAATTGCTTCTCTGCCCTCAATAAACTACAAGTTGGGTAGCAGTCAGAATGGCAGCAATGATTCGTAAGCACAATTCTCAGTTTAATCTCTTTAGTGAATGCATAGTAACAAAATTCCAGTATTTTGAAGTTGCATGTAAATTTGTATGCTGGTGTTTCAGTTGTGTCATTTGTCGTCTGGATTATGAGGATGGCGAAACTTTGACATTGCTTTCTTGCAAACATTCTTACCATTCAGAATGCATAAATGATTGGTTGAAGATAAACAAGGTATGAGTCTTATTCTTGCATTCTAATGCTTTGTTTCCCTCTATTATGAGATTTTTTAGGTTAGTAGGTTGCTGGTTGTCTATTATAAATTTTGTGCTAACAAGGGACTGGCTTATTCCCAGTGTTTTATCCGTGAGGCGTTTGTAATTTGATTCTGTTTGATTGAATTTCTGATTTTCAACATGATGAGTGTTAGTTTACTCATCTGGGTGTTAACTTCGCTGTTTTTGTTTTTTTTTTTTGGAGGGCTTGCTTAAGGTTAGGAGGTTATGATTCTTGATTCTTGTATGTCAATTTGGAATAAGCGAGAACACTTCTATGATTACCATATCCGTTGCTTTACTGTCTCAGTGTCATAAGACCAGAATAAGTAAAACATAATGTTATTTGTGACTGTTAAATGAGATTCAGATCTGCATTACTATAACAATTAATTGACAAGCTCCTTCACAACATTCACTGAGATAGGAGTTTGTGAATTCTCTGATACTGTTATCATAACAATTGCATCGATGCTTACTGGTCATGTATGGTTGTAAAACTGGATTACTTGAAGTTGTGCTATCATACATGGGGCTCTTATTTGTTGGATTTTTTTATCCTGTGAATTTGTTATCACATTTTAGTAGTTCGAGTCACGAAACATTATGTTTCATGAGGGTTCTGCTTAATCTCTTGTTCTACGCTTGCAGGTTTGCCCTGTTTGTAGTGCTGAAGTTTCTACTTCGGGACTCAGCTAGTATTCCATCTGTTCTCTGAACCGTGTACCTGCATAAGCTGCCGTCTGACCTACGGTTATGTTGTGCCAACTGTAATATCCCACAAATGGCTAGAGGCTGATATATGCAAGCTTGTATCATTCAGTTTCAGAATTGTGTACCAAATTTTCAAATATCTATTTTATGTTGCCTTCTATATAACGAAACGGATTCTGGTTTCGGCAGAGGAATCATTAAGATTATCCCTTGGCATGGTTTATCTTTTCCAGAGTGAAGGGGTCGTTGTTAAGATGTTTCCCACTTGTATGCTCGGAAGCCTCTTAAGTTCAACTGAAGAGAAGATAGGCCTGTAACTCTGAAGCCAAATGTTGAAGGCCATCTGAAAAGCAAGCATTTTCGATACTGGCACGCAAACATGTGCGGTGCAATTGAGTCGATTAGTTTGTGTTCCACCAGACCAATGCCCACCAATCTGAATGGTTTGAGCCAGATCGGCGGAGATTAATAATTTTTTTTTCATGTTAGAAAAACTGATATATTAGCATTCCAACACTTGTTTTCCCCCCGACTCCAAGTGATCAACTTTCGAATTCTTTCACGGGCTTTGCGGGTCTTTCGGGGATTCAAATCATACTGAAAAAATGTTGAATAGGGGATTGTTGTGTCGCAGTGCCTCTGTAGACCATAGCCTGAATACCCTCCTAGACAAGTGCAGCTCAATCTCAGAACTGAACCAAATCCATGCTCTGGTCATCACTTTAGGCTTCTCCCAGGTTGACGCATATATGTCCAGAATCCTAGCTTCCTCTGCACTATCCGATTCAAATAATACCAATAACTTTTACCGTGTTCTATTAAGTCTTTCAAAACCAACAATATTCGACTGGAATGTTGTTATTAGGGGTTATTCGAAGAGCAAAACCCCCAACAAATCAGTATCTGTTTTTGTCAACATGTTGCAAGTTGGAGTTTCGCCAGATTATATGACATACCCTTTCGTCTTAAAAGCTTCGGCAAGACTTTTGAAGCGAGAACTTGGAGAATCGATTCATGGTCATGCTGCTAAAATTGGGTTGGAGTCAGATAGGTTTGTTGCGAATTCATTGATTCATATGTATGCGTCCTGCGGAGATATCGTTAATGCGCGGAAGTTGTTTGATGGAATAACGGTTAAGAACTTGGTTTCGTGGAATTCCATGGTGGATGGTTATGCCAAGTGTGGCGACATGGTTTCGGCCGCTGAGTTGTTTGATTTGATGCCAGAAAAGGATGTTGTGTCTTGGAGCTCTTTGATTGATGGGTATGTTAAGAGTGGGGATTACGAGGATGCTATGGCTGTATTTGAGAAGATGAAGATAGAAGGGCCCAGGGCCAATGAGGTGACCATGGTGAGTGTATTATGCGCCTGTGCTCATTTGGGTGCTCTAGATAGAGGGAGGACGATGCATCGTCATATGATGGACAACGGGTTGCCATTAACTTTGGTTCTGCAAACTTGTCTCGCAGATATGTATGCCAAATGTGGGGCGATAGATGAGGCTTTCACGGTGTTCCGTAGTGTTCCAAAAGGCCAGACTGATGTGTTAGTATGGAATACTATGGTTGGAGGGCTCGCAAACCACGGCTTCGTCAAGGAGTCGCTTGATTTGTTTACTGAGATGCAGGTGGTTGGGGTTAAACCCGATGAGATTACGTTCTTATGCCTGTTGAGCGCTTGTGCACATGGTGGACTGGTAAGAGAAGCTTGGTATATCTTTGAATGCCTCAAGACACATAGCATGTTGCCAAAGAGGGAGCACTATGCCTGTATGGTAGATGTTTTGGCTCGGGCCGGTCAAATAGCTGAGGCATATCAATTTCTGAACCAAATGCCGGTTGAGCCAACAGCATCCATGTTAGGTGCTCTGCTTAGTGGGTGTATGAACCATGAAAATCTAGATCTTGCGCAAGTGGTGGGAAGGAAGCTAATTGAGTTACAGCCGGATCATGATGGTAGGTACATCGGCTTATCAAATGCGTATGCTGCTGTGAGGCGCTGGGATGAAACAAGAAGCATGAGAGAAGCTATGGAAATGCGAGGAGTGAAAAAGTCTCCGGGTTGTAGTTTTTTGGAGATGTCAGGAGTTGTTCATAGATTCATTGCACATGATAAATCCCATCCCAGTTCACTTGAGATTAATATGATGCTACGTTTAATTATAAGCCAAATGAAACTTGGTGTTGATTATCAAAGTCAAGAATCTTGTTTGTATGAAATGGAAGGTACTTGATTTCCTTGGCAGCTGGCTGGCTTCCTGGCTTCTAGACATTGGGGTCTTGAAAGTTTGGCTGAGAAAGCTGGAGATTCGCTTCCATTGCTGCCTGGCCTGGTGATATTCGGAGCCTGCACGACGAGATGCTTACCCAGTGGTACATGCTGCTATTTATCTCTGCTACCAATCTCTCCTAATATTTTCAATGAAATAAACTAGACAATCTGTGGCGAACAGAAATGGTTTGTATTCCTCAGAGAAAAAAAAACAGAAATGGTTTGTGCATATAAGTGTCTCGGTAATAGGAGCTTTTCGTCCCCCTGCGTAGGGTTTTCCGGTTGTTGCTGCAAAAAGCTCATTCTGCATTTAATAATCAAAAGGACATGAGGAAAACTCAAAAGAGTGTAGGATTGGAATCCAGGACTCCTAGACATGAGGAAAATTTAGTGTTGTTGCCACAAGTCATGCAAATTAGTTTGTATGCATCAAAATATTCTAAACTGGCTATAAAAACAAAAGTTATCGGAGCTTATGTCCTCACCAACACCAAAAATTACTTGCTCAAATGGAATTGAGCTCATGTCTTCACCAATATGGCGGCACACAGCTAACTGAAGATGTCGCGTTTCCTTTCTCAGGACTGTACCCCTCTATCCTGCTCAGGAATCCCAGTTCCTGTATCCTTTTAATACTTTTCTATGATATTCTCCATCCTGCACAGATTGCACTCGCAGCTGTAGTTCAGCAAACAGATAATAATCGCGTCCATTTCAAGAAATGCTTGTCATAAAAACGTTTTATGGCTCGGTGAAAGAGGTCCATTTTCATCATGGGAGAACCTGAGGTATTCCACAAAATCCAAGCTCTTTCTCTGACGGAAATATGCATAAAAGAAAAAAGCTTTGTAGATAGACTCTCAAGAGCTAATTTTGAGGTATTCCAAACGCTGCTCTGGGTCTATCTCTGACCAGAATTCCGAACCACACCATCAAGCTGGATCTCATACTAGGCATTGTTCTTTTTAGCTATCTAGAACAATAGTTTCAAAATTTTACTTTATAAGTGTAAAATTTTTATAATTCAAAATTTTTATTTAACATAGCAATCTTGGTCTTTACTTATATAACCGGAGTAATTTTTTTAAAATCCATATTAGAGACAGTTTTATATTTTCACTCCTTTATTTTGTCATGTACAACCTTGCGAGTCCCTCAACACTCGTACCTTGGGAATGTCTTTTGGATCTTTTGAGGTTAATATTGATCAATATATTATAAATATTTGAATATTAATCTAAATTACTTAAGAAAAATTATAAAGAGGATCTTAATGTTGGTTTTGGTATTTTGAGGCTATAGAAGGGTCCAATAAGAATTTATAAGAGTGTATTAATTCTCTGGAAATTTCTGGAAAAATATTTTTGTATACTATATTTTTTAAATATATTATAAAATATTTAAATTTTAATAAATTATATATTTATAAAAAATAATTTTACTATTTTTAAATATTTTATTATTTACAAGGATATTTTTTGAAAATATAGTATTTATTAAACATTATTGCCTTTTTTTATTAAATAAATAATTTTATATTATTATTTTATTGAAAAGTAATATTATAAAACATGGGACAAAACACAGATTGTTTCGTCGTTTTGACCTAATCTAGTCAAAACGACGAGAACACAAGCCATTTTAATTGACGCTACTCAAAATGTCGAGATCACTGACCGATGGTGGTCAAAACGACATATAGTCAAGCACAGCTAGAGTGCATCTTTTCAACTAAAATAACACTGTTTCACTCACCTTCAAAAATAACATCGTTTCATCGAGTAACCGACACAACTTGGTTTCTCTTCCGGTTCTGTCCGTAGCTTGTCTATCTACGGGGTAAAACTCAATTTGCTGTGTTTTGTGCCATGTAAGTCCTGAGCCGAAAAAAGAATTCCGTGAGCTCCCACTTGTCCTTGTGAGTTTTCCTCAATCATTCTCAGGTTGGTCTCTTCAGTGTACGGTGAGTTCTTGATGGCTTTTATTAACTTTAAGTTTTAGTTTTTAAAAGTTCAAACTGGGTATTATTTTGGGTGCATTTTCATGTAAATTATATATGGTTAAGTTTGTTTAAGTGTGGGGAATGTTTCGATGTAGGTTTTATGAAGTTTCATTGAAGTTTTGGGGGATTTGGGATTTTGGTTTTCAGGGTAGCAAGAGAATGAAGATGACCTCAAATTACGGGGGTCTGAGGGTTGTGTGACAATAGATCATTCAGTTAGGGTAGGAGATGATGTGTCATTCGTAGGTGAGGATAGGATTGAATCCAAGCCTTCGATTCAGGCAATATGACATCTTGGGGTTGTGCCACAAGTTGAGGTTTGACAGGTTCGAGTAGGAGATGTGTTGAGTGTGGGTAGTGTAAGGATCCAAGCCCAATCTATTAGGACCTTTGTCGCCATAAAACCCAAACAAGTCCTTCGAAGGACCTATCTGAATCCCACAAGGCTCAAGTCACACTCATTATGAATTTTAAAGTTCATTTTTATGCTTTTAAAGGTTGGAGCATGTTTAACATTAGATATACAATATGATATTATACGGAGTGAATAAAAACCATCAGCAGAAGTCCAATCAAGCAAGCATGAATCAAGGTATATGCGGAATTAATCCACCAAGAAAGAAGGCATGCGAATGTGGTGCAATATCATCCTGCCGTGCAGCCTTGATCTCACACCCCAGTACCATTGGCAGAAGATGTACCTAAACCTGAAAAATGGAGAAAACAACGGGATGAGATTACAAGAATCTCAGAAGGGTCACAACATCATAAGATCTGCAGAAATATAAACAATCATCTCCCAATCAACATCAGATTCATATACACTACTAAAGAGGTATCAAACAAACATAATAAGGGTAGGGTCTAAAAACCATCAACAGAAGTTCAATCAAGCAAGCATAAATCAAGGTATATGCGTAATCAATCCAGTAAGGAAGGAGGTATACGAATGTGGTGTAATATCGTCACGCTATACAACCTTGATCTCACACCCTAGTACCATTGGCAGAAGATGTACTTAAGCCTGTGAAATTGAAAAAATAATGAGATGAGATTAGAAGAATCTCAGTAGGGTCACAACATCATAAGATCTGCAGAAATCTAAATAGTCATCTCCCAATTAACATCAGATTTGCATACACTACTAAAGGGTATCAAACAAACATAATAAGGATAGGGCCAAAAACACTAAGTGTTGGGGAGACTAAGAACACTTCTGAAACCAGAAGTACGCAGGTAGGTAATTCATCATCTGATTTGTACAATTGAATGGCTATCCCCTTCCACCTGTGTTGTTTAAGGCTTAACTACACAAAGGGTAAATGGCTAGCAAACAATCTAATCAGCAACCCTATCTATCTTGCCACACAAGGACAAGGGCATCCAAACCATACAAAGATAAGGGCATCCAAACCACACAAAGATAAGGGCATCCAAACCACACAAAGATAAGGGCATCTTGCCACACAAGGATTAGGAAACTAGCCATACAAGGACTAGGATTTTAGCCATACAAGGATTAAGAACACTTCTGAAACCAGAAGTACGCAAGTAGGTAATTCATCATCTGATTTGTACAATTGAATGACTATCCCCTTCCACCTGTGTTGTTTAAGGCTTAGCTGCACAAAGGGTAAATGGCTAGCAAACAATCTAATCAGCAACCCTATCTATCTTGCCACACAAGGATAAGATATTGAAGCCACACAAGGACAAGGGCATCCAAACCACACAAAGATAAGTGCATCCAAACCACACAAATATAAAGGTATCCAAACCACACAAAGATAAGGGCATCTTGCCACACAAGGATAAGGAAACTAGCTATACAAGGACTAGGCTTCTAGCCACATGAGAATAAGGCATCCAGTGTACACTTGTCAGGGATTGCCACCCATGCGACTCCCATGCTAGTAAGTACCTCTCCTCTCCCTAGGAGCATCAGTCACTAACCCCGAATGGCCACCAAAAAGAGGATCCTGACATAAAAAACAAGTACAAGCACACACAAGCAAGTACAAGTCATAACAATACAGTAGTAAATCCTCAATCATATCACAATACAATTAGCAAGTCAAATACATAAGATATAACCGAAAGAGGCACTCAATCCTAGCATAGGGATCCACAGTCTACCTAGAGTATCTCAAACCAATCCGTAAGCATGTATAGCAAACCACAAGCATGTGCATATCAAGGTATATAAACCGAATTATCAAACAAGCAAAAAGGATCTCTGGAGAAACCGATGAGGCATAGATCCTACCTCTCTTGTGTTTGAACAAGTAGCTAGTTATTTTCCTTTATCAAGATGATCTGAACCACCTAAGCACACATAAGGCAAAGACAATACCACACTAAGCATACATATTCAGAAACCAAATAAACTTTCTAGTTCCTTACCAATTCCACTCACTAATTCTACCAAATATCAGAAATTAGATGTAGCCGGTACATCCCCTTGGATGTGTGATGTGATAGCCAAGAACACAACAATAATCAACTTGATTATTCAACCTAATTCACAATATAAATTTTGGCACACTCAGGGCTTAATAGGGTATATGCGATTTCAACATAAGAGAGGTTAGGGGTTGTGATTTCATGAATATAAGAAAGGAATATGTGATTATTACTCAAACGATTAAAAGGAAAAATATCTGAAACTAATAGCAAGCCAATGGATTAAATTTCGGCAAACATATGGTTAGGAATAGGGCATACCGATTTCTTTATATGGAAGGATACAATAGCTGATTTCATGATACTATAACAAGAATAGGTAATAAGCATTCAAATGATGAAGATGAACATAAACAGAAACCAACAAGGGGTTGAATCAGAATTTTCGACACACATCCCTAGAAATTTTGGAAATACAAATTTAAATAGAAAATCTAACCTTCTGATGATGAATTCTAGATAATAAGATGTAGTATGGAAAGAGGATTCTAACGAGCTATTAAACGTAAAAATCTGATGATGGATGATCAATTTCGGCTAGGGTTTGTAAGTTATAAAAGTCGACAGCAATTGGGGAAAAAAGAGGGCTTAAATTCAAAAAAAAGAAAAAAAAGAAAAGAGGTTTGTGTGTATGGAATAGGATAGGCTAGAATCTATATTTAGGGAGTCTTTTGGGATTAATTTTTCCTACTTTTAAGGCTAGATATAAAGAGATAATGCTTAGGAATTAAATCTGGAATTATTTTTTAAGAATAAGAAATAAACCATATAGGGTAGAAATAAAATAGAAAAGAAATGAAATTGCAAGGAAATAAAATGAATCAAAATAGGAAAGAACCATCAAAACCATTTTTGGCCACTACACATCCATTTATTCAATTGCAAAATGGTCATTTCAGCTATACTGGTATCTGGACTTCTATGACATCTATCAAGGAAAGGATCAGGGTCTCATAGGTAGGTTCAGACTAATGATAAGGCATGAGCTAATCAGGCCACATGTCACACTCAGGTGGTTTGAGTGTGACACATGGAAGATGTTTGGAGGAGGATATGTGGAGGAATCTTAGGTAGACACGTCATCATTAAGAATAAGTAGAAGAATTTCATTTGATATGTCAAATAAATAGAAGAAGTTTAAGAAATAGAAAAAAAATATTTTAATTTATGTGAGGACCCCAAATCCTAACCTATTATTCATTGCTCATATTAGGACTCTTACCGCCGTGAAACCCAAACAAGCCTGAACCAGGACCTATCTGAATCCCACAAGGCTTATCCATCTAGTTTCGATTTTAACATGTTAATTCCTTTAAGATTTTAAAGGTTGGAGCATGATATTGGACAAATATTTTGGTATTATATGGAGTGAATAAAACATCAGTGGAAGTCTTTAAATTTAATCAATGAATCCATAACACACAAGTCCCATAGGGATGCAAATAACCAGCAAGTGAACCTACAACATAATTCGGAAATAACAAGCAAAGGAGGAATCTTGAAAAACTAGAAAATAGTCCAATCAATGTTCATGTTATATGCGCAAGCAACCAAGGAGACAAGTATGCAAAAGTGATGCGATATCTCCCCGCCGTGCAGCCTTGATTCTCACACTGGTACCATGAACAATAAATGTATCTAAGCCTTAAAAATGGTGAAAACAACAGAATGAGATTACAAGAATCTCAGTAGGGTCACAACATTATAAGATTTACAGAAATATTAAACAAACATCTGCCAAACAACATCAAATCATCCCTACTCATCTACGAGTATCACGCAATTCAAGAATCAACCAAAAGGGTTAGGGCCGAAACTAAGGCTGAGGGTGGACTACAAACACTTCCAAAAATCAGAAGTCCACAGGTAGGAAAATTCATCAGGTTACTCTCAACAGTAGGAAAAAAAAAGGCCATCCCCTTCCACCTATGTTGTCCAAGGCTTTGCTGCTCAAAGGGTAAAAGGTTAACACACAAGCTAATCAACAAGCCTATTCATCTTGCCAGCACACAGGACAAGGCATCTATCCAGCACACAGGACTAGGCATCCTAACCAGCACACAAGATTAGGGCATCTTGCAAGCATACAGGACAAGGCATCTAGCCAGTATAAAGGACTAGGCATCTGGCCAGTATAAAGGACTAGGCATCTAGCCAGCTCACAGGACTAGGCATCCAGTGTGCACAAGCAGGGGATTGCCACCTATACAACTCCCTTACCAGTAAGAGCCTCTCTCCCAAGGAGCATCAGTGCTTACCCCGAATGGCCATCGGAACAGGATCCTGACATATAAACATGCATACACAGGCAAACACAAAGCACAATACCATATCAAGGTATTCTCAATCATGTCAGAACACATTCAATATGTTCAAAGCACACAACACATACAAATTAGGAACTCATAACCTAACTCAAGGGTTTGGTATACCCTAAGTAATCTGATCTTAATATGCATTTGATGCATATACCATATAATCAATTCGCATGCAACATTATCAAGGGTATGCATAAAAAATAACCAACAAGCAACAAGGATCTCCGAAGAAATCGATGAGGCATAGATCTTACCACTCTTATCTCTGAATAACAAGCTATTCCTTTTTCTTTATTTAATAGATCCGAACCACTTATAACATCATAGGCAAAGACAAAACCAAACTAAGCATGCATACTGAATAACCGAGTGAGTACCCTATTTCCTTACCAATTTCACTCACCAAACCTATCCGAAACCAGTGCTCAAATGTCGCAGGTGCCTCCCCTTTGGATGTGTGATTTGATAGCCAAGAACTTAACAAGATTCAACCTGAATTATCATCCCAATTAACTATGTATACTTCGGCACTAAGTATAGGACATAAGACAAATTGCGATTTTATGCATACAAGGTGTAAAATTGTGATTTCATGTTATGAAAGAAGGATTAGTTATTTACAACTTGTACAATCAAAAGAAACAAGATCAGAATCCAATAGGTTAATCAACTGATCAAGATAGGCAACAATAGGGCAAGGGTAGGGCATACTAATTTCATGTATAAAGACGATTCAAAGTATGAATTCATGATTTTACAACATGAATGGATGCTAAACAATCATACAAACAAGAGGAGCAACAACAGAAATCAATCGAAGGTAAAATTGCACAATTTTGAAACCTAATCCCGCCGAATTGCGACCTAACTTATGACAGAGAAAAACTAACTTCCAGATAAAAAAACCAAGATGGTTGGAAATAGGATAGAAAGATCTTTCCAACAAGCTATTATTTGCAAGAATCCAACAAACGATAAAATAGTTATGCTATTTTGAAGTTCAAGTAGATTTTGGCAATTCTGCCGAATTACGATTTAACTTTTGACAAAGAAAAAATAACCTCTAGATAAAATATTTTTGTAAAGAGGACAGAAAGAGCTTTCCAAAAAACTATTATTTGTAAGAATCCGCCAAATTATGAGAGTGTTATGCTTGTTTGAAGTTCAAGCAGATTTCGGCAAAAATAGGGAAGTGTAGGGTTTTTGGTTGGACGAATTTTGTATATTTTCTATGTGAGGTTTAAGTGTGGCCGGCTTCCTCTTTTTATAGGATGGTTATGGGATTAATTTACCTATTTTAAAGATTAAATTAAAGTAAGGTAATTATCAGAATTAAATTTTGTAATTATCCTCTCTTAATTTTAGGGATTTTATTTTCTAAGGTAATTATCAACCAATAAAGATTGAAATCAAAGAAAATTAATACCAGAAATAATTATTGGACATTCTTTACCAATTTCGGTCATCACACATCCTCTTCTCCAAGGGAAAAATGGTATTTTCACCTGTACTAGCTTTTGGACTTTTGGACTTCTAGGACTGAAAATTCGGGGTCTCACATCCTCCCCTCATAAGAATTTCGTCCTCGAAATTTTAGCACAAGTACCTAAGCAAATAGATATGGAAATTTTGCACGCATAGATTCCTCAGTCTCCTAAGACTATTCCTCAATTTGGCCATTATACCAAACAACTTGTACCATGGCACGTTTTGACTGCGTAGTTGTCAAACTAACCGATCTAGTATGGAAACTAGCTGTACGGGATAGGATAGGTCTTCAGAAACTTCGACTGGTGATTCTTTGAGCATATGAGAAGGGTCTCGCACATACTTTCTCAACATTGAAATGTGAAACATGTTGTGAATTCTTTCCATATTTGGAGGTAAGGCAAGTTGGTATGCAACAGGGCCAATCCTCTTGACAATGTCATATGGACTAATGTAACGAGATACTAGCTTACCTCGCTGCTGAAAACGAAGGACTCTTTGCCATAGGGTGACCTTCAAAAACACTTTGTCACCTACCGCAAATTCCATCTCTCTTCGTCGATTATCGACATAGTTTTTTTCCGATCTTGGGCTGTTTTTAGCCATTGTCGAATCAAATTCAACTGCTCTGTTTCTTGATCAATCAATTCTGAATTGTCTAGGCATCTCTCGCCCACTTCATTCCAGCAAATGGGAGTTCTACAACGTCTCCCATATAGTGCTTCATAAGGTGCCATACCGATGCTTACATGAAAACTATTGTTGTAAGAAAATTCAGCCAATGGTAGGCATCGATCCTAACCGGTATCCTAGTCCAACACACTTGCATGTAGCATGTCTTCGAGTGTCTGCATCCTTCTTTCTGATTGACCATCGGTTTAAGGATGAAATGCTGTACTGAAATTCAATCTTGAGCCCAGCGCATTCTAGAATTTCTCCCAAAATCATGATGTGAAACGAGGGTCACAATCTGAAACGATGGAAATGGGCACTCCATGCAATCGAACAATCTCGTCCAAGTAACGAACAACCAATTTCTCAGGTGTATCCGTGACACGTGTAGGAAGGAAGTGTGCAGATTTCGTCAATTGATCTACGATCACCAAAATGACATTGTATCCTCACTGCGATCTAGGCAAACTAGTCAAAAAATCCATCGTGACATGCCAAAAAATCCATCTGGTCTTTGATGCTCGATCTTTTCTTGTTGATATACGAGGCATCGGGCAACAAACTCAGCAATATGGCGGTTCATTTTCGGCCAACAATACTGCTCCTTTAAATCTCGGTACATCTTAGTGCCTCCGGGATGGATAACAAACTTTGAACTATACGCCTCAGATAAAATAAGATTACGAACATCAACATCTTATGGAACACATACCCGGTTTTTGAAGTCAAGAACTTTGTTATCTCCTTGTGAGACCCCGAATTTTGAGTCCTAAAAGTCCAGAAGCCAGTGCAGGTAAAAAGACCATTTTTCCCCTAAAGAAATGGATGTGTGATGACCGAAATTGATAAGGAATGTTTGGTAATTATTTCTGGTATTAATTTCCTTTAATTTGGTTATTAATTTGTTGATAATCACCTTAGGAATTAAAATCCCTAAAATTAAAAGTGGATGATTACAGAATTTAAATCTGGTAGTTATCTTACTTTAATAAAGCCTTTAAAGTAGTAATCTTAATTCTATACCCATCCATTATAAATAGGAAGCCAACCTCACAAAAATCATTCATAGAAAACACATAAAACTCGTATAGCCTAAAACCCTTACACCTCCCTATATCTGCCATAATTCACTGAAACTTTAAACCAGCATAACTCTCTCATCATTTTTAAGATTCCTGTAAATAATAGCTTGTTGGAAAGATCTCTTTATCCTCTTTCCAACCATCTTTTTTTTTTGTCAGGATATTACTATTTATTTCTCGTAAGAAAAGTCAAAACTCGGCAGAACTGCCAAAATCTTCTTGAACTTCAATGTAGTATAACTCTTTCATCGTTTTTTAGATTCCTGAAAATAATAGCTTGTTGGAAAGCTCTCTTCATCCTATTTTCAACCATATTTTTTTTGTTGTTTGGAAGTTTGTAATTCTTTGTCAAAAAAAAAGTCAAAACTCGGCAGAACTGCCAAAATCTTCTTAAACTTCAATGTAGCATAACTCTTTCATCGTTTGTCAGATTCCTGAAATTAATAGCTTGTTGGAAAGATCTCTTCATCCTATTTCTAACCAAATTTTTTTTTAGGACATTCATATTTATTTTTCAAAAGATAAGTTGAAAATCGGCGGCGGAATTAGGTTTTAAGATTTGTATAATTCTGTCTTTGATTGATTTCTGATGTTGCTCTTATTCATATGATTTTTTAGAATCCATTCATAGTGAAAAATCATGAATTTATCCTTTGAATCTTTTCTACACATGAAATCAGTATGCCCTACCTTTGCCCTACTGCCCTATTGTTGCCTATCTTGATCAATTAATTAACCTATTGGATTATGATCTTGTTTCTTTTGATTATACATGTTATAAACCCTTAATCCTTCCTGGTTAACATGAGATTTCAACTCCTACAACTTATTAACATGAAATCGCAACTTGCCCTATTGCCCTATTCTTAGTGCCGAAAATTGTATGATAATTAGGGATGGTAATTCAGGTTGTTTCTTATTAAATTCTTGGCTATCACATCACATATCCAAGGGGGAGGTACCTGTGGCATCTGATCACTGGTTTCTGATAGGTTTGATGAGTGGAATTGGTAAGGAAATAGGGTATTTAATTGGATATTGGATATGCATACTTAGTTTGGTTTTGGCTTTGCCTTATGATGCTATAGGTAGTGCAGAATTATTGAATAAAGGAAAAGGAATAAATTCTTGTTCAAAGACAAGAGAGGTAGGATCTATGCCTCATCGGTTTTTTTAGAGACCTTGTTGTTTGCTTAATTGATTTCGATACCTATGATTGTGAAACTGTATGCGCATTTATATTAAATAATGCATGCTTGAGTTGTGGATTGAATTGAGGAATTTCTAGGCTATACCGAATCCCTTAAGATAGGTTAGGAGTGCTTAACTTGCATGTGTGATGTGTATTGAACATGCTGAATATGATCTGATAGAACTGAGAATACCCTGTTGTGGTTTTGTGCTTTGTGCTTGCTTGTGTGTGCTTGGTACGTGTTTGTGTCTCAAGATCCTTTTCCGGTGGCCATTCGGGGTAAGATCTGATGCTCCTAGTGAGAGGGGAGGTTCTTACTGGTATGGGAATCGTATGGCTGGAAAATCCCAGCAAGAACTCGCTGGATGTATGGTCTTTGTGTGGCCAAAAGCCCTGTCCTTGAGTGGCAGGAAGCCCTTATCCTTGTGTGGTTTGGGAAGCCCTTATCCTTGTGTAGTTTGGGATGCCCTTGTCCTTGTGTTGCTTGGGATGTTTTGTCCTTGTGTGGCAAGATGAATAGGCTTGCTGATTAGCTTGTGTGTTAACCAATTAACTTTCGTGTAGTAAACCTTGGACAACACAGGTGGAAGAGGATGACCTTTTCTTCTTCATTACCGAGAACAATCTGATGAGTTCTGTCTGCCTGTGTACTTCTGATACTTTTCGGAAGTGTTTGTAGTCCCCCTTAGCCTTGGATTCGGCCCTATCCTTTTTGATTGAATCTTTGAATTGCATGAATCCCTTTAGTTGTGTAGGAATGATCAGATGTTGTTCGGGAGATTTGTGTTTATGGTTTTTGCAGATCTTATGATGTTGTGACCCCACTGAGATTCTTGTAATCTCATTCCGTTGTTTTCACCATTTTTTTCAGGCTTAGGTATATTCATTGTTCATGGTACCAGTGTGTGAGATCAAGGCTGTACGGCGGGGCGATATCGCATCACTTTTGCATACCTATTCCTTGATTACTTGCGCATATAACTTGAATAAAAATTGGACTACTTTCTGGTTTATTTTAAGATTCCTTCTTTGCTTGTTATTTTCGACTATGTTGGAGGAATTCTTGCTAGTTATTTGGATCCTTACGGGACTTGTGTGTTATGAATCCAGTGATTTAATTTAAAGACTTTCGCTGCTGTTTTTACTCACTCCGTATGATACCAGAATGATTGTCCAATATCATGCTCCAACTGTTATTAAACATGTAGAATGAACATGCTAAAAGTCAAAAACTTATTGAGTAAGCCTGGTGGGATTCAGATAGGTCTTAGGTGTCTTTGGGCTTGTTTGGGTTTCACGGCAGTAATGACCTTAATCAGAGCAAATATTAATAGTTAGGAATTGGGGTTGTTAGCATTCTGAAATCACGAACTATGGCATCAACACTATCGAAAAGTTTTTTCGAATTTCAATTAATTTCGGATTCTCTAATTGCTGATTCTAGATTTCCTCAATCAAGGTAGGCGTGACTTCGATTTGTGCCAGCAATGAACCAGAATAATCAGTGCCAAGATGAATACGTGTAGCTTTCAAATCCATCAACATTGGCATGTATTGGGTGCGCATGTAAACCAAAACCGATGGAGAAGGAGGATGAAACTTTCGGCTTAAGGCATCAGCAACAACATTTTCTTTTCCAGGATGATATTTGATGATCAAATTGTAGTCTTTAATCAGCTCCACTCATCTTTGTTGTCTCATATTCAATTCTTTTTGCATGAGGAGGTACTTCAGGCTTTTGTGGTCAGTGAAGATTCGACATGTCTCGTCATATAAGTAATATCGCCATATTTTCAATACAAACACCACGGCTGCAATTGTTGGGAAGCATAGGCAACGACTTTCCCTTATTGCATCAACACACATCCAAGTTTGGATTTCGATGCATCGCTGTACACCATGTATTCTTTTCCCTCGACTGGTAAGGTGAGGATTGGTGTGGAAACCAATCGTCTTTTCAACTCTTCAAAACTTTGCTGGCATTTCTCATTCTGTATGAATGACTCTCCTTTGCGCGTTAATTTCGTCAATGGTCCTGCAAGCGACGAAAAATTCTCCACAAAGCGATGCTAGTATCCAGCCAAGCCAAGGAAACTGCAAACTTCGAACATAGTTTGCAGAGGTTCCCAAGCAACTACGGCTTCAATCTTCTTCGGATCAACAAGGACACCTTGGACGGAAACAACGTGTCTAAGGAAACCAACTTTGTGTAACCCGAATTCACATTTTGAATACTTTACGAATAACCGCTGATCCTTCAAAACATTCAGCACAATTCGCAAGTGCTTAGCATGTTCCTCTTCTGATTTTGAATAAATCAGAATGTTGTCGATGAAGACTATCACAAATTTATCCAGGAACTCGTAGAACACACGATTCATCAGGTCTATGAACACAGCTGGTGCATTGGTCAAACCAAATGGCATAACCAGAAATTCTTAGTGGTCGTATCGCGATCTGAATGTGGTCTTCGAAATATCAGCATCATGAACTTGCAATTGATGGTATCTAGATCTGAGGTTGATCTTGGAAAACACAGCAGCACCCTAGAGCTGGTCGAATAGGTCGTCAATGCACGGCAAAAGGTACTTGTTCTTCACATTCACATGATTCAGCTGTCACCACATCAGGACTAGCCTAGACATTAGTCAGGGTGAATAGCCTCGTTGGTCTTGGTTGTGCTTTACTTGTGGATCTGTTGGGTGGTCCTCCTGGTGTGCGTGTTGGTGGTTTGATGGGGTTGGCATACCCACCTCGTCCTGTGTTTGGTGTGCCTCCGATACGCCTTGGTTTCAAGCAGTCCCTCTGAACATGGCCCATCTTTCCATAATTATAACATCGACGTGGCTGTGGATTCCATGTAGATCCATTAGAATTCAGACCAGAAAAGTTCTTCCTGTTGTTACCTCTATTGCCGCTATTGTTTTAGGAGGATAGGACCTCAAAGGATAGGTTCCCGTATGCCGATTGAACTTCGAATCTCGCCTGAAAGGTCCGCCATTAGTGGCTGTTGATGGCTTCTTGGTTTGCTCGATCTTTTCAGCTTCAGTTGCGGCAACAAGTAGTTTTTGCAAATTCTGCACCGGAGTTGTACCAACGATGTTTTGACTTCGGTACTCAGCCCATCCTAGAATCGTCTTGCAAGCTGGTACGGTGTGCGATCCTCTTCTAGTTCAAATCGAGACAACTCCCTTAATACCTTCTCGTATTCCAGCACCGAACGGGTGCCCTGTTCAAGCTTGTAGAAAGCTTGTCGCCGCTCGGTTTTATGGATTCTCGTATAAAACCTTTCATCGAATTCATTGAACTTTTGGGCCCGAAACCCATCAGCCCAAGCCCACACTTCATCCTTTAAACACTCCTCTTTCATAAGTGACCAGCAGAACACATACTCATCACCCACCAGCCCTAACTCATTTTTCTCCTTCCTTCACCCTTCCAACCTACCAAAATCCAAACTTTTCCCAATTTGACCCCAAAAACTTGTGGGGGATTGTCTCAAAACACTTTCCCATCAATTTTCTACACTTTTCCACTGTTAATTTGGTGTCTAAGGCCTGATTTTTAGGTGTTCTTCATTTTGGCCGAAAATTACAGATTTGTTGGTAAGTGGTTGCTTTTTGGTTTTCTTTTGGATTGGTTGGTTTATTCAGGTTGCTAGTGATGTGATTGAGTGTTTTTGATGGATGGAAATGCATGAAAACAACCTATGATTCTTGTATGAATTTCGGATAAACAGTATCAGGGGGTTGTTTCTTCATGTTATTGATCATGTTGGTGTATTTATTCATGTTAATTGAGTGGTTGTAGTCCGTATTGATAGGAAGCATGTTGATTATGTGAGGAATTGATGTTGAGCTGGTAATAAGAGTATCTAAATGTAAGGAGGATTGTGATTTGGTTGTTGAGATATAGGGAAATGTAGATGTGTGTGCAGCGTGAGAGGGTCCATAGGATTGCTTTCAACTATTTTCCATTTGATTCCTTGATTGGTTATGTTTAGTATGGCTGTATGGTTTGTGCTTGTTTAGGAGGTACCGGATCAAGCAGTAGAGGCAAGGATATTGTTGGAGAACCGTAGACGCAACGAGAGGTGGGAGTTTATGTTTCATTTGCATACGCGTAACGTTTTGTTTCAGAATTAAAATATGATCAAATGTTTTGGTTTGAATGGAGGCATGACCTGAATTGTGTTTAATCTTTTGTTAGAATCCTAGTTTGCTTGCCATGTTTGAATGCATCATCTTTATGTTCAAAAGCTGAAGCATGCTGATTTGTTTGGTGTATACGTAATTTCATACGTGTTTTGCGACCTACCATACGATGTGATTTTTCATTCCCATATACATGTTTCTCATTGTGACCGAATACTTTGAATATTATTTTGAGATGTTTGGCACCTGATTTACAAGATGGAAATGTTTAAATGCATGCATGGAATATATGAAGAATTTTTAGATTTAATAACCCATACGTGATAAATTCACTCTTTGGTCATTAGCCGGTCAGACCACCTGATTTCCAGTAAGGATCTAGATGATATTCATACTCTTTTGTAACCCCTGAATGAGTGTTTTTAACCCCGGAAAGCCTTCTTTTGAGTGTGATAAAGTGTGCTATGTGTTATGCATTATGTTTTCGAAAAAAAAGAAGAGAAAATAGTACCAAATATAAACATTTTTTAGGCACTGTACCGATTGGAATTGACGGTAAATGCTTGATCAAGTTAGGTAAGTATATGGAGTCCTTATAGAGAGGACAGTTGCTTACCTTGGAGAGGTATGGTTGGATATATGTATGTATGTTGACTGCTGTGTGCACTACGAAGGGAAAGGCCTTATAAATGCTTCATATATATCTTACGACGTTATATTACGTGTGCACAAAATTGAATGTGATAGATTGTGTTTCTCTTTTCAATTTTGGACAATGCTGATGGTGGGGTTTTGTTTATATATATGCTACAATTGAAAACCATTAGTAGGCTTTTAGGTAACCCTTTAGCGGGGGTTACGTGAAAGTGATTTGTGTCCACCCCGTTATGTTTTGGGCATAGTAGCCAAATATCAAAGCTGTGATTTATAGATCTCTTATATTTATTTCCATATGCCGTTTGATGTGTACACTTAGGATGCATACATAGATGAACATGGATTATAATGGTTTGAATAAATGTTTGATACTATGATTTGATTTTGTCTCCATTCCACCGTTTATGCTTATGACGTGGTAACTTCCACTAAGGTCCTTGATCTCACCCCCCCTCTCTATTGTTTTGTTTCAGAACTAAGTTGTGAGAGATAGCTGTTAAACTTTGAGGTTACTATCCCGGTATTGGTCATAGGGCTGGACAAATGCGCATGCATGTTTATTTTTGACTCGGCATCCTTCACATCTTCTTGTATATTTGGATACTTGTTTTGAGTTTCTGGGGATCTGTGAGTGTGGACTCGAGGTGTTGTATGTTTGAGGCCGTATGGCCCGTTGTATGTTATTTAATATCTTCGTTGCATGTGTTTGTTACTCCGTTTTTTGTTGGTTATGCAGAGTATTAATTGATGCGTGCCATGTTTTGAAAGAAATAATGCAAATGTTATGTATTATTGAAACAGAGTGTTACGGTTAAGCCTTGTGTAGTTCCGCTTGGTCCACCAGTTGGGACAATTGGGGCTGCACGGCGGTGAGGCTCCCAGTTACCGGGAATGGGTCCTCACACAGCTTGCCCTCCTTGCTCAATTTGTGCATTCGGCTCCTGTTGCTTAACAGGTTACTGTTCAGCCTGAACCTCATACCTATCCCATCGACCCCTTTGTACACTTGCCCTTACCATACTATACGAATACACAATTGTCACTCAACACATAACCCAAATATGAAATTATGAAAAGAAGTTGTACCTGGTGGAGAGGTGTACACCGAACGATACACATATGCTGAAAAAAAAAATACACATGCACCCAAGTACACACAAATTTCGGAAATCATATGCACACATGCAATGCACACTCGGCAATTACATCAATACCCACATATAAGCACTCGGCAATCAATCATCAAGCATTCGGTAAACACACAGGGACGTTCGGTAACACTCTTACGAATTATAATTATCATGCAACAACATACATAAGCATTTGGAATAAAAACATGCATCAACAATACCCATTCGACAATAGTTAAAGAAAACAAAGCAAACACATTAAGTCATAAAGGGCATAAAAATACACAAACACACAGTAAGTCAAATTATCAATTTCATCATTTAAATCTTACAAAGCAATCCCTTTTTAGTATTAGATTAATTTAGGTATTAGCCCCTAAGTGAGTGGGTGTGTGGGCATGTACCTACCTACAAACACAAAATTAACAAACAAATTACTATATAATAAATCATATTCCCTAAACTATGCTCCGCTACCAAACCTGTAAGGATCCCAAATCCTAACCTATTATTAATTGCTCGTATTAGGACCCTTACCACCGTGAAACCCAAACAAACCTAAACCAGGACCTATCTGAATTCCACAAGGCTTATCCATCTAGTTTAGATTTTACCATGTTAATTCCTTTAAGATTTTAAAGGTTAGAGCATGATATTGGACAAATATTCTGGTATCATATGGAATGAATAAAATATTAGTGGAAGTCTTTAAATTTAATCAATGAATCCATAACACACAAGTCCCATAAGGATCCAAATAACCAGCAAGTGAACCTCCAACATAATTTGGAAATAACAAGCAAAGGAGGAATCTTGAAAAACCAGAAAATAGTTCAATCAATGTTAATGTTATATTTGCAAACAACCAAGGAGACAAGTATGCAAAAGAGATGCGATATCGCCCTGCTGTGCAGACTTGATTCTCACACACTGGTATCACGAACAACGAATGTACCTAAGCCTGAAAAATGGTGAAAACAATAGGATAAGATTACAAGAATCTCAGTAGGGTCACAACATCATAAGATGTATAAAAATCTTAAACAAACATGTCCTAAACAACATCAGATCATCTTTATTCATCTCGGGGTATCACGTAATTCAAGAATCAACCAAAAGGGTTAGGACCAAAACTAAGGCTGAGGGTGGCCTACAAACACTTTCGAAAATCATAAGTATATAGGTAGGAAAATTCATCAGGTTACTCTCGGCAGCAGGAAAAGAAAGGCCATCCCCTTCCACCTGTAATGTCCAAGGCTTTGCTACACAAAGGGTAAAAGGTTAACACACAAGCTAATCAGCAAGCCTATTCATCATGCCAGCACACAGGACAAGGCATCTATCCAGCTCACAGGACTAGGCACCTAGCCAGCATACAGGACTAAGCATCCAGCGTGTGCAAACTGTGGATTGCCACCCATACGACCCCCTTACCAGTAAGAGCCCCCCCTCTCCCAAGGAGCTTCAGCGCTTACCTTGAATGGCCATCGGAATAGGATCCTGACACACAAACAAGCACACACAGGCAAGCACAAAGCATAATACCACAACAAGGTATTCTCAATCATGTCAGAACACATTTAATATGTTCAAAGCACACAACACATGCAAATTAGGCACCCATAACCTAACTCAAGGGTTTGGTATAGCCTAAGTAATCAGATCTTAATCCGCATTTGATGCATATACCATATAATCAATTCGCATGCAATATTATCATGGGTATGCATCGAAAATGAGCAACAAGCAACAAGGATCTCTGAAGAAACCGATGAGGCGTAGATCCTACCTCTCTTGTCTCTAAACAAGAAACTATTCCTTTGCCTTTATTTAATAGATCTGAACCACCTATAACATCACAAGGTAAAGAAAAAATCAAACTAAACATGCATACTCAATAACCAAGTGAGTGCCCTATTTCCTTACCAATTTCACTCACCAAACCTATCAGAAACCAGTGACCAGATGCCGCAGGTGCCTCCGCTTTGGATGTGTAATGTGATAGCCAAGAACTTAACAAGATTCAACTTGAATTATTATCCCAATTAACTACGTATATGTGAGACTCCAGCCCGTAGGGGTCAGGTTACCCAATCCCACATCGGAAAGGAGCGAGGGAGGTCTTGGGCTTATATGTGTTATGTGAGTGGATAATTTGTAACAAGATGCATCTTTTGAGCCATGTGGTTAGAAGTCCAACTCAGCGTTGCAGTTGTGCTCCATCACGCGCACATACACGTCCGGGCCTGCTCGGCCGTGGCCCCGGTCGTGACAGTATATTTCGGCACTAAGCATAGGACAAAAGAAAAATTGAGATTTTATGCATACAAGGTGTAAGGGATGCGATTTCATATTAACAAAGAAGGATTAGGTGTTTACAACTTCTACAATCAAAAGAAACAAGATCAGAATCCAATAGGTTAATCAATTGATCAAGATAGACAACAATAGGGCAAGGGTAGGGCATACTAATTTCATGTATACAGAAGATTCAAAGAATGAATTCATTATTTTACAATATGAATGGATGCTAAACAATCATACAAACAAGATGAGCAATAACAGAAATCAATCGAAGGTAGAATCGCATAATTTTGAAACCTAATCCCAGCGAATTATGACCTAACTTACGATAAAGAAAAATTAATCTCCAGATGAAAAACCCAATATTTTTAGAAAGAGGATGGAAAGATCTTTCCAACAGGCTATTATTTGCAAGAATCCGACAAACTATGAAAAAGTTATGCTATTTTGAAGTTTAAGCAGATTTTGGAAATTCCGCCAAATTATGATTTTTGACAGAGAAAAACTAACCTCCAGAAAAAAAATTAAGATGGTTGGAAAGAGGACAGAAATATATTTCCAAAAAGTTATTATTTACAGGAATCTTTCAAAGTATGAGAGAGTTATGCTTGTTTGAAGTTAAAGCAGATTTTAGCAGATTTTGGCAGAAATAGGTATGTGTCGGGTTTTTGGTTGGACGAATTTTGTATATTTTCTGTGTGAGGTTTAAGTGTGACCGGCTTCCTCTTTATATATGGTGGTTATGGAATTAATTTACCTACTTTAAAGATTAGACTAAAGTAAGATAATTATCAGAATTAAAATTTATAATTATCCTTCCTTAATTTTAGGGATTTTATTTTCTAAGGTAATTATCAACCAATAAAGATTCAAATCAAAGGGAATTAATACCAGAAATAATTACTGAACATTTCTTACCAATTTCGGCCACCACATATCCTTTTCTCCAGAGGAAAAAAGGTCTTTTCACCTGCATTGACTTCTGGACTTCTAGGACTGAAAATTCGGGATCTCACAATTTATCCTCGATTAGTTCTAAGGTTTCGATAAGCCATATAAAGGGCTTAGAAGTATTATTTTATGTAATTATGAATCTTTGCATTGATTTATTAAATATAGAACTATGACTGCATGTGTAGATGGTCTGTATCTGTAATCCAATTTGAGAGCTGCACCCAGCTACTTTTGAGGAATTAGTAAACTGCAAAATAGTGAGTGGGCAGACCTTCTCTATGGCTTTATTTGTTGGCATGATTCGTTGCATGGTCTATAAAATGATAATAAAATAATTAATTGGAATACTATGCATGCAGTAAAATGATTACCATGATTGTCCGTTATGTATTGTGTTCAGAAATGTTATGCCATGTATATATGAATTGTGAGACCCTAAATTTTGAGTCCGAGAAGTCCAGAAGCCAGTGAAGATAAAAAAGACCATTCTGTCCCTGAAGAAAAGGATGTGTGATGGACAAAATTGGTAAGGGATGTCTAGTACTTATTTCTGGTACTAATTCCCTTTAAATTGGTTCTTTATGGGTTGATAATTACCCTAGCAAATAAAAACCCTAAGTTTAAGGAAGGATAATTATAGAATTTAATTCTGATAATTATCTTATTTTAATTAAGCCTTTAAGGTAGGGATTTTAATCCCATAACCACCTTATATAAATAGGAAGTCAGCTACACAAAAATCTTATATAGAAAATACACAAAATTCGTAAGACTTAAAAACCCTACACCTCTCAATTTTTGTTGAAATCTGCTGGAACTTCAAACGAGCATAACTCTTTTATCGTTTTTCGGATTCCTGAGAAAAATAGCTTGTTGGAAAGATCTCTTCATCTTCTTTCCAAACATCTTTGGTTTTTCTTTTGGAGGTTAATATTTTTTTTGTTAAAAGTTAAATTGAATTTCAGTGGAATTGCCAAAATTTTGCTTAAACTTCAAAATAGCATGACTATCTCATCCTTTGTCGGATTCTTGCGAATAATAGTTTGTTGGAAATATCTCTACATTTTCTTTCCATCCATATGTGGTGTTTTTTTTTGGAGGTTAGTTATTTTCTTTGTTAAAACTTAAATCAAATTTCGGCAGAATTGTCAAAATCTGCTTGAACTTCAAAATAGCATAACTCACTTATCCTTTGTCGGATTCTTGCGAATAATAGCTTTTTGGAAAGATCTCTTCATCCTATTTCCAGAAATAGATTTTTTTTTTATCAAGAGGTTAGTTTTTTTTTATCATAAGATAAGTCAAATTTTGACGGGATTAGGGTTCAAGATTGTATGATTCTGTCTTCAATTGTTTTCTGTTGTTGTTTCTGTTGTTCATATGATTATTTTTCATTTATTCATGTTATAAAATCATGAATTCATCTTTTGAATCTTTTCTATACATAAAATCAGTACGCCCTACCCTTATCCTATTGTTGCCTATCTTGATCAATTGATGAACCTATTGGATTCCAATCTGGTTTCTTTTGATTGTATAAGTTATAAACACTTAATCCCTCTTTGTTAGCATGAAATCACAACCCTTACACCTTGCTAACATGAAATCACAAACTATCTTGTGTCCTATGCTTAGCGGCATATACATATTTAAATTGGGTGGTAATTCAGGTTGATTCTTGTTAGGTTCTTGGCTATCACATCACATATTAAAAGAGGAGGCACCTACGGCATCTGACCACTGGTTTTTGATAGGTTTGGTGAGTGGAATTGGTAAGGAAATAGGGTATTCAATTGGTTATTGAGTATGCATGCTTAGTTTGCTTTTGTCTTTGCCTTGTGATACTATAGGTGGTTCGGAATTATTAAATAAAGACAAATGAATAGCTTCTTGTTCAGAGACAAGAGAGGTAGGATCTATGCCTCATCGGTTTCTCTAGAGATCCCTGTTGTTTGTTAGTTGTTTTCGATGCATGCCCTTATTATTATTGCATGCAAATTGATTGTAGGATTTGTGCAAAAATTGCAGATTGAGATATTAATCCTATAGGCTATACCAAACCCTTGAGTTAGGTTTTGAGTGTCCGAATTTCATATGATATGTGAATTGAATAAGCTAAATGTGTTCTGACATGATTGAGGATACCCTATTATGGTATTGTGCTTGTGCTTGCCTGTGTGTGCTTGTATATGTTTGTGTGTTAGGATTCTATTTCGATGGCCATTCGGGATAAGTGCTGATGTTCCTTGGGAGAGGGGAGGCTCTTACTAGTATGGGAGTTGTATAGGTGGCAAACCCCAACATGCGCACGATAGATGTCTAGTCCTTATGTGGCTAGAAGTCTTGTCCTTGTGTGGCAGGATGTCCTTATCCTTGTGTGGTTTGGGATACCCTTGTCCATGTGTAGCTTCGGATGTCTAGTCTTTGTCTGGCTAGAAGTCTTGTCCTTATATGGCAGGATGCCCCTATCCTTGTGTGGTTTGGGATACCCTTGTCCTTGTGTGGCTTGGGTTGTCTTGTCCTTGTATGGCAGGATGAATAGGCTCACTAATTAGCTTGTGTGCTAACCTTTTACCCTTTGTGCAGTAAGCCTTGGACAACACAGGTGGAAGGAGATAACTTTTCTTTTTCCTATTGCCGAGAGCAATCTGATGAGTTTTACATACCTGTGTACTTCTGATTTTCGGAAGTATTTGCAGTCCACCCTCAGCCTTAGTTTTGACCCTGTCCCTTTGATTGATTTTTGAATTGTGTGATACCCATAGACGTATAGGAATGATCTATTGTTGTTCAGGAGATTTATGTTTAGGATTTCTATAGATCTTATGATGTTGTGACCCTACTTAGCTTCTTGTAATCTCTTCCCATTGTATTCACCATTTTTCAGGCTTAGGTACATCCACTGTCCGTGGTACCAATGTGTGAGATCAAGGTTGCACGGCGGGATGATATCGCATCACATTAGCATACCTATTCCTTGATTGCTTGCGCATATAACATGAATTATGATTGAACTATTTTTCTAGTTTTCAAGGTTCCTTCTTTACTTGTTTCCGTTTTATTTTGGGAATTAACTTATTGGATGTTTGGATCCTTATGGGACTTGTGAGTTGTGGATTCATTGATTTTATTTAAAAATTTCTGCTTATATTTTATTCACTCTGTATGATACCAGAATACATGTCCAGTATCATGCTCCAATAACTAATGAACATAACGAATGTACATGCTAAAAATCGTGAATTTGATAAGTAAGCCTTGTGGAATTTAGATACGTTCTGGTTCTTGGGCTTGTCTGAGTTTCACTGAGGTAATGGCCCTAATCGAAGCAATTAGTAATAGGTTAGGATTTGGGGTTGTTACAGGTTTGGTAGCGGAGCATGGTTTAAGGAATATAATTGGTTTTATGCTAACTTGTTTGTTTTTGTGTTTGTAGGTAAGAACATTTGCACACACTCACTCACTTAGGGGCTACTATTGAAAGTGAACTAATGCTAAAACAGGATTGATTTAAATGATGAAAATGATAATTTGATTTGCTGTGTGTTTATGTATGTTCTTATGACTGGTATGCCTTGATGTGTTTCGGTGAATGTTTGCTGTGTATCTTGTTATAGCAGAGAATGTGTATGTTATTGGGGCATATTACTAGGTGTCCCTATGTGACTTCTTATCATTGTCTTTAAAGTTTGTTGCAATGATTTCTGAGAATGGTTTGTATGATAGTATTGTTGTCGAATGCTTATGGGAGTGTTGGTGTAATTGCCGAGTGTGCATCGTATGTGTACATATGATTTCCGAAACTTGTGAGTATTTGTGTGCAAGTGTATTTTATTTTCCAACATATGCGTATCGTCCGGTGCATGCCTCTCCACATGGTACCACTCCTTTTCTTGGTATCGTATTTAGTATGTGTTAAGTAACAATCGTATGCTTGTATAGTACGGCAAGGCCGAGTGTACAAAGGGATCGACGGGGTAGGAATGGGGTTCAGGCTGAACAGCAAACCATAGGGCAGAATGAACCTGATGCACATATTGAGCTGGGAGAGCAACTAATTTGTGATCTAATCTACATCGGCTATGCTGTATATATGGTTCCAAATGTACTTGAAGTGGATCTAATTCTATTGGACATCCGAGAGTTGGATGTAATCTTAGGCATGGAGTGTCAGGCGAAATATCAAGCCCGTATGGAGTGTTTCACCAAACATGTGTGGTTCACTTTTCCTGATGGTGTCGAATATTGCTTTGAAGGTGATAGGCGAGTTGTTCCAACTTGCATGATTTCTTGGCTGGATGCGAAGCAATTGATCAACAAAGGATGTACAGTGTACCTCGTGCACGTACATGATATTTCTGAAGAGTTCTCGGATCTAGATTCTGTTCCAATGGTTTGCGAATTTCTAAAATTATTTCCAAAAGACATAGCCAGTTGACCACCAGCAAGGGAAGTGGAATTCAACATTGAGTTAGTGCCTGGTACGAATCCAATTTTCATTCTTCTGTATCATATGGCTCCTGCAGAAATGAAGGAACTAAAAACACAATTGGAAGATTTGTTGGATCATGGTTTCCTCCGATCTAGTGTGTCACCTTGGGGAGCACTTGTCTTGTTCGTAAAGAAGAAAGATGGCTCATTACGATTATGCATCGACTAACGGCAGTTGAATCGTGTGACTGTGAAGAACAAGTACCCTTTGCTACTCATCGATGATTTGTTCGACCAACTCCAGGGTGCAGTCGTATTCTCCAAGATCAACCTCAGATCTGGATACCATTAATTGCGAGTTTGTGATGCTGATACTCTAAAGATCAAGTTCAGATCGCGATATGGCCACTACGAATTTCTGGTTATGCCATTCGGTTTGACCAATGCACCAGCTGTGTTTATGGACCTGATGAATCGTGTGTTCTATGAGTTCCTGGATAAATTTATGATAGTCTTCATCGACGACATTCTGATTTATTCAAAATTGGAAGAGGAACATGCTAAGCATTTGCGGATTGTACTGAATGTTTTGAAGGATCGGCAGTTGTTTGCAAAGTACTCCAAATGCGAATTCTGGTTATGTGACGTTGGTTTCCTTGGCCATATTGTTTCTTCCCAAGGTGTGTTACTTGATCCAAAGAAGATTGAAGCTGTAGTTGCTTGGGAACCCCGCGAACTATGTTCAAAGTTTGTAGTTTCCTTGGCTTAGCAGGATACTACCGTCGTTTTGTGGAGAATCTTTCATTGTTTGCCGCACCATTGACAAAACTGACGTGCAAGGGTGAGCTGTTCGAGTGGAACGAGAAATGCCAGCGAAGTTTTGAAGAACTGAAAAACCGGTTAGTTTCCACACCTATCCTTACCTTACCTATTTGCGGAAAGGAGTATGTGGTTTACAGCAATGCGTCGAAATCCAGACTTGGGATGCATATTGATGCAAGACGGGAAACTCGTTGCTTATGCTTTTTGACAGTTACAACCGCACGAAAGCAACTACCCTATGCATGATTTGGAGCTTGTAGCCGTGGTGTTTGCGTTGAAAATATGGCGACATTAGTTATACGGCGAGATGTGTCGAATCTTCATCGACCACAAAAGCCTGAAAGTACCTCCTCACGCAAAAAGAATTGAATATGAGACAACAAAGATGTGTGGAGCTGATTAAAGACTACGATTTGATCATCGAATATCATCCTGGAAAGACAAATGTTGTTGCTGATGCCTTGAGCTGAAAGTTTCATACTCCTTCCCCATCGGTTTTGGCCTACATGCATACCCATTACATACCTATGTTGCTGGATTTGAAAGCTAATCGTGTGCATCTTGGCATTGATTTTTCTGGATCGTTATTGGCATGAATCGAAGTCATGCCTACCTTGATTGAGGAAATCTAGAATCAACAATTAGAGGATCCGGAACTGATTGAAATTCAGAAGCAACTTTCTGATGGTGTTGATGCCATAGTTCGTGATTTCAGAATACAAGATGACGAAGTGCTTGTCTTCAAAAACCGGGTATGTGTTCCACAAGATGTTGATATTCGTAACCTTATTCTATCGGAGGCGCATAGTTCGAAGTTCGTTATCCATCCTGGAAGCACTAAGATGTACCAAGATTTAAAGAAGTAGTATTGGTTGCCAAACATGAAACACCACATTGATGAGTTCGTTACCTGATGCCTCGTATGTCAACAAGTAAAGATCGAACAACAATGACCCGCTGGTCTACTGCAGTCACTTCCGATTCCAGAATGGAAGTGGGAGCATGTCACAATGGATTTTGTGACCGTTTGCCTAGATCGCAGCAAGGATACTATGCCATGTGGGTAATCGTGGATCGATTGACGAAATCTGCACACTTCCTTCTTATACATGTGACGGATACACCTGAGAAATTAACTGTTCGTTACTTGGACGAGATTGTTCGATTGCATGGAGTGCCAGTTTCCATCGATTCAGATCGTGACCATCGTTTCACCTCACGATTTTGGGAAAAATTCCAGAATGCACTTTCGATATTGAATTTGAGTATAACATTTCATCCCCAGACCAATGGCCAATCAGAAAGGACGATTCAGACACTCGAAGACATGTTACGTGTGAGTGTGTTGGACCAGCAAACTAGTTGGGATCGATGCCTGCCATTAACAAAATTTTTTTACAACAATAGTTTCCATGTAAGCATCGGTATGGCACCTTATGAAGCATTATATGGGAGACGTTGCAGAACTCCTATTTTCTGGAATGAAATAGGCGAGAGACGCCTACACAATCCGTAATTGATTGATCAAGCAACAGAGCAGTTGAACTTGATTCGATCACGGATAAAAACAACCCAGAATAGGTAGAAAAACTACACCAATAATCAACGAAGAGAGCAACAATTTGCGGTAGGTGACAAAGTGTTTCTGAAGTTAGCCCCATGGAAAGGAGTCTTTCGTTTTCAGCAGCAAGGTAAGCTAGCACCTTGTTACATTGGTCTGTATAACATCGTTGAGAGGATCGGCCCTGTTGCATACCGACTTGCTTGACCTCAAAATATGGAAAGAATTCAAAATGTGTTTCACATTTCAATATTGAGAAAGTATGTGCAAGAATCTGCTCACGTGCTCGAAGAACCCCCAGTTGTAATCACTGAAGACTTATCCTATCCGGTACAGCCAGTTGCCATACTTGATCGGTCAGTTTGACAGCTTCGCAGTCGAAGCGTGCCAATGGTACAAGTTGTTTGGCGTAATGGCCAAACTGAGGAACAGTCTTGGGAGACTATGGAATCTATGTGTGAAAAATTTCTTTATCTATTTGCTTAGGAAGTTGTGCTAAAATTTCGAGGACGAAATTCTTATAAGGAGGGGAGGATGTGAGACCTTGAGTTTTGAGTCCTAAAAGTCCAAAAGTCAGTGCAAGTGAAAAAGACCGTTTTGTTTCTGAAGAAAAGGATGTGTGATGGTCGAAATTGGTAAGGGGTGTCTAGTAATTATTTCTAGTATTAATTCTCTTTAAATTGATTATTTATTGGTTGATAATTATCCTAGTAAATAAAAACCCTAAGTTTAAGATGGATAATTATAGAATTTAATTCTGATAATTATCTTATTTTAATTAAGCCTTTAAGATAGGAATTTCAATCCCATAACCACCTTATATAAATAGGAAGTCAGCCACACAACAATTTTATATAGAAAATATACAAAATTAATAAGACCTAAAAACCTTACACCTCTCAATTTCTGCTGAAATCCACTGGAACTTCAAACAAGCATAACTCTCTCATCGTTCATCGGATTCCTTTGAATAATAGCTTGTTGGAAAGATCTCTTCATCTTCTTTCCAAAAATAGCTGGTTTTTGTTTTGGAGGTTATTTTTTCTTTGTTAAAAGTTAAATAAAATTTCGACGGAATTGCAAAAATCTGCTTGAACTTCAAAATAGCATAACTCTCTCATCCTTTGTCGAATTCTTGTGAATAATAGCTTGTTGGAAAGAAATCTTCATATTATTTCCATATATCTTTGGTTTTTTGTATGGATGTTATTTTTTTCCTTTGTTAAAAGTTAAATGGAATTTTGGCAGAATTGCCAAAATCTGCTCGAACTTCAAAATAACATAACTCTCTCATCCTTTGTCAGATTCTTATGAATAATAGCTTATTCGAAAGTTCTCTTCATCCTCGTTTCAGAAATATTTTGTTTTTTTCTTCAGGAGGTTAATTTTTTTTATCATAAGATAAGTTGAATTTTGACGGGATTAGGGTTCAAGATTGTGTGATTTTGTCTTCAATTCATTTTTTTTGTTGTTTCTCTTGTTCATATAATTGTTTGGCATCTATTCATGTTATAAAATCATGAATTCATCCTTTGAATCTTTCTATACATGAAATCAGTATGCCTTATCCTTGCCCTATTGTTGCCTATCTTGATCAATTGATGAACCTATTGGATTCCGATCTGGTTTCTTTTGATTGTGTAAGTTATAAACACTTAATCCCTCTTTGGTAGCATGAAATCGAATCCTTACACCTTGCTAACATGAAATCACAAACTATCTTGTGTCCTATGCTTAGTGCCGAAATATACATAGTTAAATTGGGTGGTAATTCAGGCTGAATCTTGTTAAGTTCTTAGCTATCATATCACACATCAAAAGGGGAGGCACCTGCGGCATCTGACCACTGGTTTCTGATAGGTTTGGTGAGTGGAATTGGTAAGAAAATTGGGTATTCAACTGGTTATTGAATACCCACATTGCTGGTTTACTACAGTCACTTACGAATCCAGAATGGAAGTGGGAGCATGTCACAATGGATTTTGTGACCGGTTTGCCTAGATCGCAGCAAGGATACGATGCCATTTGGGTAATCGTGGATTGATTGACAAAATCTGCACACTTCCTTCGTATACGTGTGATGGATACACCTGAGAAATTGGTTGGTCGTTACTTGGACGAGATTGTTCAATTGAATGGAGTGCCAGTTTCCATCGTTTCAGATCGTGACTCTCGTTTCACCTCACGATTTTGGGAGAAATTCCAGAATGCGCTGGGTTCAAGATTGAATTTCAGTACAGCATTTCATCCCCAGACCGATGGTCAATCAAAAAGGACGATTCAGACACTCAAAGACATGCTACGTTCGAGTGTGTTAAACCAGAATACCGGTTGGGATCGATGCATGCCGTTGGCAGAATTTGTTTACAACAATAGTTTTCATGTAAGCATCGGTATGGCACCTTATGAAGCACTATATGGGAGACGTTACAGAACTCCCATTTTCTGGAATGAAGTAGGCATGAGACGCCAAGACAATCCGGAATTGATTGATCAAGCAATGGAGCAGTTGAACTTGATTCAACAACAGCTAAAAACAGACCAGGATCAGCAGAAAAACTACGCTGATAATCGACAAAGGGAGCTGGAATTTTCGGTAGGTGACAAAGTGTTTTTGAAGGTCGCCCCACAGAAATGAGTCCTTCATTTTCAGCAGCGAGGTAAGCTAGCACCTCATTACACTGGTCCGTATGACGTTGTCAAGAGGATCGACCCTATTGCATACCGACTTTCCTCACCTCCAAATATAGAAAGAATTCACAACGTGTTTCACATTTCAATGTTAAGAAAATATGTGCAAGACCCTACCCATGTGCTCGAAGAACCCCAAGTCGAAGCTGACGACCTATCCTATCCCGTACAACCATTTTCCATACTAGATAGGTCAGTTCGACTAGTTCACAGTCGAAGCGTGCCAATAGTATGAGTTGTTTAGTGTAATGGCCAAATTGAAGAACAGTCTTGGGAGACTGAGAAATCTATGCGTGCAAAATTTCCTTACCTGTTTGCTTGGGTACTTGTACTAAAATTTTGAAGATGAAATTCTTACAAAGAGAGGAGGATGTGAGGCCCCGAATTTTGAGTCCTAGAAGTCCAAAAGTCAATGCAAGTGAAAAGACCATTTTGATCTGAAGAAAAAGAAGTATGATGCCCAAAACTGGTAAGAAATGTCCAGTAATTAATTTTGATTTTAATTTCCTTTAATCTAGTTCTTTATAGGTTGATAATTACCTTACAAATTAAAATCACTAAAATTAAGGGGGATAATTATAGAATTTAATTCTGATAATTATCTTACTCTAATCAAGCCTTTAAAATAGGTATTTTAATCCCATAACCACCTTATATAAATAGAAAACCAGCCACACAAAAATTTTATACAAAAAACACACAAAATTTGTAAAACCTAAAAACCTTACACATCCCAATTTCTGCCGAAATCTGCTAGAACTTCAAATCAGCATAACTCTCTCATCTTTTGTCAGATTCTTGCAAATAATAGCTTATTAGAAAGCTCTCTTCATCCTGTTTCCAACCATCTTGGTTTTTGTGACTGAAAGTTAGTTTTCCTTTGTCTAAATTTAAATCGTATTTCAGCGGGATTAGGTTTCAAGATTGTGTGATTCTATCTTCAATTGATTTCTATTGTTGTTCCTCTTGTTCGTATGATTGTTTGGCATCCATTCATATTATAAAATCATGAATTCAACCTTTGAATCTTTTCTATACATGAAATCAGTATGCCCTACCCTTGCCCTATTATTGTCTATTTTGATCAATTGATTAACCTATTGGATTCTGATCTTGTTTCTTTTGAGTATATAAGTTATAAACACTTAATCCTTCTTTGTTAACATGAAATCGCAACTTTTACACCTTGCTAACATGAAATCGCAAGTTATCTTGTGTCCTATGCTTAGTGCCGAAATATACATAGTTAAATTGGGATGGTAATTCAGGTTAAATCTTGTTATGTTCTTGGCTATCACATCACACATACAAAGGGGAGGCACCTGTGGTATCTAACCACTTGTTTCTGATAGGTTTTGTGAGTGGAATTGGTAAGGAAATAAGGTACTTACTTGCTTATTGAGTATGCATGCTTAGTTTGGTTTTGTCTTTTCCTTGTGATGCTATACGTGGTTCGGAATTATTAAATAAGAGCAAAGAAATAGCTTCTTGTTCTGAGACAAGAGAGGTAGGATCTATGTCTCATCGGTTTCTCCAGAAATCCCTGTTGTTTGTTTGTTAATTTTTATACCTGTCCTTGTTATTATTGCATGTGAATTGATTGTAGGATATGTGCATGAATCGCGGATTAAGATATGAATCCTATAGGCCATACCAAACCCTTGAGTTAGGTTTTAAGTGCCTGAATTGCATATAATTGTGTTCTGACATGATTGAAGATACTATGTTGTGGTATTATGCTTTGTACCTGCTGGTGTGTGCTTGTACGTGTTTATGTATCAGGATTTTGTTCCGATGACCATTCGGGGTAAGCGCTGATGCTCCTTGGGATAGGGGAGGCTCTTACTGGTATGGGAGTTGTATGGGTGGCAATCCCCAACATGCTCGCGTTGGAAACCTTGTCCTTGTGTGGCTTCGATGCCTGATCCTTGTGTGGCTGGAAGCCTTGTCCTTGTGTGGCTTTGATGCCTGGTTCTTGTGTGGCTGGAAGCCTTGTCCTTGTGTGGCTGGAAGCCTTGTCCTTGTGTGGCTTGGATGTCTTGTCCATGTGTGGTAGGATGAAAAGGTTTGCTGATACCTTATGTGCTAACCTTTTATCCCTTTGTGCAGTAAACCTTGGACAACATATATGGAAGGGGATGACCTTTCTTTCTTTCTAGTGCCGAGAGTAATCTGATGAGTTTTACCTGCCTGTGTACTTCTGATTTTCGAAAGTGTTGTAGTCCACCCTCAGCCTTAGTTTCGGCCCTATCCCTTTGATTGATTCTTGAATTGCGTGATACCTATAGTTTTGTAGGGATGATCTGATGTTGTTCGGGAGATTTGTGCTTAAGATTTCTATAGATCTTATGATGTTGTGACCCTATTAAGATTCTTGTAATCTCATCTTGTTGTATTCACTATTTTTCAGGTGTAGGTACATCCACTGTCCGTGGTACCAGTGTGTGAGATCAAGGCTGCATAACGGTGTGATATCGCATCACATTTGCATACCTGTTCCTTGATTGCCTGCGCATATAACATGAATTATAATTGGATTACTTTTTGATTTTTTAAAGATTCCTCCTTTACTTGTTGTGTCCGATTTATGTTGGGGGTTAACTTGCTGGATATTTGAATTCCTATGGGACTTGTATGTTGTGGATTCATTGATTTTATTTAAAGACTTCCGCTGATGTTTCATTCATTCCTTATGATACTAGAATACTTGTCCAATATCATGCTCCAATTGTTGATAAACATAAAGAATATATATGCTAAAAATCGAGAATTTGATGTGTAAGCTTTGTGGGATTCAGATAGGTCCTGGTTCTTGGGCTTGTTTAGGTTTCACGGCTGTAAGGGTCCTAATCGGAGCAATTAATAATATGTTAGGAGTTAGGGTCGTTACATCTTTCTTTACAAATTCTTTTAAACTTAAACAAGATTAAATAGTTATTCGATCGTACAACTTAACAAGCACAAAACTAGAATATATAACTGTGGATCATCATTCGGATCCAATCATAGCAATGCATCATCTGCTAACCAAGGTAAACAATGTCAAAAGATATCACAACACATATTGTATAACCCCATCATCAGGGTCACACACAAGCAATATTGTAAGGACCCCTAACCCATATTCCCGAATTTGCTCCTACTAGGACCCTTATAACCGTGAAACCCAAACAAGCCAAAACCAGGATCTATCTGAATCCCACAAGGCTTATCCATTTAGTTCTGATTTTAATATGTTCAATCCTTATGCTTTTAAAGGTTGGAGCATGATGATATTGGACAATCACATTCTGGTAATAAACAGAGTGAATGAAAATTTCAACGGAAGTCTTTATAATTCAGCAAAGGTACCACAATACACAAGTCTCATAGGGATTTCAAAATCCAATAATTATACCCCCAATAAATTTCGGTAACAAGCAAACCAAAGAGGCATTCAAAAATCCAAAAAGTGGTCTAATTGAACTTCATGTTATATGCGCAAGTAATCAAGGAATAGGTATGCAAATGTGATGCGATATTGTCCCACTGTGCAGCCTTGATTCTCGCATACTGGTACCACGAACAGCGAATATACCTAAGGCTGAAAAATCATGAAAACAACAGGATGAGATTACAAGAATCTTAGTAGGGTCACAACATCATAAGATCTGCAGAAACCTTAAGCAAGAATCTGACAAACAACATCCGATCAACCTATGCTACTAAAGGGTATCACGCATGTACTGAAACAACCAAAAGGGATAGGAGACCGAAACTAAGGCTGTGGGTGGACTACAAACACTTCCGAAAATCAGAAGTACACAGGCAGGAAGAACATCGTTCAATCTCATCAATAGAACAAGCCATCCCTTTCCACCTGTGTTGTCCAAGAGTTAGCTACACAAAGGGTAAAAGGTTAGCACACAAGCTAATCAGCAAGCCTATTCATCTTGCCAGCACACAGGACTCGGCATCCTAACCAGCACACATGATAAGGGCATCTTGCCAACACACAGGACAAGGCATCTAGCCAGCACACAGGACTAGGCATCCAACGAGCTCTTGCTGAGGATTTTCACCGATACTACTCCCATACCAGTTAGAACTTCTCCTCTCCCAAGACATCAACAACAAAATTTTCTTTTCTAGGATGATATTCGATGATCAAATCGTAGTTTTTAATCAGCTCCACCCATCTTAATTCAATTCCTTTTTTGCGTTAGGAGATACTTTAAGCTTTTGTGGTCTGTGAAGATTCGGTACGTCTCGTCATACAAATAGTGGCGCCATATTTCAACACGAACACCATAGCCGCAAGCTCCAAATTGTGCATAGGGTAGTTGCTTTCGAGCGGTCGCAGTTGTCGGGAAGCATAGGCAACAACTTTCCCTTCTTGCATCAACACTATTCAAGTTCGGATTTCGGTGCATCGTTTTACACCACGTATTCTTTCTCACCGACTGGTAAAGTAAGGATAGCTGCGGAAACTAACCGTTTCTTCAATTCTTCGAAACTTCACTGGCATTTCTCAGTCCATACGAACGGCTTTTCTTTGTGTGTCAACTTCATCAATTGCCCAAAAAGTGATGAAAAATTCTCCACGAAGCGACGGTTGTATCTGGCTAAGCCAAGGAAATCATGAACTTAAAACACAGTTCACGGGGGTTACCAAGCGACTATGACTTCAATCTTCTTTGGATCAACAAGTCCACCTTGGGAGGAAACAACATGACTAAGGAAACCAACTTTGCGTAACCAGATATTTCATTTGGAGTACTTTGCGAACAATCGCTGATCCCTCAAAATATTCAGCACAATCCGCAAGTTTTTAGTCCTCTTCCGATTTTGAGTAAATCAGAATGTCATTGATGAAGACTATCACAGATTTGTCCAAGAATTCACAGAATACACGGTTCATCAGGTCCATGAACACTGCTGGTGCATTAGTCAAACCGAATTGCATAACCAGAAATTCGAAGTGGCCGTATCGCGATCTGAATACGGTCATCGGAGTATCAACATCTCGAACTCGCAATTGATGGTATCCTGATCTGAAATCGATCTTGGAGAATACTGCTGCACCTTGGAGCTAGTCGAACAAGTCGTCAATGTGCGGCAAAAGGTACTTGTTCTATACAATCACACAATTCAGCTGCCGATAGTCGATGCAGAATCGTAGCGAACCATCTTTCTTCTTTACGATCATGATAGGTGCTCCCCAAGGTGACACACTGGGTCAGATGAAACCATGATCCAGCAAATCTTCCAGTTGCGTTTTTAGATCCTTTATTTCTGCAAGAGCCATACGATATGAAGGAATGGAAGTCGGATTCATACCAGGCACTAGCTCAATGCTGAATTCCACTTCCCTGGTTGGTGGCAATCTGGTTATGTCTTCTAGAAAGACGTCCGGAAATTCAAGAATTACTGGAACCGAATCCAGATCCGAGGATTCTTTAGAAACATCATGCACATATGCGAGATATGTTGTACATCCTTCGCTGATCAATCGTTTCGCATCGAGTCTGGAAATCATGAAAATTGGAACAACTTGCCTATCATCTTCAAAGCAATACTCGACGCCATCAGGAAAGGTGAACCACACACACTTGGTGAAACACTCCATTCGGGCTTGATATTTTGCCAAACAATCCATGCCTGAGATCACATCTAGCTCTCGGATGTCCAATGGAATCAGATCCACTTCCAATACATTCGGACCCATATGTACAATACAACCAATGTAGACTAGATCAAAAGTCAGTTGTTCTCCTGAAGGGGTCAGAACCATAATAGGAGGAAACAAGGGAGACAGAAACCGATCCGTGCCAAGTTTATCCTTGGACTTACAAATAACCTATTTACTCTGGGATCTAACAACACTTAAACATTTTGAGAAAAGACTGAAATAGTACCTGTCACCACATGAGGGCTAGCCTCGGTATTAGTCAAGGTGAATAGCCTCGTTGTTCTGGGTTGCACCTCACTCGTGGATCTGTTTGGTGACCCTCCTGGTGCGCATGCTAGTGGTTTGGCAGGATTGGCATACCCACCTCAGCCTGCATTTTGTGTGCCTATGATATGCCTTGGTTTGGGACAGTCCCTCTGAACATACCCCATCTCACCACAATTATAGCATTGACGTGGCTGCAAATTCCATGTAGACCAATTGGAATTTGGACCAGAAAAGTTCTTCCTATTGTTACCTCCATTGACATTGTTCATCAGAGGGTAGGACCTTAAAGGATAGGGTCTCGTACGCCGATTGAACTTTGAATCTCTCCTGAAAGATCCGTCACCAGTTGCTGCGGACGGCTTCCTGGTTTGTAAGATCTTCTCGGCTTCAATAGCAGCAACGATTAATTGTTGCAAATTTTGCACCAATGTCATATCAACGATGGTTTTGAGCTTGGTACTCAGCCCATCCTAAAATCGTCTCGCGAGCTGGTACGGTGAGCGATCTTCCTTAGGTGCAAATCAGGAAAACTCCCTTATTGCCTTCTCATATTTCAGCACCGAACGGGTGCCCTGTTCAAGCTTGTAGAAAGCCTGTCGCTACTCATTTTTATGGAATCTCGTATAGAACTTCTCGTCAAACTCATACCGAAACTCCTCCCAGGTAGGCAGACGATCTCTGAATCACAAGCTCACAGTAGTCCACTATGCGAGGGCTTCTCCCTCAAGTAGGAAAGTAGCGATGGAAACCTTGTTATTGTCAGAGATACGCAAAAACAGCGACACACGGTATAAGGTGTCCATCCATTGACAAGCCGCAGCGGCACCGGCTGAACCGCTGAAATCTTTACATCCTAGTGCGGGTGCGGGTGCGGGTTCGGGTGTGGGTACAGGTGCGGGTGCAGGAGCATTCAGAAATTGTGCCTCCATACGCTGCTGATTTGCAGCAATCCCTTGCAATACATTTAAGATTTCTACCATTACAGGATCGATGGCTGGTGCAGCTGGTGCCTCAGGTTGTTTTTCGGGCTCTGTCTGCCCTCCCTGCTCAATTTGTGCCTCTAGTTCATTCTGCTCTACAAGTTGCTATTCGGCCTAAATCCCATACCTACCCTTCAATTTTTGGTCGCATTCAACCTTTCAATACTATACAAGCACACGATATTACTCAACACTTAACCCAAATAGGAATACTAGGAAAAGAAGTGGTACCTGGTGGAGAGGCATGCACCAGACGATATGCATATGCTTAGAAAACAAATCACACATGCTCACAAATATACAAGTTTCGGAAATCACATGCACACATGCAAATGCATACTCGGCCATCACATTAACACACACAGGCACTCGGCAAACATCATCAAAGCATTTGGCAAGCACATGTTCACACAAATTACTCTCGGCAACCATTATATAGAAATATACTTGTCATGCTTACAAACCAATCACATGAATTCAGCAATATACTTTCATGGACAGATTCGTAACAATATATCACAAAAACACAGTCAACACACATACTCGGCAACACTTGGAAGCACACAATCATCAAAAAGCAAACACATACATAGAGACATTCGGAAACACATGTTTAAAGATCATACACATACTCAGTAATGACAAAAGAAAACAGCAAAACATATCAAATCATACAAGGCATAAAAATACACATAAACACACAACAAGTTAAACAATCAAACACAACATCTTAAACATTCCAAACCATGTTTATTACTTTCGGTTTTTAGCCCTCTAAGTGTGTGGGTGTGTGCGTATGTTCTTACCTACTTGGCAGCACACAATTATTAGACAGCAAACACTGTAACGACCCTAACTCATAACCTATTATTAATTGCTCTGATTAGAGCCCTGACCGCCGTGAAACCCAAACAAGCCCAAGAACGAGGACCTATCTGAATCCCACAAGGCTTACTCATTAAATTCTCGATTTTTAGCATGTACATTCTCTATGTTTATCAACAATTGGAGCATGATATTGGACAAGTATTCTGGTATCATACGGAGTGAATGAAATATCAGCGGAAGTCTTTAAATAAAATCAATTAATCCACAACACATAAGTCCCACAGAGATCCAAATATCCAGGAAGTTAACCCCCAACATAAATCGGACACAACAAGTAAATGAGGAATCTTGAAAAACCAGAAAGTAATCCAATCATAATTCATGCCATATTCGCAGGCAATCAAGGAATAGGTATGCAAATATGATGCGATATCACCCCACCGTGCAGCTTTGATTTCACACACTGATACCACGGACAGTGGATGTACCTAAGCCTAAAAAATGGTGAATACAACAGGATGAGATTACAAGAATCTCAGTAGGGTCATAATATCATAAGATCTATATAAATCTTAAACACAAATCTCCCAAACAATATCAGATCATCCCTACACAACTATGGGTATCACGCAATTCAAGAATTAATCAAAAGGGTAGAGCCGAAACTAAGTCTGAGAGTGGACTACAATACTTCCAAAAATCAAAAGTATACAGGCAGGTAAACTCATCAGATTACACTCGGCACTAGAAAGAAAGAAAGTGTATCCCCTTCCACCTGTGTTGTCCACGGTCGACTACACAAAGGGTAAAAGGTTAGCACACAAACTAATCAGCAAACCTATTCATCTTGCCATACAAGGACAAGACAGCCAAGCCACACAAGGACAAGGCTTCCAGCCACACAAGGACCAAGCATCCAAGCCACACAAGGACAAGGCTTCCAGTGCGCGCATGCTGGGGATTGCCACCCAAACAACTCCTATACCAGTAAGAGCCTCCCCTCTCTCAAGGAGCATCACCGCTTACCCTGAATGGCCATCGGAACAGGATCCTGACACACAAACATTTACAAGCACACACAAGCAAGAATAAAGTATAATATCACAACAGGGTATCTTCAATAATGTCAAAACACAATTATATGCAATTCAGGCACTCAAAACCTAACTCAAGGGTTCGGTATGGCCTATAGGATTCATATCTCAGTCCGCGATTCATGCACATATCCGACAATCAGTTCGCATACAATAATAACAAGGGCAAGCATCGAAAATAACAAACAAACAACAGGGATCTCTGGAGAAACCGATGAGGCATAGATCCTATCTCTCTTGTCTCAGAACAAGAAGCTATTCCTTTGCCCTTATTTAATAATTTCGAACCACCTATAGCATCACAAGGCAAAGACAAAACCAAACTAAGCATGCATACTCAATAACCAAGTAAGTACCCTATTTCCTTACCAATTCTACTCACCAAACCTATCAGAAACCAATGGTTAGATACCACAGGTGCCTCCCTTTTGGATGTGTGATGTGATAGCCAAGAACTTAACAAGATTCAACCTGAATTACCACCCCAATTTAACTATGTATATTTTGGCACTAAGTATAGGACACAAAATAATTTGCGATTTCATGTTAGCAAGGTGTAAGGGTTGTGATTTCATGTTAACAAATAATGATTAAGTGTTTATAACTTATACAATCAAAAGAAATAAGATCAGAATCCAATAGGTTAATCAATTGATCAAGATAGGCAACAATAGGGCAAGGGTAAGGTATACTGATTTCATGTGTAGAAAAGATTCAAAGGATGAATTTTTGATTTTATAACATGAATGGATGCCAAATCATACGAACAAGAGGAACAACAACAGAAATCAATGGAAGACAGAATCACATAATCTTGAAACCTAATCCCGCCGAAATACGATTTAACTTTAGATAAAGAAAACCTAACCTTCAGACACAAAACCCAAGATTTTTTTAAATAGGATGAAGAGTACTTTCCAACAAGCTATTATTTGCAAGAATCCGAAAAAGGACGAGAGAGTTATGCTATTTTGAAGTTCAAGAAGATTTTGGCAATTCTGTCGAAATATGATTTAACTTTCGACAAAGAAAAATTAACCTTTTGAAAAAAACAAAAATATTTTTGGAATGAGGATGAAGAGAGCTTTCCAACAAGCTATTATTCATAGGAATCCGACAAAGGATGAGAGAGTTATGCTGGTTTGAAGTTCCAGCAGATTTAGGCAAAAATTGGGATGTGTTAGGTTTTTATGTTTTACGAATTTTGTGTGTATACTGTATAAGATTTTTGTGTGGCTGGCTTCCTATTTATATAAAATGGTTATGGTATTAAAATCACTATTTTAAAGGCTTGATTAAAGTAAGATAATTATCAAAAATAAATTCTATAATTATCCCCCCTTAATTTTAGGGATTCTAATTTCTAAGGTAATTATCAACCTATAAAAACTAGATTAAAGGGAATTAAAATAAAAATTAATTACTGGACATTTCTTACGAACTCCAGCCATCACACATCCTTTTCTTCAGAGACAAAATGGTCTTTTCACCTGCACTAGCTTCTGGACTTCTAGGACTTAAAATTCGGGGTCTCACAAACACATACATAGAGACATTCGGAAACACAGGTTTAAAGATCATACACATACTCGGCAAAGACAAAAGAACACAGAAAAACATATCAAATTATTCAAGGCATAAAAATACACATAAACACACAAGTTAAACAATCAAACACAACATCTTAAACATTCCAAACCATGTTTATTACTTTCTGTTTTTAGCCCTCTAAGTGTGTGGGTGTGTGCGTATGTACCTTCCTATAAACATAAAACCAACAAACAAGTTCGCATATAACAAATCATATTCCTAAACTATGCTCCGCTACCAAACCTTTGAGGATGTCTAACCCATATTTCCCGAATTTTCTCCTTATAGGACCCTTACTACCGTGAAACCCAAACAAGCCCAAAACCAAGACCTATCTGAATCCCACAAGGCTTATCCATCTAGTTCCGATTTTAATATGTTCAATCCTTATGCTTTTAAAGGTTGAAGCATGATGATATTGGACAGTCATATTCTGGTAATAAATGAAATGAATAAAAATTTTAGCGGAAGTCTTTATAATTCAGCAAAGGTACCACAAGACACAAGTACCATAGGGATCTCAAAAACCAACCAGTATACCCCCAATAAATTTCGGTAACAAGCAAAAAAAGGAGACATTCAAAAATCTAGAAAGTGGTCCAGTTGAACTTCATGTTTTATGCGCAAGTAATCAAGGAACAGGTATGAAAATGTGTTGCGATATCGCCCCACCGTTCAGCCTTGATTCTCACAAACTGGTTCCAAGAACAACGAATGTAACTAAGCCTGAAAAATGATGAAAACAATAGGGTGAGATTACAGGAATCTCAGTAGAGTCACAATATCATAAGATCTGCAGAAATCTTAAGCAAACATCTCCCAAACAACATCCGATCAACCTATGCTACTAAAGGGTATCACGATGCATTCAAACAACCAAAAGGGATAGGAGACCGAAACTAAGGCTGAGGGTGGACTACAAACACTTCTGAAAATTAGAAGTACACAAGCAGGAAAAAAATCATTCAATCTCATCAATAGAACAAGTCATTCCCTTCCACCTGTGTTGTACAAGGCCTAGCTGCACAAAGGGTGAAAGTTTAGCACATAAGCTAATCAACACGCCTATTCATCTTGCCAGCACACAGGACAAGGCTTCTAGCCAGCACACATGACTAGGCATCCTAACCAGCACATAAGATTAGGGCATCCAAACCACACAAAGATAAGGGCATCTTACCAGCACACAGGACAAGGCATCTAGCCAGTACAGAGGATAAGGCATCTAGTGAGTTCTTGCTAGGGATTGCCACCCATATGACTCCCATACTAGTGAGAACCTCTCCTCTCTTAAGGAGCATCAGCATTTACCCCGAATAGCCACCGGAAAAGGATCCTGACACACGAACATGTACAAGCACACACAAGCAAGTACAAGGTACAATACCAGAATAGGGCATCCTCAATTATATCAGAACACAATCAACATGTTCAATGCACAACACATGCAAATTAGGCACTCATAACCTATCTCAAGGGTTTGGTATAGCCTAAGTGAGCCTCAAATCAATTTACAACTCGTGCATACACTATTTCACATATGCGTATACAAACATCAATCACATGTACCAAAATCAACAAGCAATCAACAAGGATCTCTAGAGAAACTAATGAGGCATAGATCCTACCTCACTTGTCTCTACAGAAAAAGTTATTCCTTTTCTTTTATTCAAGGGATCCGAACCACCTATAACATAATAAGGCAAAGACAAAACTATACTAAGCATGCATACTTAATAATCAAGTAGATATCCTATTTTCTTACCAATTTTATTCACCAAACCTATCAGACACCAGTGATCAGAAGCTGCAGGTGCCTCCCCCCTTGGATGTGTGTTGTGATAGCCAAGAACTTAACAAGATTCAACCTGAATTACCATCTCAATTAACTATGCAAATTTCAGCACTTAAGATAAGGCACAAGGGCAGTTACGATTTCATACATACAAGGTGTAGGGGTTTCGATTTCATGTTTACAAGGAAGGAGTAGGCGTTAATAACACGTACAATCAAAAGGAATAAGATCAAAACCAATAGGTTAGTCAATTGATCAAAATTGACAACAATAGGGAAAAGTCTAGGATATGCCGATTTCATGTGTAGGGAAGATTCAAAGGATGAATTCATGATATTACAATATGAATGGATGCTATAAAACCATACAAACAAAAAGAACAACAACAGAAACCAATTAAAGGAAGAATCACACAATTTTGGTATTAAACCCTTTAAATTACAATTAAGATTTTGACAGGGAAGAACTAAACTTCTGATGATCAAACCAAGATAGATAGATAAAGGATGAAAAGAACTTTCCAACAAGCTATTATTTGCAAAAATCTAACAAAGGCTGAAAGAATTCGGCTAGGATGAAGGTTGGAAATTTTTGGTAGCAATAGGGTAAGATGTAGGGTTTGATCGCTTGATAATTTTGTGTGTTTTTAGTGTGTGTAGACAAGTGTGACCGGATACTCTTTATGTAGGGTATAATAGGATTAATTTTCCTACTCTAAAGGCTAGATATAAGGTGATAATCATTAGAATTAAGTTCTGGAATTATCCTTTTTTAATTTTAAGAATTTTATCACCTAAGGTAAGATTGAACTAATAAGGAAATGAATCGAAGGGAAATGAAACCAGAAATGAATACTAGACCTTCATTACCAATTTCGGCTATCAGACATCCTTTTTCTCGTGGGAAAAACGGTTATTTTACCTGCACTGGCTTCTAGACTTTTAAGACTCAAAATTCAGGGTCTCACAAATGTCATCAAACAGTATAGAAATGTCAATATATACCACACACATCTCAAATAGACAGATCTTATAAATCTCGACACATAATTGATAGTCATTCTAGTAGATGGCTAATATAGCCAACCATTATTGCAGGTTGGTATGATAATCACTTCCTTTATATTCGGGTTTATAATCACCCACAGTGGTCTAAAAACACGTAATAATCTAAGAAACAGAGTAATTTGATATAACAACTAGTAATCTAATATGCTGGAGTGATCAATTCCAAGATAGGTTCATACCACTATATTCCTCAATGGTTAGAGTATCGACAGTTGGCTAATCTCATAGCCGCTATTCCTTTCATTCTACTAGGGTTAGTATCACATTAATGAACCTTTTACATCTCATTCATTTTGTTAAGGTTAGCTTTTAAGTTGACTAACCATCCCTCAATCTTGGTTTCTTACTGTTATAAATTTCACTTACTATACTTCGAGTCATCTCTTATTTTCTTCATATCATCTTGATTTGTTTTTCCTCTTATAATCTTTTCAACTTGTCCATACAGATATCAATTGATAGTTTCTTAATTAATCCTCATTAGTTCATTGATCCGTTCCTAATAAGAATTCTTTGATTTTCCTAGGTTCAGTCGACCCTCTAAGTATTTCTTTTCCTTATCGTCTTAAATTTCAGTTTTTTATATCGTAACTCTATATTCTCAGCAAGATCAATATCCTTTCATATGACTAGTCAGTTATATGTGACATAGGTAGGATGTTTCCCTAAAATCAGCAGGGTTAGGGTTCTTTATCAGTAAGAACTGAGTTTCTTAATTTTATCAGATTTCTTCTTGTTTCAATTATTGTTTTAGTTACTCAAGTATTGTGCTTTTCCAATATGAGATTCAATAATCTTCTCGTATGACCTTGAAGCCATACGAGGTATTTTTGAGTTATTCTCATAATACCCACTAGGCAATGCAATACTGTGATTCCTCATATCACAGTTATCTCAAACATAATCACAATATTCAAATATGATTTAGAAAGTAACCAGAGAATCGTGTTTCATTCTGAAGAAATATATGTGATCAAAATTTGCCATGATTTAAGAAATTTCCTATTGATCATGCGTTTATGCATGTAAGAAACTCACAGATATCACACATCACATAAAATTAATCCAAATTCAAGTAAAACAATGAGAATTAATTCAAAATCATCTACACACCATTTTTGTCATCCCGAATTCGTTTCTTAGTTTGATTCATATCTGATCTGGATTTCTGATCCTATTACCACACACCTACATATATAATCATGGTTTGATACTTAATATCGTCATACGATTCTTAATAACCTCATAATACACACTTCTAGGCCCTCAAACTTATCCTAGAAATCCTATGATCATCCTCGGATTTGATCTGGATACTTTTCATATTTTTCCTTAATTATCAGAAACTTCTACTAATTTTTATATCTATCAAAACTCATCAAAATCATCCAAACTTTACATCATCAAACTTTTCATAATTTTCTCTATTTTCTACAATTTTTTAATATTTTTTTCACAATTAATTTCTATTTTTCATAATTTTATTTCTATTTTTTATAATTTTTAAACAATTTCTGTATTTTTCTGAAAATCCGGTCACATTTAGGCCAGTCAACGTGACATGTAGCCCATGTGCTTATCAAATTTGACCCGATCTCGACCCAATACCAAACTAGAACCATCCTTACCAAACCGAATTAGGCAACATTTTACTTGCTCCCTTTGTAAACGAAATGTCGTTCTGCCTACACGTGAACTACATGTCACATGAGACGGACTACGGACGATGTGTCGTCCGCAGTTGTCTCCTTCCTCTCACACCGCACCTGCCGTTTGAAGCCCTAGGGTTTTCTTCAAAACCCATCTTCACTAAATACTCATCTTTACTTCTTAAAGACTATATCAACATACAGATCTACTTACCCCAAACATAACTCTATAGTTTTCATAAGATTCTACTCAACAAAACCTTACAAAATTAAAAAAGGAAGCCTCACCCTCTCGGGTAAGAGAGAAGCCAGATTACTCACCAGAGATGGGATGAAATAAGCAAAGAAACACACGTATATATTCAGGGAGGTGAGGCGAGTAATTTTTTGGGGGTAAGGGATGGGTTTTGGGACTAGGTACCGAATGCCCAGATCCCATTTTCAGTCTGGATTTTTACCTCCTTCAGTTGGTGAGTCACCGAACAAGACAAACCAGTCACCTTCCCAAGAGTAAACGGCATCGTTTCACCTTTTGGTGAAATGACGTAGGCTCGGCTCAAGGCGAAGCTTGTCAAAACGGCAGGGCATCCTGTCATTTTGACCACCTTGGTCAAAACGATAGGATGGCCCATGTTTTATATATATATAAATTATATTTTTTAAGTTACTAAATCTTTAAAAATTCATCACAATTAGCACATTTATTAGAAAAATACTACGAAAAATATCTTATACTTCTTATGAATAGTAGAGTCTAATTAACTTGAAAAATTATATTTTTCTCATATACATAATTTATTAAAAATTTTAATACCATATGGTATTTATTAGAAAAAATTCAATAATTAGGAATACCTTCCAAAAAATTCTCCAAAAATTACTAAACACTAATATTCAATGTAGGGACCCATCCATGATCCTAAACCATCAAAATTAATTTTGTATTTCGTCCTTTTGATTTTTACATCACATATATACATTATCCTGTGTATAAAATTCTTAAATTATTATGTAATTATTCTTTTCAAAAAATTTAGTAACTCAATTTCATTTCTTATAATGTAAATTATTTCTTTATGAGTCTTAGAAGATAGACTCAAATGCTTTAGTCATCAAATGTCTTGGATTACAAGAACGACAGGTATCGGGGTGTGAAAAAATGAAATTACTCTCAGATACCGAGTTCCAAGAAATACATTATTTGAAGCTTTTTCGGAGGTGTCAGGAGTTAAGAAATACACATGCGAGTCCAAATGACTTGACAAGTAGAAATATGAACATGATATCTAAGTTGGCTTCTTTTAAGCCGTACATTTACATCTTAACCTAATAACTATTAAATTTGGCTTTCACCGATATATTATTCATACCTATCCATTTCAATAGTATCTATAGCTTCTCATATCCTTGTCCCATCTGTTATGGTCCCACCAATTTATGATTTATTGGGTTATTGGGTTTAAGGCCCAACCCGCTAAGATACGAAACCTCACAAATCCAACCAGGATCCTACAAAATGGGGACTGCTTGGTAGAGCTACCATCACCTAACGCCCCGGTATTATTAATAGATTGAGTTAGAAAACCGGTTTGATATGGATTTGTCTAATGAATAAAATAATAAGATAAATTGAAAATGATTGAGAATAGAGTGTCATTTACGAACTCTAGTCCTGTCCCTGGCTTGGATAGACTGGAAGATATTGCCAGCCCAAATCACGATTATGTGTGCTTTGAAGAGTCGTGTATTTGCTACATATGAATTCATTGTGATTGTGTGTATTATTGCATGAATATGTTAAAGGCATTGTATGTGACTGCATGAATTAATATACTATTGTGTGTTATGGTAAAATTATAACATGCCAGCTTGTTTGTTGATTAAAACAATTATTGCATGTGAAATGCTACGTATGTTTTTTTTTTCATTGGCTCACCTGGCAGGATTTTCCCAGAATATGAGCATTGAATGCAAGAACAATAGATATGAGCTCACTCCCAAGCATGACATAAAGAGGTTAATCGATCAATCCTCTTTTGAGGTAAATTGTATAAGTATTATATTCATAGTAGTATTTTCCTAGAATTGGTTTGTGTATGATTGGGGTATGAGACTAAATAAAATCCTAGGTTGTTGTGTTAAGAGTCTATTTGTTATGGTATGCCACTCGGAACGACATCCTGACTTTTAATTTTTTCTGCTATGCACAGTAATGTTCTTGAGATGATAAATTCTTCTCCGTTTAGGTTTGTATCACTAACCTTGTAGGTTTACTATATGTATTGTTGTGTGATGTGGCAGTGTATATAGTGGACCTATGGCGATTATCGTGCAATTATTGGTTCCAGGGCATGACAAATCTCATATGAAAAAGGAGTGAGGGTGGTCTTGGATTTTTAAGTGTGACTTCATGGAATCAAGATATCTTTTGTTCCACAAGAATAGAGCCCAACACAATATTGCACCTGTGATTTTACACGCACACACTTAGGTCTGAGATTGTTGAGTCAGGGCATGACAAATGGTAGCGAAGCTGATCTCATTCCTCTTTTGTGTGGGGTTGGACCTTTTAGTTTGGGCATGTACTTTAGGGAATGAAAGTGAGGGGTTATTTTGCTAGTTTGGACTCCCCTCCTGAGGATACGAGGTTTTTAAGGAGGAGAGATTGTGATAATGCAATCCTACATCAGAAAGGAGTAGGTGTCACGCCACGTACCCTACTCTAGGGATAAACATCTCACCACGGAACCCCAAGAAAAGAAATTACCCTACCATTCTCAGGATCCCGTAAGACCAGTAAAAATTCAACAATTAAAAACTGCAGCGGAAAGTAAAATCGTGTAGAGTAAATCTAAATCTAAACAAAATATCTCACAATCAATCAATGTCCATATCCAAATCCATGTAACTCTTAACAAGTAAAATCCGTACATCATCAAACACCAGATTACGTAATACAATTAAAACATAAAACCATATATAAAACAAAACATGGTCTGGTCTATGTATGTACAAATCAAACCAAAACTTGATCAAATCAAGAATCAAGCCGCTCTGAGATCAACCACGAGGAGCGAACGACGAACATGACATATATAGTGGATCTATAATAACTATACACAATTTGTAGGTTCCAAAACATGACATATACGTTAAAACAACCTATGTTTGGTATGATAATTCATATTATTTAATTTTTTTCTTAAATATTTATTATTAAAATATTATATATTTAAATAATAATTATGATAATAGATTTAATAAAATTCTCAATGTGCACATGGTGACATTGGATCGGGATTGTTGGAGAAATTTATACATCTTGGATGAGATGACTTCAGGCAAGGAAGAGACGAAAACTTCCTTGAGATAATTCGTTCCTCCCAAGGTATAAAATAATTTTGTCATGATTCCATAGTGTTTCTGTAAATTTTAGAATACTCATTCCTAATGATAATGGATCCTCGTTCCATCTATTTGTGGAATATCAAAATTATTAGTTTGGTCACTTATAATATGATTGTCCCACCAAACATGAAACATTTGGTTTTGAAAAACGAAAAGAGCCGTATCCTACCAATTCCACAGATCAACCGTAACATTAAAAGAATCATTTTGCTTCTTCTTAGCAGTTATCATATCTTTGTAATTTATTTTCTTGTTTCCTTTCTAGCCAAATGCCAAGTTTGCACTCTTAACTTTTTTCCTTTTTTTATAATTTCAGCCAGTCATCCAGATAAATGTGTCAATTTATCCTTTGATAGTTATAATTTAGCTCAAGTTTAGTGAACTTGTGATATAGAGACGTAAAATAGACATAAGGATGAAGCATGTCATCAGACCAAAGACTAGCTTAATTGTCCTCGGTTTAGCTGTAAGTTAATCATCTCTAGAATATATTTATTGATTTATTTGACCATGTGGAGGTTAATTTACGCAAAAACCCAATTGTCTCTGTTTTATCACTTTCAACAAAACACTCTTCCAAATCAATCAATCAATCAATCAATCAATCAATAATTCTTTAACTATGATATCTTCAGTCATGGATTCCCGAAAAATGTTTTGGGATTGATCTTTTCAAATTCATTCGATTCGATTTGACTTTTGCCGTACAGCTAGTCGTTTTCTCTAACACATAGCTCAGCTGGTTTGGTCATTGAGCCGCTGTGGCAAAAGCGGCAAGGGAAACTGATTTTTACAGTGCTTTGAGCCATAGCTGGCCGATGCTCACGTGGTTAAATCGTGGTCTTCTACGCCCAACAAATTCATTTTTATGGTTAAACCAGTACTTATTACACATCTTTTTATGGTCTTTTATGTTTCTTTCTTATTTGAGAAGACGAGTGCTTGAAATCATCAACGCATCACAATAACTTAAATGAGGCAAGTTTTGATAAAATTTATAGAAATGGCAGTGGGTCAATTTTCCAAAACTTAACCCTCACTCCTAATAATTTTCTCAAAATCATGCTCACCCTTCAATTCCTGGCAAACTAAAATACTGTTTTCTTTTACATCCCCTATGAATCCTCTAATCAGGTCGGAAATAGGATTGACTGCGGATTCGAGTCATAGCTCATGGTTTCATAAAAGCGTATGATTTTCCCGATCTAAATAAAGCAGGTTTTACATGAAGAAGATTTGGCTCAGCATGTTCTATTCGATACCAACTTCCTAAGCCTACGAGGCAGAGCACTTTTACATGAAGGTAAACACAGCCAACCTTTCCCTTCAACCCTCTCCTAATAGCAACTCTTAATTCACCACAAGGCCATGATGCAAATACCAAAAGTCTCAACTTCTTTGACAGCCCCACCAAGAAGATCCGTTCAGAGGTCAAACAAATCCCTGGTTGCTTTCGAGACTTTGGTTAACTTTCAAGTATACATCAGCCTCAACTAGGTGCTGGTTTTGGAAAATGTGTTCACAGCAGGCCTTATCATCAGAACTTGTCCAACGACTAGAATCAATTCTGGCACAGCGGAGAATGTGGAACTAATCTGCCATGTAATAAATATAAATGTAGCAGAATAACCAATAAAGCATGCTCTATATTCACCAAAAGTCAACGCCTAAGGGATGCGATTTCTGAAAAACATAACTAGAAAGACTAGTGTCATCTAATTCTATATGAATATGCTTTGTATCAATGGATACTCTACATGCCGCTCGGTTCTCATCGCCAAATAAAATAGAACAGCTCTCATAAAAGCCATCTTTTGGAGGCAGATTTAGCAGACAAGACTTTGCGAAAGAGATTCTTCTGCTGCTGCTTGCACTATTAATTACTTGCTGGTCTTGCATCATCAACATAAGACGATGTTGGCGACCAAGGAGTTCAGATACGTAATTCATATCGCCGACGGCTAAAGCATGACGGACACGAGTAGATGAGACCTGTCCTCTATCTTTTGAATCTGTAGAGCCCATGTTCCTGTAATCTTGATTCTTGTCCATAACCGATTTTATTATGTAAGCCCCAATACCATACTCATTACACAGCCTCACCAGTTCTGATGCATCACCAGCAGCTTTATATCCAAACCGGTAGTTTTCCCCTTGCACAATGATTAATGAAGATTTTCATTGACTAAAAATATGTATTATACATCTGAAATGGAAGAAAATAAAATGATAATGAGGTAATTTGAGCTAACCAGCCACAACTCCACATATTCCAAGCTCCTTGCACAACTTCTGAACAAACTGTAGTGGACTGAGATGTCGGACACTCGAAAATTCAATTTGGACCTCTGCTGGGGCTACATTACCACAGTATGGGGCCCATGAAGAGAGAACTCTATTCCGATCGCATTTTGCAACTATGGGAGCCCTGATTGGAACAGTTTTATCATTTTTTGTTACTGTTGACATCACAATAAACAGTTATAATGCATTACAAATGCAGTAGAAGAGCAGCTTGCAAGTGAAAAGAGCAGTACTAGAAGGGAAAGGAAAACAGAAACTTCCATGAACCAATGACATGAGTAACATTTCGAAGCATTGCAGTGAAACAAATAATAACAGTCATTTTTCAATCAGAAACCAGCTATTCAATACAACTCTTTGTGAAGCATAGCGTCTACGCTTTTCACTTGCACTACCAATACAACAAATAATAAATCCAGTTTAGCTGGAAGGGCAACCTAACTCCTCATCATGAAACCGACTCTGTACAATTTTAGCAACATCACATTCAAATTTTGTTAGCAGAGTGAAGAGCAAGGAACACTATAATGGATATGTTCTGAAAAAAAGAATGGTACAGGACTAGAAGGAAATCCTTCTCCAGCTAGAAACCAATACAAACAAAATTACCAGGTATCTTATTCCTTCCTATTCAATCCCATATAAGTCTGACACCTCTCATGAGGTTACTGCCCAAGATTTGCTATCCCTGTCCTATACGGTTATAAGGAATATTCTAGGCTACAATTCTTTGTTTCTTACGTCTACTATAAACCAGTAGAGGCTTGTCAGTACTAGTGTGGCTTGCAATATCCACATGTGAGTCTGTAATATTACTCCCCTTCTTCAAACAGACCTTGTCCACAAGGTCTGATTCAGGAAAATATCCTCGAAAGTCAGCACAAGACAACCAAGTAGCATCTTCTATGGGTTTCCCTTTCCACTGGACCAGCAATTGATGACAAGGTTCGACTGTCTCCCAAAAATTGAGTAGAGAGGAGTGCCTCCGAAGTGATTGTGTCTTCCCCCATAACCAGATTGTTTGGCAAATTGTAAAAGCAACATAATTGCCAGATGACTTCTTCAGCTGATAAATATGGAAAACAGGGTGGACTGTAGACCCCTGTGGAAGCTCCAGTTTATATACTACATTACTCAATTTTTGTAAAATTGTGTAGAGTCCAAAATACTTTGGTTGTAATTTTCTGTAAACAGTCTTAGAAACTAAACTGTGACGATGAGGGTGAATTTTAAGAAAAACTTTATCTCCAACCTTAAATTCCACATGCCTTATATGTTTGTTGGCGAGTACTGTTTCATTCTATCTTGTGCTCTGCGAAGGTTATATTGAAGCTGACAAGGGATCTCTGTTCTATCCTGATGTTCAGCTGCAATTTCCGCAACTCGAAATTCCCCAGAAAGGTACTGATATAGTGTAGGTGGTGGGCGACCATACATAATCTCGAAAGGCATAATATTGGCAGCACTCTGGAAGTCGGTATTATACCAATACTCTACCCAATAAAGCCATTTACCCCATGCCTTCGGTTGCTCATAACAAAAATACCTGAGATAAGTTTCCAAACATCTATTAAGAACTTCAGTTTGTCTATCCAATTGAGGGTGATAGGCTGTACTCATACACAATATAGTACCCCAATTTTTAAACAACTCCTTCTAGAAACAATTTATGAATATAGGATCTTGATCGCTTACAATAGAATGAGGTATCACGTACAAACGAACAATCTCTTTGACAAAACATCAGCCACTGCTTGTGCTGTGTATGGATGACACAATTTGTCTACCACAACAAAAATGCTATCCACCCCTTGAGATCATGGTAGTCCTATAAAAAAAGTCCATGAAAATATCCTCCCAAACTATTGCAGGTATTTGAAGGGGTTGTAATAATCTAACTGGCGAGAGTGTCTTGTACTTGTTCCCTTGGCACACTAAGCAATCAGAGACATATTTTTGAATTTGACACATCATTGCAATCCAATAAACACTTGCAACAATCTTTCTATATGTGCGGTTAGCCCCAGAATGACCACCTTGAGGTGTACAATGAAACTCTTCCAGCAGCCTCGGTATCCAGGATGAATTAACAGGAAGAACAAGCTTGCCTAAATGAAAAATTCTGTCTTGGACCAATGAATAGTTGGGATATTTAGCTGGTTCTTTTTCAATGTGCTCCCTCAATCGTTGTAGTTCCACATCTGTTTGAATTTCTTTGTCCAACTCCCCCCAATGAGCCCAATACGGAACACTGATTGCAGAACAAAGCAACTCCTCATGCTGTCTAGATAGTGAATCTGCAGTACAGTTAAGAGATTTTGGTTTATATTCAATGTCAAAATCATATCCCAACAGTTTTGCTATCCAATTCTAAAAAGATGATGATCTGTTGTTGAAGAAGATGACGCAAACTTCTATGGTCAATCTTGACATGAAATTTGCGCCCAACCAGGTAAGGGCTTCAATGTCTAATGGTCATATCTAAGGCCATAAGCTCTTTTTCATATGTAGGTTTGGTTAGAGCTAAGGTTTTGCGATAATTAGCAATTGGTCTACCATCCTGCATTAACACTACTCCGAAACCTCCCCCAGATGCATCACTTTCAAAGATAAAAGGCTTGGTAAAATCAGGCATTACCACGATAAGAGCTGATGTAATTGCTTGCTGAAGTGCAACAAATATATTTTGTGCTTCTTGTGTCCACTGGAACTTGACAATAGCGTCTTTTTATAACAAGGCCGTCAAGGGCCTAGCTATATGTCCATATTTTTTTATGAAATGACGGTAATAAACCTGTCAATCCAAAAAATCCTCGAACACCTTTGATAGATTTCGGAATTGGCCATTGCAAAATACTAGTGATTTTTGCTGGGTCCATCTCCACACGTCCGAATGATACCACATGACTCAAATAGAAGTCTGCCCAAACCGACTCTTCTTCTTATTAGCCAAAAACTTATGTTGGACTAAAGTATCCAACACAGTACGTAAATGCTGTAAATGATCAATCTAGCAACTGCTGTAAATTAGAATATCATAAAAAAAAGAAGTTAGCACATACCGGTGTAATGGGGCCGAAATAATTTATTGATTGTTGCTTGGAAGGTAGTTGGAGTATTGGTGAGACCAAACGACATTACTTTGAACTCGTAATGGCCAGAATGGGTACAGAATGCAATCTTAGGAACATCATCCTCACTTACTCTAATCTGGTGATAGTCGAACGAAGATCTATTTTAGAGAAAAAACATGCACCCTTCAGCTCATCGAGTAGTTTTTGGATTACTAGAATCGGATGACAATCAGCTACTGTCACCCGGTTAAGTTCTCTAAAATCTACACAAAACCTCCAGTTGTCGTCTTTCTTCTTTACCAGTAAGACAAGAGTAGAGAATGGACTAGTGTTCGGTTGTATAACACCAGTCACAAGCATGTTAACCACTTGTCGCTCAATTTCATCTTTTTGCAAGTGACCATATAGATACGGCCGGACACTCACTGCAAAAATACTAGAATAGAGTGGAATACAATGATTTGTAGCTTGTTTAAGTGGAAGCTCATTGGGTTCCCCAAACAATGATTCATATTGCTGGAGCAATTGTTGCAACTATTGCTGTTGCTATTCTGAAATTAGCCGAGTATTGTCTGTAGTATTTGATTGAGTGGTTTCCCATAAGACTAGTGCTTCCAGTCAATGATTGACTAGTGCTCGGTTGTATAACACCAATCACAAGCATGTTAGCCACTTGTCGCTCAATTTCATCTTTCTGAAAGTGACCATACAGATAAGGCCGAACACTCACTGCAAAAATACTAGAATAGAGTGGAATACAATGATCTGTAGCTTGTTTAAGTGGAAGCTCATTGGGTTCCCCAAACAATGATTCATATTGCTGGAGCAATTGTTGCAACTATTACTGTTGCTATTCTGAAATTGGTCGGGTATTGTCTGTAGTATTTGATTGAGTGGTTTCCCATACGATAGCTTGGAAAACTACCCCTTGTAGTTTGTCCAAGGTTTGAGCTGAAAATTGGGTAGTTCACCAGTGTTGGATCTCCCAATAATTACACATCCTCTCAATCAAATACTGCAGACAATACTCTTGCTGGAGCAAACAATGATTCATATTGCTGGAGCAATTGTTGCACCTGCTGTTGTTACTCTTCTGAAATTCGCCGAGTATTGTCTACAGTATTTGATTGAGTGGTTTCCCATAAGATAGCCTGGAAAACTACCCCTTGCAGTTTGTCCACGGCTTGAGCTGAAATTGGGTAATTCACTAGTGTTGGGTCTCCTAATAATCACACATCCTCTCAATCAAATACTGCAGACAATACTCTTGCTAGAGCAAACAATGATTCATATTGCTGGAGCAATTGTTGCAACTGCTGCTGTTGCTCTTCTGAAATTCGCCGAGTATTGTCTGTAGTATTTGATTGAGTGGTTTCCCATAAGATAGCCTGGAAAACTACCCCTTGCAGTTTGTCCAATGCTTAAGCTGAAACTAGGTAGTTCACTAGTGTTGGGTCTCTCAATAATCACACATCCTCTCCCTTACAGACAAATTCCATAGTCATTGCAGCCTAATCTTTGTTAACAACACCCAATGTTTCTAACCACGTGATTCCTATAATTATATCTACTCCTTCCAAGGGAAATAGAAAACAATCCACCTGAACCAAGATAGGTCCCATGCTGAGTTGTACTCCTTTACAAAGGCCAGAAGTCTCCTTCCAATGCCCATCACCAAGACGAACACTTATTGAATTTGTTGGTGTGATATCCAAAGCAGCCTGCTGTGCGACTCGTTAAGCCATAAAACAGTGACTACCCCCACTATCAACCATGATAACAACTTGTAGTTCACTAATATACCTAAGTAATTTCATTATGCGGCCTTGGGGTGTGTGTCCTATGGCAAAGTAAGGTAGCTCCAATTGAGTCAGCTACGAGTTCAGTAAATCAGGACCATCAATAGATGAAAAATCTTCTGAAATATTGAAATCCATATTCCTACCGTCAATCTCATCTATCATTTGTATGGACTTGAGTCGACACTGGTGCAAAGAACTGTAAGGTTCCTTGCAGCGAAAACACAATCCTTTTTATAAAGTTCCTGGTATTCCTTCTGGGAATAACGTCGCACCCCACGAAGCTTATTAACAATACCTCCTTGGTTGGGCTTCGCACCTGTTAGGTCAGAATTTTGATTGGCCAAGCCCACCAAAATTGGGTTAGTAATACTGGACCCTACATTAACTTCAGCCCTATGTCTTAATCCAAATCCTGAACGACGACTATCCCCGCCACCTCCTCTATTCTTCACATGTACCTCGAGTGCATACTTGACTTCTCAAGCAAGATTCATCGTGCGACATAAATCAATCGCTTCATGGGCACAGATGTTAACCCAAATCTTTTCAGTCAACCCGAATCTTTACGAGCTCCCTGATATATGCATCAACAGATTGCTGTTGACGAACAGCTGCTAGAAGTTCATAAGGATTAGCATCCAAGGCACCACCAAAATGAGCTAAGATTTCTTGTCTCAAATCCTCTCAAACCAACAACGGATGTCACTTCCATAACCAACTCATCCAATGTAATGCGTGACCTTCCATACAGACCATTGCTAGTGTAACTTTTATGTGTTCAGGTGTTTGTTGGATTTGAAAATATTGCTCAGCTCGACAAACCCAACTCAGAGGATCTGCCCCATTAAAATTTGGCAACTCAATCTTCTAGGCTACGATTTGTACATCCTCAAACGATATTAGTTTTGAGGCAGTTCGAGAGGAAGAAAAAGTAGCTTCCACACTCCTTCCATCGGATGTAGCGGAGTAACCACCCCCAATACCTTCCATTGCTTTTCCTTTCAATACTACAGCCAACATTGCTTTAATCTCTGATAATTGATTTCTGGTCTCAAGTAGCTGAGTTTTATTCTCACTCAGTTCAGATCCAAACTCACCTATTCATTCCTCCATCAAACCCAAGCTCCTCTCTGCTATATCAAGTCTTCCATCCATTCTTTTATTCAGCATTTGTCCACCCCACCAATGTTAGCAGAGTGAAGAGAAAAGAATATTATAATGGATATATTCTGAAACAATGAACAGTACAGGACTAGAAGGAAATCCTTCTCCAGCTAAAAGCCGATACAAACAAAATTACCAGATACCTTATTCCTTCCTATTCAATCTTATATAAGTTTGACACCTCTCATGAGGTTACTGCATAGATTTGCTACCCTGCTCTATACAGTTATAAGGAATATTCTAGGCTACAATTCCCTGTTTCTTACGTCTACTACAAACCAGTAAAGGCTTGTCAATACCAGTACCATTGTGGCTTGCAATGTCTACATGTGAGTCTGTAATAAATTTCCTTAAGATTGTAAATATACCTACAAGTAAACCAAACAAAGGATATTTACTGTATAGAAATTTTATGCTATAGAACAACTCAGGTAAGCAGTGCTACTACCATCACACACTGAAATGCCGTGGGAAGCAGCAAAGAAAACAGAAATTCATAGAGCCACCAACTCCCAAGGAACAAACATTAGCATATAAAAGTCTATGGACAGTAAATCCCAACCGGCAGGGTTGAAGGAATTCTGTGTACAGATAGGGTAACAAAAGGAATTAGAATTTATAAAAATGCCATACCTAGGCTTCCAACCAAGTACCTCTTCCATCCCCACAAACGATAAGAGAAATGGGGCTCCGACCTTTGATGCTTCAATTGCAAGTTCTCGATGGCCAATATGAAGAGCATCAAATTTTCCTAAAGCTACAATTCCACCTGAGAGATTAACAATTGACCAATCAGTAATTACGAACCTACAATTGCCTCAGAAATTTGAAAGACGTTTATCTTTACCAAAATTATTGTACATCTTTTAACTTGGTCACAAAAAAATAGCACAAAAGTCAGGAAAGCTAGAAACTAAATCACAAATTGAAAAGGATAAATAGGAAAAAAAAAACTTACTTATGCAAAGCTGCATTTTGTAACTATATAATAATAGTTGAAACAAAATATACCTGCTACTGAGGGCAATCCTTCTGTGGGAAGCTCACCATCATTCTCTTTTTGGCTTTGCACAAAGAAAAGTCATCAGCTACTTGACCAAACATGACATGTATTAGACACACTACAGTGAAGAGACCAACGCAAACAAATACTGAGATGTTGCAAACTATTTCCTCCAAAACCAAGGCATATATAGTAAAATCTAACCAGTAGTATCAATGCGCTCAACTCCTATAGAAGCCCGACCCTCAAATCGGCATAACTACAAAATCTACCAAAAATAATCCAGAAATTGGCAGAAATCAGAGGATAAAACAGAGTAGAACCTGAAACAGTCAGAAAGAATGGGAATTTCTCCAGAGGGATTGGGGTGGAAGCTCGAGAAAGATGCTAATCTCTTCTCTCTACATGAGCCAATAGTACTCAAATAGAGACGCTTGAGCACGAAAGGTGAGAGCTTGACAATTCTGGTGCTGCAAAATCCCAACCCTAGGCCCAAGCTGAGGGTCTGGGTTTGGGGGTTGACGTGGCGGCGGTAGTTAGCCTCTCGTAAGTGATGCGAAATACGAGAGCCACCAGCCAACATCATCAGTAGTTCTGATTTTTGCAGTTCCAAATATTAACCGCTAACCCGAAAAAGCGAAGTACTTTTTCCAGTTTTGTTCTGTTTCCACATCAACTGCCCTCATAGTCTGGTTTGATACTCAGGCTTCGCCCAGCCCAAGCCAAGCCAAGCCAACCCAACCCAACCCAACCCAATGGTTCTCAAACCCATTGTCACGGCCTTTCTTTCAAAGAAAAAAACAATTTTAAATATTGTGAACTTAGAAGAAATAGAAAGATAAGAAAAATCCATATAGAGATAATGAAAAAGAGATATTATTTATATTTATTAAAAAATGAAATAACTCTTTAAATATATTCATTAATGTTAAAATGCATATCAGACATTCATCCTGATAACAAAAATTCGGAATATTCTGTAATAGTTTAAAAAAGATTTCAACTTATTATTATGTTACTATTATTAAACTATATATTATAATAATAAATTATCTTATCTTGTATGGTCAGGCAATAATTTAATTGTTGGAGGGGCGAATATCTATCTGGAAGAAACATTATTCCTTTAATAGTGACAGGCTACCAAAACCGCAGTCCAACCCGAATACCCTATCTGACAACCAAGCCGTACCAACCGACTAACACAGGACCGATTGTCCGACGACGTATGATATATATATATCGCCTTCTTCTAGCTAATAACCATGACAGGAACGGAGGTCGCAGAACCCCGATCCCCTTTCCACTCTCGTCATTCTTCGATCTCGGCAAGTTTTCCCGATCAGGCCTTAACGAAAGCTAAAACCCACGATGGCGTCAATTTGCATAAACGAGGCGCTGATGGACGACGAGCTGAGAGCGATTCTGTTGAAGCTGGATGACGAGAAGGACAAGGAAGTGTTTGGGTTGGTTTGCAAGCGGTGGCTGCGATTGCAGAGCACGGAAAGGAAGAAGCTTGCTGCTCGTGCGGGGACCCACATGCTCCAGAAGATGGCTGCTAGGTTCTCCAGATTGGTCGAATTGGACCTCTCTCAATCTGTTTCCAGGTCTTTTTATCCAGGGGTTACTGACTCTGACTTGGCTGTTATTGCTGATGGTTTTAAATGTCTGCGGGTGCTTAGTTTGCAGAATTGTAAAGGTAATGTGATAAAAGAAATCTTTTATTGGGTAATTTTTGAAGCTCTTTGAAGTGTTTGCTTCGGCATTTATGATTGTAGGGTGCTTTTGAGACCAATCCAGTATCATTTGGATCACTGTGACGATAAGCCTTGCTTTCGGAAAGAGATTTGTTTCTTTAACGAAGAACTAGAGCTTTTATAGACTGACCCATAAATTTTGGTAACCTTAACTGGGAAGCTGAATTCTTTTAGTTTTGCTTTCTGGTTTCTCCGTAGTTGCATCTGTGAGATCATATCCAAAGAAAGAACTCTCTGATAAAGTGTTTAAAACCATTTGGGCAAATAGAGACCCAGTTTGTCAATCATTTAGGACCACTATTTAGTCCTTTTCTTCTTTGTTTTCTATTCCTATGCAAAATTTATGCTTAATGGGAAATTGTGGTGCGGTTAATTTTTTTATTTACGAAAAAGATAGGTTCATTTTCTGTATCTGCTCAGTTGTTCATTTATTGTATCTGCTCAGTTGTTTTACTGTTGCACAACAGGTATCTCTGACAGTGGGATGGTGTCAATTGGACGTGGTCTTCCTCTTTTGCAGTCCTTAAACATAGCATACTGTAGAAAACTAACAGATAAGGGGCTGTCTGCTGTTGCTGAGGGCTGTCATGATCTTCGAAGCCTGCATCTTTCTTGGTGTAGACTTGTTTCTGATGGAGTGTTGAAAGCTCTTTCTAAGAACTGTACTAATCTAGAAGAGCTGATCATGCAAGGATGCACAGACATATCTGACCAAGGACTTGCAGATCTTGTCAGTGGGTGTTGGCGGATCCAACACCTGGACCTCAACAAGTGCAGCAATGTAGGGGATGATGGGATTTCAAAAGTCTCTAAGGCATGCTCATATTCTCTCAAACATTTGAAGCTGTTGGATTGCTATAAGGTGGGCGATCAGTCTGTACTATCCTTAGCTAAATTTTGTAAAAACCTTGAAACCCTCATTATTGGTGGCTGTCGAGATATAACTGATGATTCTATCATATCATTGGCAACATCATGTAGAAATAGTTTGAAGAACTTGCGTATGGACTGGTGTCTAAATATCTCGGACTCTTCATTAAGCCATATCTTCAGTGAGTGCAGAAACTTGGAAGCTCTGGACATTGGCTGCTGTGAGGAGATTACTGATACTTGTTTTCAGGGTTTAGGATCAACGCAAACTAAATTTGGATTGAAGTTTCTTAAGATAAGCAACTGTCCAAAAATCACAGTGACCGGGATTGGCTTGCTTTTGGAGAAATGTAACGCTCTTGAATACCTGGATGTGAGGTCCTGCCTGCATGTTACTAAGTTGGATTGCAATGAAGCTGGATTACAGTTTCCCGAATACTGTAAAGTAAATTTTACAGGAAGTTTAAACGAACCAGATATTCTAGTGTAACTGGACCTGGCCTCAGAAGTCCACAGACTCTGGCTAAATGCTGTTAGCTGTAATCTAAAGTTCCCAAATGGAGCCATCTGACACTGCTAACATTGAATCTCCAGATGCACGGAGCCTTTTTCTGGTGAGTGTTCTCTTATTCCTCGATAAGCAAAGCGATGATGGAGTGCCATTCAGCGCTTTCGCATATTGACGGCTGAGGAGTGTTATGAGCTGCTCTCCATGTACATTGATTGTATTTCATGTCGTATGTATACTTTCCTTGTGCTTCCCTTATGCTTTCACTTTCTAGGCTGTGGAAGATAGGCATATGATATCCTCGAATTCAAGAGTTGTATCCTTTTGTAATATTCTGTACTCATTCTCTATAGTTTTATGAAGCTCTTAGAACTCACATCGTTCACCTACTGACTCAACCAAATATTGTTCAGCCCACGGCAGTTAACTTTAGGAGGACTTAAGGATTTTTCGATAAAAAAGTTGCGACTTAAGGATCTCATCCTAACTGCATGATCAGTTAGACTAATTACAGTATGACGGCATGTGCGGGGCCTTGTGTTGGGTTGGGATATCCAACACCCCTAACATTTATGCCCACCATGTGATGGAACGGAAACAAGCCATAGCGTGCTGGTGGTGGTGGCCACGACCAAAGGACCAACATAGGTGAGAGGAATGTTGTTCCACTTGTCACTGCATTAGGGTTCATCGATCTTTGCACGTATATATCGTTCTAGCACTTGTGCTCATGAAAATATATGAAGCGAACAGCGTCTTAGAACTATGATAATTTTTTCCAGTAAAAGTGATTATCTAAACTTGATAGTTGGTGTTCCATAAAACAGACAGACAGTATTAGACCCGCAAGACTGAATATCACCCCTTGCAAAACCATCTTAAGACATGGAATGATCATCCACATGCAATTGAGCCAGAAATCTGGTAGGAGGGGACTGATTTTCATTTACAAATTCGTTATACAATATCCGATCAACGTATTTTGTTGACCTTTTTCCAATTGCCAGTTGCATCTTATGCAACAGAGAAGAGAAGACGAAAAAGGAAAAAAGAAATTCTAGTTTTCATCTGAGATTGTGTGAACTAGTGCCTGCTGAAGGTACTTGAAAGCCTTTTGACGGTTGAAGAAACCCATGAACCAGAAATCAAAACCATCAACAGTGACCAAGTCTATGTACTTTTTTGATGGGTTCTTCACATTTTCACTTTGGTTTGCTGACTTTATCTTTCTGAGAGGGATTATAACCTGCAAAGATATCCCGTATGTTAGATGCTCTTCGATTCCGTACAAACAAAGGACGAGGAAGAATTGACAACACACATATCCTGTTGGCTACCTTGTAATGAATTCTCACTAATTTCCCTTCCGGAGATGACAATTTAATTGATCTCTCACTGCAGAAGCCAATCTTATCAGTAGAGATAAAGAGGAGGCCTGCAATCGGACCAGCTGTCGTTGACAAATAGCATTGGCTGGCCTTCAACAATCTCTCCCCTTCGGTAACAGTAAATAACTGCCGGAAGACTTTCTTCACACCTCCTACTTGAAGAATTCTAGCCCCCAGGCTCAGCTTCCCTTTAAGAGTTTCAGTGATCTTGGATCCTAATCTCACTGCAACCACAGAAAATTGTTTTGATTTAGCTTTTGGTCATTGTTGAATGTTGAACGAACCAAGAGGGTGCCCCAACAAGAATTTGATGATTCTTGGTCTCGAAGAAATCTGTATCAACTTACCATGTTCTCTGATCCCGTGAGCAAATTTGTCGGCCTTTTTTCCCAACTTGTTCACCCTTTTAAGCACAGAATCCGCCGTACCTGCAAGGTCACACCAGATTAGTATCGGTAAAGTAACTACCTTCATCGATGAAGGGAGGAAAGAGAGGAAGAGGGAGGAAGAGAAGTACTTTTGTTTATTGTGAGAGATTTGTTTGCTGGAGTAGGAACATATTGATGGCTGCTTGGATATTCGAGTAATAACATTGACCTTTTCCCAACCGTGTATGCAGCTGAGCCGATAGGCATTCCACTATCCTGTTCCTGAACTGAAGTCTTCATATTCAACCACTCAGAAGATTGAGAAATCTGTTGTTCTAGCTTCGGAGTCCTCTTTTCTTTAGCTGTGGAAGATGCTGAGGTTGCTTAGTCTGATCGAAACCTTGTCAACTGCAAGTATATAAAGGCATATGGTTCTTTAAAAAAAAAATATAAAGTCATATGGTAGTTGAATCTCACTTTCCATTGAATAACTGCTGACTCATCTGTGGCTCAGCACCACGAATAAAGGCCCACTTGTTCTCTCAAAAGTCTTATTTGAGCTAGGATTCAGTAATGATGGCATGTTCTGTTGCTTTTAAGGAAAAGACATTGAAGGTCCACGTCTTCTCAAGGTTTAGATTGCATTTAGCTTAACTCAAGATGGAAAAAGGTCGGAGATCCACTTCCTCGGGATCACGGTTTGTACCGTCCGAGTTAAGAGAACATAATAGACAATAAATCACTGTACTAACATGTTAATGGTATATCCATTGCTAATTAAAGGTTATAATGAGTAAAGATTCATGATCTGATGATATCAGGGTTATTGTGAGTTTTGACGAAAAGATGATGAACACTGAGAATGGTTTCGTCTGAACAAACTTTGTTTTCTAAAACAGTTAGGACAAAGGAAATAAAAGAAAACTTTCCTGAATAGTTGGGACAGTTTGATCATTAAATCCTGAGCAAACATCACATCTCTTCTTTTTCCCTTTCAGGATGACTGTGTGAAGGCGTGTCAGAAAACCTTGAGCTGGCATTTTAGCTTTCTGATGTCGACCTGCTTTTATGACTGAATATTAAAAGGTAAAAACCTACTGTAGCTTAATGATATTGGATAATATGTCATCTCATCCACCACTAAAGGATGGAACTTTACTTCCGGATAATGATATTGGATAAAGTTCATTTGGCAAAGGATAAGAAGATAAACCCATCGACAACAACACATCATGTGTAGCAATTTGAACAAACACAAAAGTCGGATTCAACGATGCACAGCGAAGGTGGATCAAAAAAGGGTCTGTTTATGCTATCGGACTCTTCTTTTCTCAATGACGCTGAGCTGTAATTTGACTGGGCGGAGACCAGCAAGCAGATTAATTGTCATGGAAAACACTATCGCAGGCAGCATATATCAGAATACCACACCGTCAGCATTCAACTTCCACATGTGGCAGCCGATTTATTCACATGGAAGCTTCTCAGGAATTACTCTTTCAGCCTGTTTGTTTATCTGGAATTGTTGGGATTAAATTGTCGGGCAAAGACAAATACAGTATTTTAATGGGGAGGTTTCCATTAGTTGTGACATTTAAAATAGACCAGAATCATTCTGCTCATCTCTAATTTTGCTAATCTTTAAACAGGAAGACAAACTCTAATACTTTTGTCCCTTGATTTTTCCTGCTTAAAATATGGTGTTGTAGCAAGCACGATCTGAATAGATTTTATCATATTTATTAGTTGAAAAGTTGCATCATAATCTATATCTTAGATTTATTTGAATCTTTTTGTCACTAATCTAGTCTTTTAAATGTAGACATTTCCATCAATGTCTTTTTTCTTCATAAAAATCCATTTGCATTCAATTATTCCAATTCCTTAGACAAATCAATCAAAATCCATATTTTGTTGTCAGAAATAAAGTATATTTCGGATTTAATGGCAATTAGCCTCTTCTTATATTCAAGACGACATTATGGTTTCCTTGTCGATAGTAAGCTCATCCTCATCTATGAGTTCAAGAGCAAGTTTTTAAAAACTAGGCTGGACTCGATTGGCCGATTCAATTGATTTGTACAATTGAATAGCTATCCCTTTTACATATATTGTCCAAGGCTTAGTTGTAAAAAGGGTAAATAGTTAGCAAACAAACTAATTAGCAAACCTTTCTATAATGACCTCAATTCCTATCTATTAAAATTTGTTCCGATTAAGACCATTACCGCCGTGAAATCCAAACAAACCCAAAGACACCTAGAACCTATTTGAATCCCACCAGGCTTACCCATTAAATTTTTAATAACAAATGGAGCATGATATTGGACAATTATTCTAGTATCATACGGAGTGAATAAAACATCAGCAGAAGTCTTTAAATTTAATTATTGGAATAAAAACACACAAGTCCCATAGGGATCCAAATAATCAGCAAGAAATCCTCCAACATGTTCCAAAATATAACAAGCAAAAGAGGGATCTTAAAAACCAGAAAAGTAGTCCAATCTTTGATCATATTGTATACGCAAGCAATCAAGGAAAAAGGAATGCAAAGGTGATGCAATATAGCCTTGCTGTGCAGCCTTGATCTCATACACTGGTACCACGAATAGTGAATGTACCTAAGTCGAAAAAAATGGTGGAAACAATAGAATGAGATTACAAGAATCTCAGTAGGGTCACAACATCATAAGATATGTAGAAACCATAAACACAAATCTCCCAAACAACATCAGATCATTCCTAGCTACTAAAGGGTATCACGCAATTCAAGAATTCAGTTAAAAAGGGTAGGGCTAAATCTAAGATTGAGGGGGACTACAAATACTTCCAAAAACTCAGAAGTACACAGACATGTAGAACTCATCAAATTGCTCTCGGCAATGAAGAAGAAAGGTCATCCCCTTCCACCTGTGTTGTCCAAGGCTTACTGCACAAAAGGTAAATGGTTAACACACAAGCTATTCAGTAAGCCTATTCATTTTTTCACACAAGGACAAGTCATCCCAAGCCACACAAGAATAGGGCTTCTGGCCACACAAGGACCAGACATCCAGTGAGCTCATGCTGGGGATTGCCACCTATACGACTCCCATACCAGTAAGAACCTCCCCTCTCATAAGGAGCATCAACGCTTACCCCGAATGGCCATCGAAAAAGGATCCTAACACACAACACGTACCAGCATACACAAGCAAGTACAAAACACAATACCACAATAGGGAATCCTTAATCATGTCAAAACACAATCAATATGTTCAATACACACCACACATGCAAACTAGGCACTCATATCCTATCTTAAGGGATTCGGTATAGCCTAGAGGATCACATCTTGATCTGCAATTCAAGAATTCCTACTACAACATATGCACATACAACATTACATGTAAAGGCACCGAAATTAGCAAGCAAACAACAAGGATCTTTGGAGAAACTGATGAGGCTTAGATCCTGCCTCTCTTGTCTTTGAACAAGAAGTTATTCCCTTGTCTTTATTCAATAATTCTGCACTACCTATAGCATCACAAGGCAAAGCCAAAACCAAACTAAGTATGCATATCCAATATCCAATCAAATACCCTATTTCTTTACCAATTCCACTCACCAAACCTATCAGAAACAAGTGATCAGATGCCGCAGGTACCTCCCCCTTGGATGTGTGATGTGATAGCCAAAAACTTAACAAGAATCAACCGAATTACCATCTCTAATTATCATACAATTTTTGGCATTAAGAATAGGGCAATAGGGCAAGTTACAATTTTATGTTAACAAGTTGTAGGAGTTGCAATCTCATGTTAACAAGGAAGGATTAAGGGTTTATAATAGGTATAGTCAAAAGAAACAAGATCAGAATCCAATAGGTTAATCAATTGATCAAGATAGGCACAATAAGCCAATAAGGCAAAGGTAGGGCATACTGATTTCATGTATAGAAAAGATTCAAAAGATGAATTCATGATTGTTCACTATGAATGGATATTAAACAATCATACGAATAAAGATAACAATATCAGATATCAATCACAGGCAGAATTATAAAAATTTGAAAACCTAATTTGGCTGAATTTCTATTTAACTTTAGAGAAAGAAATACTAACCTTCAGACAAAAAAAAGATGGTTGGAAAGAGGATGAAGAGAGCTTTCTAACAAGCTATTATTTACAGGAATTCGATAAACGATGAGAGAGTTATGCTTGTTTGAAGTTCAAAAAGATTTTGGCAGAAATTGGGAGGTGTAGGGTTTTTAGGTCCTACGAATTTTGTGTGGCTGACTTCCTATTTATATAAGATAGTTATGAGATATCTCTATCTTCAAGGCTTAATTAAAGTAAGATAATTATCAAAACTAAATTCTTTAATTATCTCCCCTTAAACTTAGGGTTTTTATTTCCTAAGGTAGTTATCAACTAATAAAGAATCAATTTAAAGGGAATTAATACCAGAAATAATTACTAGACATTCCTTACCAATTTCGGCCATCACATATCCTTTCTTTCAGGGGCAAAAATGGTCTTTTTTACCTGCACTGGCTTCTGGACTTCTAGGACTCAAAATTCAGGGTCTCATACTTTCTATCTTAACTGTGAGATCTGTGGTCAGTATTTCCCCCCTCCCTCTCCATTTTTCTTCTTTTTTTTCCTTTTCTTCACTATCTTCAAATATCTTCAGTATCAAAATCAACCGTTCGATCGTTGAACCGTTTACACTGTTGCGTTCGTCTCGTCATCGCGAGTAACCGGCCGTTGGTTTTATCTTCATCGGACCACGGACGCGCGCAGATCGGAGGCCGGAAGTTCCGATTTTCGCACCGGAAAATCGTAGATCCCGGCCGATTAGAGGTGAGTCTTCAAATTTGGTTTTCGGATTTGTAGTCCTGGTGTTTGTAGCTTCGTTTTGATGTAAAAATTTTCGGTTTTGGATGAAGTTGGAATTTTCCGGCCGTCGCCGGCGACCGTTGACCGGCGACACTGTTCACCGTTGACTGTTGACGTTGACGTGACCGTTGACCGTTGACTTTGACCAAAAAGTGAAAACCTCTCATGTTAGGTAATTACGACGTTCTGATCGCAATGGCGCGATCTGTTTTTCCATTTGATGTGTCGTTGTTGAGTTATAGTCATTTGAAGGTTAATATCCGTAATGTTGTGTTCTTAGGAAGGGCGAGTGTTGAGGACAAAGGCAAGAGTATCATTTCCTCTTCTTCAGCTCGTAAGGTAGGGTCTTTACCGTATGTGGTTCCTCATTAGTATTTCTTTGTTGTAAAATCCGTTGTACCTTGGTTTTGATTGATTCGTTGTATAGTCCATCGGAGCCCATCCGATTGGTCCATTGTTCAAATTTCATTGTTCTCTTCCATAGGTAGCTATAAAGTATCATAATGTAGGGTCTTTACCGTATGTGTTCAATCATAAATATTTCTTGATTTTTAAATCCGTACCTTGGTTTTAAATTGAATCGTTGTATAATCCATCGGAGTCCATCCGATGGATCCATGTCCAAGTTACTTTGTCATTTTCCGTATGTTCTTGTAAGGTAGAGTCTTTACCGTACATACTCCATCATAAGTACTTCTTGATTTTAAATCCGTTCTGAGGTTTTAATTTAAATCGTTGTGTAATCCATCGGAGACCATCCGATGGATCTATTGTCCAAGTTATGTTGACCTTTTCGGTATGTTCTTGTAAAGTATCATAATGTATCTCCGAAATTTCATATAATCAATCAAAGTCCATTTGATCGATTTGTTGTGTAAATTGGGCTGATTCTGTATCATTGCCCGTAAAGTAAGAAAATAATTATTGTAATTAAAGGTTTCTGTGATGGTATCGTATTGTGGAGTTTTAATTTTAAAATATGGTATTTCAGTGTTATTGAAAGTTAAACTCGTTTTCTTTATATGTAAGAGTTTTCATGTTACTTACGTACGTTTGGCCAAACGTGGTGAGTGCTCGGTCTCTGAGAGTAAGCAGAGAGACACTCATCTGTTGGGAGTTGTATGGTTGGCGTATGGTTACTGTATGTTCCCTGCTTCGCAGGATGATCTGAGAGGACTAGTTGATCTTTTACGTATACAGTTTTGTTAATCAATCTAGTCTCGGACAACACTGGTAGAAGGGGCTATGTATGTAAATGTTTTAAAAGTATATATGTAAAACCTACCAGTGGGCTTCCGGTTTCCCTTTAGCGGGGGTTACTCGGGAAGTGATTTGTGGTCCGCTCATGTTTTTGTATTGACCCATGTTGAGTTCTATGTTGTTTTCGGGTCCAGTAAGTAAACGTTTGCAGTCCGCCCATATTTTCGTATCGACCCCTGTTGAGTTCTTTATTGAAAGCGAAAGTACATTTTCAGGTCCAGTAAGTAAACGTTTTATAAAGTAAACGGTAAAGTTAAAGTTTTGAAAATTTACAACTTTAGTGATGATCTAATGAGTTACTCGTTGTTCCTCTCCTTTGTTAAGTTCCATGTTGTTCCTCTCTTTGTTAAGTTCCTCGTTGTTCCTCTCCTTTGTTAAGTTCCTTGTTGTTTCTCTCCTCTGATAAGTTCCTTGTTGTTTCTTTCCTCTGATAAGTTCCTTGCTGTTTCTCTCCTTTGTTAAGTTTCTTGTTGTACCTCTCCTTTGATAAGTTTCTTGTTGTCCCTCTTCTTTGAAAAGTCCGTTTTGTTGTCCCCTACTGAGATTCTCGAAAATCTCACCCCCTTCGTTTTTGTTTTCCCTCCCAGGACTAGATCTTGCTCAGTAGCTGTGTTCAGTGTGCGTGTCGGGACTACTTGCTGGGACTATAGCATCTGCACATGTATGGTTTTATTGGCACACTATTATGTATTTGTTGATTTGACATGTGGTTTCGTTTTCAGATACTTGGGGCTTGTGTGTTATGGTTTCACTGGTTTGTATTGTGTTGTTATAAAAAGACTTCCGCTGTTTTCAATATTCTCTGTTATTTATTGTGCCATGTATTTAGTGCTTATCAGCCATGCTGTAATTTGTAAATATTTTAAATTTATATTTTTGGGGGTTTACGTTTGAAAAGTCAAAATAGCCTTGTGGAGTTCGGATTGGTCCACGTGTCGGACTTCTCCGGGCTTCACGGCGGTAAGGGCCCGCTTTCCGGGTTTGGGTCCTTACAGGAGTGGTAGCGGAGCCCCAGGTTTTTGTGTTTACAAACAAAGTTTTGAAAATGTTTTCATAATATTTTCAAAGTATGCTTTCCAACTCACTACACTGCACGTGCATAGTCCAGCGTTGTATCGTATTAATTGTCCCCTATAGTCTTTAGACTAATTAGGATGTCCTTGTCAGTTAGGCATAATTCGAGATCTGACCGTCGACCGAGTCGTTCTGTAGTACAGTATTCCCCGAGGTCGTCTCATTTACGAGGCGATAGTCACACACCTTCCCAGTCACAGTCGATAGCTTCCAGTCGGAGTATAGTTAGACTCATGTCGTGGTGCGCCAGATGTCAGAGACGTCGCATTCCGCCGTGTCCATAGAGCAGACAGTGTTACAACTGCTCAGAGTTTGGACATATGGCGAGGGATTACCCAAAGCTGCCAAGATCACAGTCCTTTAATGCTGCGAGACCAAGTGGCAGTCATACACCTTCTCAGGGTCCTACCAGGCCACCGTCCAGAGCACCAGGTAGACCTTCTGGTAGTCAGACACAGGGTCAGTAGTCCAGTCAGTAGTCCAGTCAGCCAGCACAGACGAGACAGACCCGTCTCTTTACTTTGACTGATGCTGAGGCCTGTGCTAGCCCCGATGTGGTGACAGGTACTATTACTGTATTTTCTGTTATTTCTCGAGTTCTGTTAGATCCAGGAGCAAATAGATCTTTTGTCGGTCCTAGAATTTCAGTTAGTGCAGATTGCCCGTTGTCTCCGTTGGCTCCACCTATTGAGGTTATGACCCCGTTAGGTGAGCTTTTGACATGCAGTCAGGTGTATATGGGTTGTGTTCTGAGGTTGAGTACAGCTGTGTTAGAGGCAGATTTGATTCCGCTTGACATCCGGGAGTTTGATGTTCTATTGGGTATGGATTGCTTAGCCCGGTATCGTGCCCGAATGGAGTGTTTCACCAAGCGAGTTTGGTTTACTCTACCCGATAGTTCGGAGTACTGCTTCGAGGGAGATAGGCGTATTGTGCCTACTTGTATGATCTCATGGCTTAGTGCGAAGAAGATGATCAGTAAAGGCCGTGCAACGCTTTTGGCCCATGTCAGATATACCTCAGCCGAGTCACCGGAGTTGAATCAAGTTCCGATTGCCAGTGAGTTCCCAGATGTATTTCTAGATGACATAGTTGGGTTACCACCAGAGAGAGAGGTGGAGTTCGGGATCGATTTGATTCCAGGAACAAACCCGATATCCATCCCGCCGTATCAGATGGCTCCAATTGAAATGAAGGAGCTGAAGGCTCAATTGGAGGATCTGGTAGATCGTGGTTTCATCCGACCCAGTGTTTCTCCATAGGGAGCACCAATATTGTTCGTAAAGAAGAAGGATGGTTTACTACGATTGTGCATTGATTACCGGCAGTTGAACCGCGTTACCGTGAAGAACAGGTACCCTCTACCCCGTATAGATGATTTGTTCGACCAGTTTCAGGGAGCGTCGGTGTTCTCAAAGATTGATTTGAGATCGGGTTATCATCAGTTGCGAGTCCGTGAGTCGGATGTTCCGAAGACAGCTTTCAGGTCTCGGTACGGACACTACGAGTTCCTGGTCATGCCCTTCGGGTTGACGAATGCACCAGCCGTCTTCATGGATCTGATGAACCGAGTATTTCGGGATTATCTTGATCGATTCGTGATTGTCTTCAGTGATGACATCCTCATTTATTCTAGGTCAGAGGAGGAGCATTCTGAGCATTTGAGGATGGTATTGGAGACACTTAGAGCTCGACAGTTATATGCCAAGTTCTCTAAGTGCGAGTTCTGGTTGCGAGAAGTCGGTTTCTTGGGATATGTGGTGTCAGCAAACGGAGTGTTGGTGGATTCCAAAAAGATCAAAGTCGTTGTATCATGGGAACCTCCACGCACCGTTTCCGAGATACAGAGTTTCCTCGGTTTAGCCGGTTATTATCGACGCTTTGTGGAGAATTTCTCAACGTTAGCTGGACCGTTGATTCGTTTGACACACAAGTGCGAACCGTTTGTGTGGTCCGATAAGTGTCAACAGAGTTTTGAGGAGTTGAAGTCCATATTGGTTTCTGCTCCTATCCTTACCTTACCAGTCAGTGGTAAGGAGTATGTGGTATTCAGTGATGCGTCAAAGCATGGTTTGGGTTGTGTGCTTATGCAAGATGAGAAGGTAGTCGCCTACGCCTCTCGACAATTGAGGCCACACGAATGCAACTACCCAAACCATGATTTAGAGTTAACAGCTGTGGTGTTTGCATTGAAGATTTGGTGCCTCTATCTGTATGGTGAGACTTGCAGAGTCTTCACAGATCATAAGAGTCTCAAGCACCTCTTGACTCAGAAAGAGCTTAACTTGAGACAGAGGAGATAGCTTGAATTGATAAAGGATTACGACCTTGCGATCGATTATCATCCCGGTAAAGCCAACGTAGTTGCCGATGCCCTGAGTAGGAAGACTACTTCTTCCTTGGCGTATATCCGTTCAGAGTACCTTCCGATGCTTATGTGCTTAAGGGCTTCTCGAGTCTAGCTTGACAGTGATGGTTTTAGAGCGTTGTTGGCTCAGGTTGTTGCCAGACCCACTTTACTTGAGGAAATCCGAGTCAAGCAGTTAGAGGATCCAGTGTTGGTTCAGTTGAGACAGCAGCTGGATAGTGTTACTAGTCGTGATACAGTCAGTGAGTATAGGGTTCGAGATGATGGTATTTTGACGTTCCGAGGTAGAATTTGTATCTCTCGAGATGAGGAGTTGCGTTAGTTGATTTTGACCGAGGCGCACAGTTCTATGTTCTCTATCCATCCCGGCAACACCAAGATGTATCGGGACTTGCGAGAGCAGTATTGGTGGTCGGGGATGAAGAGACTCATCGCTGAGTTTTTAGCTCGTTGCTTAGTTTGCCAGCAGGTCAAGGCCGAGCATCAGAAACCCGCCGGTCTGCTTCAATCGCTTCTGATTCCTGAATGGAAGTGGGAGCATATCACGATGGACTTTGTTGTAGGTTTACCGAGGACTCAATGAGGTTTAGACGCAGTATAAGTGATCGTAGACAGTACGAGTTACCGATACACCGGAGAAGTTAGCTCACCGGTATATTGATAAGATCGTCAGACTTCATAGAGTTCCAGTCTGTATTGTTTCAGATCGAGACCCGAGATTTACTTCTCGTTTCTGGGAAAAGTTTCAGGTTGGTGACAAAGTATTCCTGAAGGATGCACCGTGGAAAGGAGTACTTCAGTTTCAACAGCGAGGCAAGTTAGCGCCGCATTTTATTGGACCGTATGAGATCACCGAGCGCATTGGGCCAGTGGCATACCGTCTTGCTTTGCCACCGTCCTTGGAGAGGATCCATAGTGTATTCCATGTTTCTATGCTACGGAAGTACGTTCGGGATCCGTCACACGTGTTGGATGCACCGCCGGTAGAGGTTGCCAGTGACTTGTCGTTTCCAGCTCAGCCAGTGGCTATCGTTGACGAGTCGATCAGGCAGCTTCGCAGTCGTTTAGTCCCTATGGTTCGAGTTTCTTGGCGTAGTGGTAGTTCCGAGGAGCTCTCTTGGGAGACTGAGGAGTCTATGCGGGAGCGTTACCCCTATCTCTTCCAGTAGTACGGTACGTAAATTTCGGGGACGAAATTTTTGTAAGGGGGGAAGGTTGTGAGATCTGTGGTCAGTATTCCCCCCCTCCCTCTCCATTTTTCTTCTTTTTTTTCCTTTTCTTCACTATCTTCAAATATCATCAGTATCAAAATCAACCGTTCGATCGTCGAACCGTTTACACTGTTGCGTTCGTCTCGTCGTCGCGAGTAACCGGCCGTTGGTTTTATCTTCATCGGACCACGGACGCGCGCAGATCGGAGGCCGGAAGTTCCGATTTTCGCACCGGAAAATCGTAGATCCCGGCCGATTGGAGGTGAGTCTTCAAATTTGGTTTTCGGATTTGTAGTCCTGGTGTTTGTAGCTTCGTTTTGATGTAAAAATTTTCGGTTTTGGATGAAGTTGGAATTTTCCGGCCGTCGCCGGCGACCGTTGACCGGCGACACTGTTCACCGTTGACTGCTGACGTTGACCTGACCGTTGACCGTTGACTTTGACCAAAAAGTGAAAACCTCCCCGTTAGGTAATTTCGACGTTCTGATCGCAATGGCGCGATCTGTTTTTCCATTTGATGTGTCGTTATTGAGTTATAGTCATTTGAAGGTTAATATCCGTAATGTTGTGTTCTTAGGAAGGGCGAGTGTTGAGGACAAAGACAAGAGTATCGTTTCCTCTTCTTCAGCCCGTAAGGTAGGGTCTTTACCGTATGTGGTTCATCATTAGTATTTCTTTGTTGAAAAATCCATTTTACCTTGGTTTTGATTGATTCTTCGTATAGTCCATCGGAGCCCATCCGATTGGTCCATTGTTCAAATTTCATTGTTCTCTTCCATATGTAGCTATAAAGTATCATAATGTAGGGTTTTTACCGTATGTGTGCAATCATAAGTACTTCTTGATTTTAAATCCATACCTTGGTTTTAAATTGAATCGTTGTGTTATCCATCGGAGCCCATCCGATGGATCCATGTCCAAGTTACTTTGTCATTTTCCGTATGTTCTTGTAAGGTAGAGTCTTTACCGTACATACTCCATCATAAGTACTTCTTGATTTTAAATCCGTTCTGAGGTTTTAATTTAAATCGTTGTGTAATCCATCGGAGACCATCCGATGGATCTATTGTCCAAGTTATGTTGACCTTTTCGGTATGTTCTTGTAAAGTATCATAATGTATCTCCGAAATTTCATATAATCAATCAAAGTCCATTTGATCGATTTGTTGTGTAAATTGGGCTGATTCTGTATCATTGCCCGTAAAGTAAGAAAATAATTATTGTAATTAAAGGTTTCTGTGATGGTATCGTATTGTGGAGTTTTAATTTTAAAATATGGTATTTCAGTGTTATTGAAAGTTAAACTCGTTCTCTTTATATGTAAGAGTTTTCATGTTACTTACGTACGTTTGGCCAAACGTGGTGAGTGCTCGGTCTCTGAGAGTAAGCAGAGAGACACTCATCTGTTGGGAGTTGTATGGTTGGCGTATGGTTACTGTATGTTCCCTGCTTCGCAGGATGATCTGAGAGGACTAGTTGATCTTTTACGTATACAGTTTTGTTAATCAATCTAGTCTCGGACAACACTGGTAGAAGGGGCTATGTATGTAAATGTTTTAAAAGTATATATGTAAAACCTACCAGTGGGCTTCCGGTTTCCCTTTAGCGGGGGTTACTCGGGAAGTGATTTGTGGTCCGCCCATGTTTTCGTATTGACCCATGTTGAGTCCTATGTTGTTTTCGAGTCCAGTAAGTAAACGTTTGCAGTCCGCCCATATTTTCGGATTGACTCCTGTTGAGTTCTTTATTGAAAGCGAAAGTACATTTTCAGGTCCAGTAAATAAACGTTTTATAAAGTAAACGGTAAAGTTAAAGTTTTGAAAATTTACAAGTTTAGTGATGATCTAATAAGTTCCTCGTTGTTGCTCTCCTTTGTTAAGTTCCTTGTTGTTCCTCTTCTTTGTTAAGTTCCTCGTTGTTCCTCTTCTTTGTTAAGTTCCTCGTTGTTCCTCTCCTTTGTTAAGTTTCTTGTTGTTTCTCTCCTTTGTTAAGTTCCTCGTTGTTCCTCTCCTTTGTTAAGTTTCTTGTTGTTTCTCTCCTCTGATAAGTTCCTTGTTGTACCTCTCCTTTGATAAGTTTCTTATTGTCCCTCTTCTTTGAAAAGTCCGTTTTGTTGTCCCCTACTGAGATTCTCGAAAATCTCACCCCCTTCGTTTTTGTTTTCCCTCCCAGGACTAGATCGTGCTCAGTAGCTGTGTTCAGTGTGCGTGTCGGGACTACTTGCTGGGACTATAGCATCTGCACATGTATGGTTTTATTGGCACACTATTATGTATTTGTTGATTTGACATGTGGTTTTGTTTTCAGATACTTGGGGCTTGTGAGTTATGGTTTCACTGGTTTGTATTGTATTGTTATAAAAAGACTTCCGCTGTTTTCAATGTTCTCCGTTATTTATTGTGCCATGTTTTAGTGCTTATCTGCCACGCTGTAATTTGTAAATATTTTAAATTTTATTTTTGGGGGTTTGCGTTTGAAAAGTCAAAATAGCCTTGTGGAGTTCGGATTGGTCCACGTGTCGGGCTTCTCCGTGCTTCACGGCGGTAAGGGCCCGCTTTCCGGGTTTGGGTTCTTACATTAACAAATAAGGACAAGGCATCCAAACCATATAAGGACAAGGGTATCCAAACACCAGAATAAGGGCATCTTGCCACATAAGGACACAAGGATTAAGCATCCAGCGAACTCTTGCTAAGGATTGCCACTCATACAACTCATATACCAGTAAGTACCTCTCCTCTCACTAGGAGCATCATTCACTTACCCCGAATGGCTACTTGAAAAAAGATTCTGACATTACAAACAAGTACAAGTACACAGAAGAAAATACAAGGCATAATAATACAGCAAGGCATCCTCAATCATATCATAATACAATCAGCAAGTCAATAACATATGGTATAACCGAAATAGGTATTCAATCCTTAGCACATGCATAAGGACCCAAATCCAACCTATTAGGACCTATACCGCCGTAAAACCCAAACAAGCCCAACCTAGGACCTATTTGAATCCCACAAAGCTCAATCTTACTAGTTTAGTTTTATTAAATTCATTTTTTATGTTTTTAAAAAGTTAGAGCTTGATAATAATGGACAAACATTCTAGTAACATATGGAGCGAATAAAACATTAGTGGAAGTCTTTATAATTAGTCAAAGGAACCACAACACACAAATCCCAAAGGGATCTCAAAATCCAGCAACTAGCTCCTCAAGTATATTTCCGAAATTAACAAGAATAAGAGGGACTTAATGAACCAAAAAGTAGTCCAATTAAACTTCATGATCAAGGGTATATGCACAAACAACCAGCAAGGAAGGAGGTATGCGAATGTGATGCAATATCGTCCCGCCGTGCAGCCTTGATCTCACACACCAGTACCACTGACAGATAATGTACCTAAGCCTGAAAAAATAAGAAAAACAACAGGGTGAGATTATAAAAATCTCAGTAAGGTCATAACATCATAAAATCTGCAGAAATCTAAACAAACATCTCCTAATCAATATCAGATTTTCCTAAACTACTAAAGGGGTATCAAAAAATCATCAATCAATCACAAAGGGACAGGGCTGAAAGTAACAAGGCTTTGAGTGGACTAAGCACATATCTAAAAATAGAAGTACACAGGCAGGTAATTCATCATTCGATCGCATCAATAGAAAGGTTGTCCTTTTCTACTCATGTTGTCCAAGGCTTAGCTGCATAAAGGGTAAATGGTTAATAAATAATCTAATCAGCACATCTATTTATCTTGCTATACAAGGACAAAGCATCCAAGTCACACAAGGACAAGGCATCCAAGCCACACAAGGACAAGGGCATTCAAACCACACAAGGATAAGGGCATCTTGCCACACAAGGACAATGCATCTAGCCACACAAGGACTGGCATCTAGTGTGCACAAGTTGGGGATTTCCACCCATACGACTCCCATACCAGTAAGAATCTCTCCTCTCCCAAGGAGCATCAGCGCTTATCACGAATGGCCACTGGAAAAGGATCCTGACACACAAACACATATAAGCACACACAAGCAAGTACAAGGCACAATACCACAATAGGGTATCCTCAATCATGCCAGAACACAATCAACATGTTCAATGCACACGACACATGAAAATTAGGCACACATAACCTATCTCAGGGGTTTGAAAATGCCTAAAGGATCATATCTCAATCCACAGTTCATGCATAAACCATACAACATATACGCATACAACCATCAACAAGTATATGCACTGAAATCAACAAGCAAACAACAAGGATCTCTGGAGAAACCGATAAGGTATAGATTCTACCTCTCTTATCTCTAAACAAGAAGCTATTCCTTTTCCTTTATTTAAAGGATCTGAACCACTTATAACATCATAAGGCAAAGACAAAACCATACTTAGCATGCATACTCAATAATCAAGTAATCATCATATTTCCTTATCAATTCCACTCACCAAACCTATCATAAACCAGTGATTAGATGCTAAAGATGTCTCCCCCTTGGATGTGTGATGTGATAGTCAAGAACTCAACAAGAATCAACCTGATTTACCACCCCAATTAACTATGCAAATTTCGGCACTTAAGATAGGGCACAAGGGCAATTACGATTTCATGCATACAAGGTTTAGGGGTTGCAATTTCGTGATTACAAGGAAGGATTAGGTGTTAATAACACATGCAATTAAAAGGAACAAACTTAGAAACCAATAAGTAAGTTAATTGATCAAAATCGGCAACAATAGGCAAGGGTATAGGGCATGCCGATTTCATGTATACGGAAGATTCAAAGGATGAAATTCATGATCTTACAACATTAATGGATGCCAAAAAATCATACGAACAAAAAGAACAATAATAAAAACCAATTGATGGGAGAATCACACAATTTTGGTGCAAACACTCAACAAATTTTGATAAGAATTTTAATAGGGAAGAACTGACCTTCTAATGATCAAACTAAGATAGCTAGATAGAAGATGAAAAGTGCTTTCCAACAAGCTATTATTTGTAGAAATCCGACAAAGGATGAAAGAATTCAGCTAAGATGAAGGTTAAGGAATTTTAGAAGCAAAGGATAGGGTGTAGGGTTTGATCGTTTGATAATTTTGTGTGTTTTTGGTGTGTGTAGACAAGTGTGGCCAACTACTACTTTTTTGGGTATAATATGATTAATTTTTCCTACTTTAAAGGCTATGGGGAGATAATCATTAGAATTAAATTCTGAAATTATCCCCTTAATTTGAGGAAATTATCATCTAAGGTAATATTGAACCAAAAAGGAAATGAAATAAAGGAGAATTGAAATCAGAAATAAACACTAAACCTTCAATACCATTTTTGGCCATCACATATCTATTTATTCAGGGGAAAAACCATCATTTCACTTGCAATGACTTACGGAATTCTAGGATATAAAATTCAGGGTTTCACATCCTCCCCTCTTTATAAGAATTTCGTCCTCGAAATTTCAGCACAAGTACCTAAGCAAATAGGTAAGGAAATTTTGCATGCATAGATTCCTCAGTCTCCCAAGACTGTTCCTCAAATTGGCCATTATGCCAAACAATTCGTACCATAGGCATGCTTCGACTGCGAAGCTAATGAACTGACCGATCTAGTATGAAAATTGGCTATACGGGATATGATAGGTCTTCAGCAACCTCAGCTGGTGGTTCTTTGAGCACATGAGCAGGGTCTCACATATACTTTCTCAACATCGAAATGTGAAACACGTTGTGTATTCTTTCCGTATTCGGAGGCAATGCAAGTCGGTATGCAACAGGGTGGATTCTTTCAATAATGTCATATGGACCAATGTAACGAGGTGCTACCTTTCTTCGCTGTTGAAAACGAAGCATACCTTTCCACAAGGTAACTTTCAGAAATATTTTACCTACCGCAAATTCCAGCTCACTCCGTCGATTATTGCCATTATTTTTCTGCCGATCTTGCGCTGTCTTCAACCTTTGTCAAATAAAATTCAGCTGCTCCGTTGCTTGATCAATCATTTCTGGTTTATCTAGTCATCTCTCGCCTACTTTATTCCAGCGAATGGGAGTTCTGCAACGTCTCTCATATAATGCTTCATAAGGAGCCATACCGATGCTTACATAAAAACTATTGTTGTTAACGAACTCCGCTAAAGGTAGACATATATCCCAACTAGTATTTTGATCCAGTACACTCATACACATCATGTCCTCAAGTTTCTGAATTGTCCTCTCAAACTGACCATCGGTCTGGGGATGAAATGCTGTACTAAAATTCAATCTCAAACCTAGCGAATTCTGAAATTTCTCCCAAAATCGTGAAGTCAAACGAGGATCATGATTTGAAACAATGGAATCTGGCACTCTATGCAATCATACAATCTCGCCCAAGTAACGAACAATCAATTTCTCAGGTGTATCTGTCGCACAAACAGGAAGAAAGTGTGTAGATTTCGTTAGTCGATCCACGATCACCTAAATGGCATCGAATCCATGGTGAGATTTAGGCAAACTGGTCACAAAGTCCATCATAACATGCTCCCACTTCCACTCTAGAATCAAAAGTGACTGAAGTAAACCGGCGGGTCTTTGATGCTCGATTTTCACTTGTTTTCATACGAGGCATCGGGCAACGAACTCAGCAATGTAGCGTTTCATGTTCGGCCACCAATATTGCTCCTTAAAGTCACGGTACATCTTAGTGCTACCAGGATGGATAGAAAATTTCGAACTATATGTCTCAGATAAAATCAGATTATAAATATCAACATCTTGTGGTACACATACCTGGTTTCTGAAGACAAGAACCCCATCATCTCATACTCTGAAATCTCGAACTATGGCATCAACACCATCTGATAGTTGCTTCCAAATTTCAGCCAACCTTGGATCTTCTATTTGCTGATTCCAGATTTCCTCAATCAAGGTAGGCGTGACTTCGATTCCAGCCAATAATGAACCAGAAAAATCATTGCTAAGATGCACACATGTAGCTTTGAAATCCAGCAACATTGACACGTATTGGGTGCATATGTAAGCCAACACCAATTGTGAGACCCTAAATTTTGAGTCCTAGAAGTCCAGAAGCCAGTGCAGATAAAATAACCATTTTACCCCTGAAGAAATGGATGTGTGATTGCCGAAAATGGTATGGAAGGTCTAGTAATAATTTCTGGTTTCATTTCTCTTTGATTTATTTCCTTGTTGGTTCAATCTTACCTTAGGAGATAAAATTTCTAAAATTAAGAAAGGATAATTTCAGAATTTAATTCTAAGAATCAACACTTAAAAAGGATAATTGCCCGATTAAACTATCCTTCCTTAATTTTATGAATTTTATCTCCTATGGTAAGATTAAACCAATAAGGAAATAAATCAAAGGGAAACCAGAAATGATTACTAGACCTTCCATACCATTTTCGGCCATCACACATCCATTTCTTCAGGGGAAAATAGTCATTTCACCTTCACTAGCTTTTGGACCTCTAGGACTCAAAATTCGGGGTCTCACATCCTCCCCTCCTTATAAGAATTTCATCCTCGAATTTCAGCACAAGTACCTAAGCAAATAGGTAAGGAAATTTGGCACGTATAGATTTCTCAGTCTCCCAAGTCTATTCCTCGATTTCGCCATTATGCACCATAGCTCGTACCATAGGCACGCTTCGACTGCAAAGTTGACAAACTGACCGATCAAGTATGGTAACTGGCTGTACGGGATAGGATAGGTCTTCAGAAACCTTGACTGGTGGTTCCTCGAGCTCATGAGCATGTCTCACACATACTTTCTCACTATTGAAACATGAAACATGTTGTGAATTCTTTCCATATTTGGAGGCACTGCAAGTTAGTATGCAACAGGTTCGATTTTTTCAATGATGTCATACAGAACAATGTAACAAGGAGCTAATTTTCCTTGCTATTGAAAATGAAGGACACCTTTCCACAGGGCGACCTTCAGAAATATTTTGTCACCTACCACAGCTCCCTTCATCGATTATTGGCATAACTTTTCTGTCGATCTTGCACTATCTTCAGCCTTAGTTGAATTAAATTCAGCTGCTCTGTTGCTTGATCAATCAACTCCAGATTGTCTAGGCATCTCTCGCCTACTTCATTCCAGAAAACGGGAGTTTTGCAACGTCTTCCATATAGTGCTTCATAAGAAGCCATACCGATGCTTACATGGAAACTATTGTTGTAAACGAACTGCACCAATAGTAGACATCAATCCCAACTAGTATGTTGGTCCAGTACATTCGCATGCAATATGTCCTCAAGTGTCTATATTGTCCTCTCTAATTGACCATTGGTCTGGGGATGAAATGTTGTGCTGAAATTCAATAATCTTGAACCCAGCGCATTCTGGAATTTCTCCCAAAATCATGGTGTAAAACGAGGGTCACTATCTGAAACAATGGAAACTAGCACTCCATGCAAATGAACAATGTCATCTAGGTAACGAACAATCAATTTCTAAGGTGTAATCATCGGAAGAACAGGAAGGAAGTGTATAGATTTCATCAGTCGATCCATGATCACCCAAATGGCATCGTATCCTTGCTGAGATCTAGACAAATCATTCACCAAATCCATTGTGACATGCTCCTGCTTACATTCTGGAATCAAAAGTTTTTAATACTCGATCTTCACATGTTGGCATATGAGCAATCGAGCAACGAACTCAGCAATGTGGCGCTTCATGTTCGGCCACCAATATTGCTCCTTCAGATCTTGGCACATCTTAGTACTATCAGGATGGATAGCGAATTTCAAACTATGTACCTCAGATAAAATCAGATTGCGAATATCAACATCTTGTGGCACACATACTCAGTTTCTAAAGACAAGAACTCTATCATCTCGTATTCTGAAATCTCTAGCTATGGCATCAACACCATTAGATAATTGATTCCGAATTTCAGCCAACCTTGGATCTTCTGTTTGTTGATTCCGGATTTCTTCAATCAAGGTAGGCATGACTTCAATTCGTGCCAACAATGAACCAGAAACATCAGTGCCAAGATGAACTTGTAGCTTTCAAATCTAGCAACATTGGCATGTATCGGGTGCATATGTAAGCCAAAACCGATGGGGAAGGAGGATGAATCTTTCGACTCAAGGCATCAATGACAACATTCGCTTTTTCAGGATGATATTTGACGATCAAATCGTAGTCTTTAATGAGCTCCATGCATCTTTGTTGTCTCATGTTCAACTTCTTTTGCATAAGGAGATATTTCAAGCTTTTATGGTCGGCGAAGATTCGGCACATCTCGCCATATAGATAGTGGCACCATATTTTCAATGCAAACACCATGGCTGCAAGCTCCAAATCATGCATAGGATAATTTCTTTCGTGCGGCTACAATTGTCTGGAAGCATAGGCAACAACTTTCCCATCTTGCATCAGTAAGCATCCAACTCTAGATTTCGATGCATCGCTGTACACCACGTACTCTTTCCCACCAACTGGTAAGGTGAGGATTGGGGCGGAAACCAACTGGTCCTTCAATTTTTCGAAACTTCGCTGGCACCTCTCATTCCATACGAACAACTCTCCTTTGCATGTCAATTTTTTCAATGGTCCAGCAAGTGTTGAAAAATTTTCCACGAAGCGATGGTATTATCCAGTTAAACCAAGGAAATTTCGAACTTCGAACACAGTTCGTGGGGATTCCCAAGCAATTACGGCTTCAATCTTTTATGGGTTAACTAGCACACCTTGGGCAAAAACAACATGGCCAAGGAAACCAACTTCGTATTACTAGAATTTTCATTTGGAGTACTTTGCGAACAACTGTTGATCCCTCAGAATATTCATTACAATCCGCAAGTCCTCAGCATGCTCCTCTTCTGATTTTGAATAAATCAGAATGTCATCGATGAAGACTATCACAAAGTTATTCAGAAACTTATGGAACACACGATTCATTAGGTCCATGAACACAACTGGTGCATTGGTCAAACCGAAGGATATAACCAGAAATTCCTAGTAGGCGTATCGCGATCTGAACATGGTATTAGGAATATCAACATCACGAACTCGTAGTTGAGGGTATCCAGATTTGAGATGGATCTTGGAGAACATGGCTACACCTTGGAGCTGGCCAAACAAATCTTTGATGTACGACAAAGGGTATTTGTTCTTCATGGTCACATGATTCAGCAGCCGATAGTCGATGCACAATTGTAGCGAACCATCTTTCTTCTTCACGAACAAGACAGGTGCTCCTCAAGGTGACATATTAGGTTGGATGAAACCACATTCTAGAAAATCTTCCAATTGTGTCTTCAGTTCCTTCATTTCCATAGGAGCCACTTGATACGGAGGAATTGAATTCGAATTCGTAGCCGGCATTGCTCATTGCCGAATTCCACTTCTCTTGTTGGTGGAAAACTGGCTATGTCTTCTGGAAATACATGCAGAAATTCATGAACCACTAGAACGTAATCTAGATCCGAAGATTCTTTAAAAACATCGTGCACATGAGCGAGGACCGCTGTACATCCTTTGTTGATCAATTGCTTTGCATCGAACATGGAAATCATGAAAGTTGGAACAACTCACCTACTACCTTCAAAACAAAACTTGACACCATCAGGAAAGGTGAACCACGCATGCTTGGTGAAACACTCCATTCGGGCTTGATATTTTGCCAAATAGTCCATGCCTAAAATCACATCCAGTTCTCTGATGTCTGATGGAATCGGATCCACTTCAAGTACATTCGGACCCATAAGTACAACACAACCAATGTAGGCTAGATCACAAGTCAGTTACTCTCCCAAAGGGGTCATAACCACAATACTAGGAGACAACGGAGACAGAGGCCAATTTGTGCTAAGTGCTATCCTTGGACTTACAAGTGACCTATTTGCTCCGGGATCTAACAAGAATTAAGCATTTTGAGAAAAGGCTGAAATAGTACCTGTCACCACATCAGGGCTAGCCTTGGTATCAGTCAGGGTGAATAGCCTCATTGGTCTTGGTTGCGCCTCACTCGTGGATATGTTAAGTGGTCTTTTTGGTGCTTGTGTTGGTGTTTTAGTGGGATTGGCATACCCACCTTGATTGGCATTTGGTGTGCCTATGATATGTCTTGGTTTGGGACAGTCCCTCTGAACATGGCCCATCTCGCCACAATTATAACATCGACTTGGCTGCAAATTCTACGTAGATCCATTAGAATTCTGACCAGAAAAGTTCTTCCTGTTGTTACCTCCATTGCTATTGTTTTTCAGAGGATAAAACCTTTAAGGATAGGGTCCCGTAAGTCGATTGCACTATGAATCTCACCTGAAAGATCTGCCACTGGTTGTTGCAGACAGCTTCCTAATTTGCATGATCTTCTCGGCTTTAGTTGTGGCAACACTTAGTTGTTGCAAATTCTGCACCGGTGTCATACCAATGATGGTTTTGAGCTCGGTACTCAGCCCATCCTGAAATCATCTTCCAAGCTGGTACGATGAGTGATCCTCCTCTGGTGCAAATTGGGACAACTTCCTTAACGTCTTCTCGTAGTCCAACACCAAATGGGTGCCCTATTTAAGCTTATAGAAAGCTTGTCGCTACTTGCTTTTATGGAATCTCGTATAGAACCTCTCGTCAAACTCATACCGAAATTCCACTCATACCGAAATTCCTCCCAGGAAGGCAAATGATCTCAGAATCGCAAGATCACAGCTGTCCACCATATGAGGGCTTCTCCCTCAAGTAGGAAAGTAGCAATGGAAACCTTGTCATCATTAGAATTATGCAAAAGTAGGGACATGCGGCAAAAGGTGTACATCCATTTATGAGCCGCAGCGGCACCGAATGAATTGCTGAAACCTTTACATCTCAGTTCACGAGCTTCCTTCAACAACTTCATAATAACAACAGGGAGTCTCTTGGCTTCCTTTGGATGAGCTGGCTATACAGGTTCTAGTGAAGGAATAGGATTTTTCACGGGTGAGGGTACAAGGGCATTCTGAAATGGCGCCTTCATACGCTGCTGATTTTCAGCAATTCCTTGCAACACATTTAAGATTTGTGCTATTACAGGATCCATGGTTGGTGTGGCTGGTGCATTAGGTTGGTTTTCGGGCTCAACTTGCCCTCCTTGCTCAACTTATGCCTCGGGTTCATTATGCTTTATAGGTTGCAGTTCGGCTTGAATCCCATACCTACCTCATCGATCTCATGTCATATTCATCCTTGCCACACTACACGAACACACAATGTTACTAAACACTTAACCCAAATACTAATACTAGAAAAAGAAGTTGTACCTGGTGGAGAGTCTTGCACCAGACGATATGGATATACTGGAAAACAAAACACACACATGCATACACACAAGTTTCGGTAGTCACAAACATTAATACAAAGTCATACTCGGCAATTTTGCAAAACCACATCTCATGCATTCATTCAGCAATACACATATTCATGCAAATCACACTCGGTAGCACACATTAACAGACAGTAAACACATGCATATACATTCGACAACATAGAAATCACATAGGGATACTAAAAAATGCAAAGCAAACACATCAAATCATATGAGGCATAAAAACACACATCAAATCAAACAATCAGTCTAAACATTTCAAACCAGGTTTTTAACATCTGATTACTTTCGGTAATAGTCCTTCAAGTGTGTGGGTGTGTGCACATGTACCTTCCTACAAACAAAAAACCAACAAACAAGTTAGCATAGAACAAATCATATTCCTAAACCATGCTTTGCTACCAAACCTGTAAGGACCCACATTTCATAATTTGCTTCTATTAGGAACCTTACTGTCGTGAAGCCCAAACAAGCCAAAAAACCAGGACCTATATGAATCCCATAAGGCTTAACCATCCAAGAAGCATCAGTGCTTATCCTGAATGGCCATCAGAAAAGGATCCTGACACACAAGCACATACAAGCACACACAAGCAAGTACAAGGCATAATACCACAGTAGGGCATCCTTAATCATGTCAGAACACAATCAGCATATTCAATGCACACAACATATGCAAATGAGGCACTCATATCCTACCTCAAGGGTTTGGTATAGCCTAAGTGAGCCTCAAATCAATACGCAATACACTATCTTACATATATATATACAATCAATCAACAAGTACATGTACCGAAATCAATAGGCAATCAACAAGGATCTCTAGAGAATCCGATGAGGCATAGATCTTACCTCTCTTGTCTTTGAACAAGAAACTATTCCTTTGCCTTTTTTCAAGGGATCCGAACCACCTAAGCATGCATACTCAATAATCAAGTAGGTTATCCTATTCCCTTACCAATTTCACTCACCAAACCTATCAGAAACCAGTGATCAGATGTCGTAGGTGCCTCCCCCTTGGATGTGTGATGTTATAACCAAGAACTTAACAAGAATCAACCTGAATTACCATCATAATCAATCATACAAATTTCGACATTTAGAATAAGGCAATAGGAAAAATTGAGATTTAATGTATACAACCGCAGGGGTTGCAATTTCATGTTTACAAAGAAGGATTAGGTGTTAATAACACATACAATAAAAAGGAACATGATCAGAAGCCAACAGGTTAATAAATTGATCAAAATCGACAAAAATAGGGCAAAAGGTAGGGCATGCCTATTTCATGTATAAAGAAGATTCAAAGGATGAATTCATGATATTACATCATGAATGGATGCCAAACAATCATACGAATAAAAGGAACAACAGAAACCAATTGAAGGAAGAATCACACAATTTTGGCACTAAACCCTATAAATTATGATTAATATTTTGATAGGGAAGAACTAAAATTCTGATGATCAAAACACAATAGATATATAGAGGATAAAAATATCTTTCCAACAAACTATTATTTGCAGAAATCCGACAAAGGATGAAAGAGTTATGCTAGGATGAAGGTTGGAAATTTTCGACAGTAATAGGGTAAAATGTAGGGTTTGATCGCTTGATAATTTTGTGTGTTTTTGGTGTGTGTGGACAAGTGTGGCCAGATACTCTTTATGTAGGATGTGATAGAATTAATTTCCCTAATTTAAAGGCTAGATAAGGGAAGATAATTATTAGAATTAAATTCTGAAATTATCCTTCCTTAATTTTAGGAATTTTATCTCTTAAGGTAAGATTGAATCAATAAGGAAATAAATAAAAGGGAAATGAAACCATAAATGATTACTAGACCTTCCACACCATTTTTTTCCATCACACATCCATTTCTTCTGGACTTTTAGGACTCAAAATTTGGGGTCTCACAGGGATGGCCTATTTTATTGATGAGATTGAATTATGTGTTTCCTGCCTATGTACTTCTAATTTTTGGAAGTATTTGCAGTCCACCCACAACCTATAGCTTTTGGTCCTATCCCTTTTGGTTATTTGAATGCTTGAGTGATACCCTTTAGTTGTATAGGTTGATCTATTGTTGATTGGGAGATGTGTGACTAAGATTTCTACAGATCTTTTGGTAATGTGACCCTACTGAGATTCTCGTAATCTCATCCTGTTGTTTTCACCATTTTTCAGGCTTAGGTATATTCACAGTTCATGGTACCAGTGTGTGAGATAAACGCTACAAAATGGGGCCATATTGCATCACATTTGCATACCTGCTCCTTGATTACTTGCGCATAAAACATGAAGATTGATTGGAACACTTTTTGGTTTTTAGAATGTCTCCTTTGTTTGATTGTTTTGAAAACTTACTGGGGATTTACTTGCTGGATTTTGAGATCCCTATGGGACTTGTATGCTGTGGTTCTTTTGATTAATCATAAAGTCTTCCGCTGATGATTTATTCACTCTGTATGAATTCATATTATTTTTCCAATACTATTATGCTCCAAACTTTAAAAACTTAAAGAATAAACATACTAAAATCAGAAATTAGATGGCTAAGCCTTGTGGGATTTAGATAGGTCCTGGTTTTAGGCTTGTTTGGCTTTCATGGCTATAAGGGTCCCAATTAGGAGCAATTCGGGAATGTGGGTCCATACAGGTTTGGTAGCAGAGCATGGTTTAGGAATATGATTTATTATATGCTAACTTGTTTGTTGGTTTTGTGTTTATAGAAAGGTATATATGCAAACACCCACACACTTAGAGGGATAAAAACCGAAAGTAAACAAATGTTAAGAACCTGGTTTAAAATGTTTAGATGTTGTGTTTGATTGTTTAGTTTGTTCTGAAAAATGTTTGTTGTGATTTCTTTGTTAATACCGAATGCTTATGTGAGCTTTTGAATGATAACTTTGATCTCTAAGAGTGTTGCTGAGTAAGATTGGTGTGAAAGTGTGCTTGCCGAATGCTTTGATGAGTCGAGTACTTGTGTGTGTTAATGTGATGGTTGAGTTTGCATTTGCATATGTGCATGAGATTTCCGAAACTTGTATATTTGTGAGCATGTGTGATTTGCTTTCCAACATAGGCATATCGTCCAGTACACGTCTGTCCACTAGGTACCACTTCTTTTCCTAGTATTCAAATTTGGGTTAAGTGTTGAGTAACATTGTGTGCTTGTATAGTATGGCAAGGATGAATTCAACTAGAGATCGATGGGGTAGGTGTGGGATTCTGACCGAACAGCAACCTATAGAGCAGAATGAACCAGAGGCATAAATTGAACAGGGAGGGCAGGCTGAGACCAAAAACCAACTTGAGGTACTAGCTGCACCAGCCATCGATCCTGTGATGGTATAAATTCTAAACGTATTACAAGGGATTGCTGCAAATCAGTAGCGTATGGAGGCGCAGTTTCAGAATGCTCCTGCACCTGCACCTGAGGAAGATCCTATTCCTCCACTTGAACCAGTACAGCCGGCTCACCCTAAGGAAACCGAGAGATTCCCAATCGTTATTACAAAGTTTCTAAAGGAAGCTTGCCACTGGGATGTAAAGATTTCAGCGGTTCAGCCAGTGTCGCTGTAGTTCATGAATGGATGGATACCTTAAGCCATGTCTCGTTATTTTTGCATATCTCTGACGATGACAAGGTCACCATCGCTATTTTCCTACTAGTGGGAGAAGCCCTTGCATGGTGGACAGTTGTGAGCTTGAGATTCAGAGATTGTCTGCCTACGTTGGAGGAGTTTCGATATGAGTTCGATGAGAGGTTCTATACGAGATTCCATAAAAGCAAGCAGCGACAAGTTTTTTACAAGCTTGAACAGGGCACCCGTTCAGTGCTGGAGTACGAGAAGACATTAAGGGAGTTGTCCTGATTTGCACCTGAGGAAGATCGCTCACCGTACCAGCTAGCGAGAGGATTTCAGAATGGGTTGAGTACCGAGCTCAAAACCATCGTTCATACGACACCGATGCAGAATTTGCAAGAATTAATCATTGATGCAATTGAAGCCGTGAAGATTATGCAAACCAGGAAGCCATCCGCAGCAACTAGTGACGGATCCTTCAGGCGAGACGTAAAGTTCATTTGCAGTACGGGACCCTATCCTTTAAGATCCTACCCTCTGGAAAACAATGGCAATGGAGGTAACAACAAGAAGAACTTTTCTGGTCTGAATTCTAATGGATCTACATGGATTTCGCAGCCACGTCGATGTTATAATTGTGGCAAGATGGGACATAGTTCAATCATAGTTGATGTTATATACGCAAGCAACCAAGGAAACAGGAATGCAAATGTGATGCAATATCTCCCTGCCGTGCAGCCTTGATCTCACACACTGGTACCACGAACATAGGATGTACCTAAGCCTGAAGAATGGTGAAAACAACAGGGTGCGATTACAGGAATCTCACTATAGTCACAACATTATAATATCTATAAAAATCTTAAACAAACATCTCCCAAACAATTTTAGATCAGCCTATACAACTAAAAGAAATCACAGATTTCATCATTTAACCAAAAAGGAATAGGACCGAAAGCTAAGGCTGAGGGTGGACTACAAACACTTTCGAAAATTAAAAGTACACAGGCAGCTAAATCATTAATCAATCTCATCAATAGGAAAGGCCATCCCCTTCCACCTGTGTTGTCTAAGGCTTCGCTGCACAAAGGGTAAAAGGTTAGCACACAAACTAATCAGCAAGTCTATTCATCTTTCCAGCACACAGGACAAGGCATCTAGCCAGCACACAGGACTAGGCATTCTAACCAGCACACAGGATTAGGGCATCCAAGCCACATAATGATAAAGAATCTTTCCAGCACGTAGGACTAGGCATCCAGCATGCACAAGCTAGGGATCGCCACCCATATAACTCCCATACCAGTAAGAACCTCTCCTCTCCCAAGAAGCATCAGTGCTTACCCGGAATTTCCACTGGAAAAGGATCTTGACAAAAAAACATGTACAAACTCACACAGGCAAGGACAAAGCACAATAACACAATAGGGTATCCTTAATCTTGTCAGAACACAATCAACATGTTCAATACACAAAACACATACAAATTAGGCACTTATAGCCTATCTCAAGAGTTTGGTATAGCCTAGAGAATCATATCTCCATCCGTAATTCAAGTATACACTATCCAACATATGTGCATACTATCATCAACAACTATATCCACCGAAATCAAGAAGCAAACAACAAGGATATCTGAAGAAATCGATGAGGTATAGATCCTACCTCTATTGTCTCTGAACAAGAAGCTATTCCTTTGCATTTATTCAAGGGATCCAAATCACCTATATCATCATAAGGCAAAGAAAAAACCAAACTAAGCATGCATACTTAATAATCAAGTAGATTATCCTATTCCCTTACCAACTACACTCACCAAACCTATCAGAAACCAGTGATCAGATGCCGCAGGTGCCTCCCCTTAGGATGTGTGATGTGATAGCTATGAACTTAACAAGAATCAACCTGAATTACCATCCCAATCAACCATACAAATTTTGACAATAGAACAAATTGTGATTTCATGTATATAAGCTTTAGGGGTTGCAATTTCATGTATACAAGCTTTAGGGGTTGCAATTTCATGTTTACAATAAAGGATTAGGTGTTAATAACACATACAACCAAAAGGAACAAGATCAGAAACTAACAGGTTAATCAATTGATCAAAATCGGCAATAATGGGGCAAAAGGGTAGTGCATGCCGATTTCATGTATTGGGAAGATTAAATGGATGAAATTATGATTTTACAACATGAATGGATGCCAAACAATCATACGAACAAAAGGAACAACAACAAAAATCAATTAAAGGAAGAATCACACAATTTCGGCACACAAACTGATAAATTACCACTTGAATTTTGACAGGGAAGAACTAGCCTTCTAATTACCAACCTAAGATAGCTAGATAGAGTATGGAAAGAGATTTCCAGAAAACTATTATTTGCATAAATCCAACAAAGGATGAGAGAGTTATGTCAGGATGAAAATCAAGAAAATTTTGGCAGCAATATGGTGTAGGGTTTGATGTTTGACAAATTTTGTGTGTTTTTGATGTGGGATATAGGTGTGGCCAGCTACCTCTTTATATAGGGTGTTTATGGGATTAATTTTCCTACTTTAAAGGCTAGATAAGGTAAGATAATCATTAGAATTAAATTCTGGAATTATCCTTCTTTAATTTTAAGAATTTTATCTCCTAAGGTAAGTTTGAACCAATAAGGAAACAAATAAAAAGGAAATGAAACCAGAAATGACTTTCGCTGAAATTTTCATTTGCTCTATTTATTACCAGAATGTGATTTTCCAATATCATCATGCTCCAACCTTCAAAAGCGTAAGAATAAAACTTGTAAAATTCAGAACTAGATGGATAAGCCTTGTGGGATTCAAATAGGTCATGGTTTTAAGCTTGTTTAGGTTCCACAGCGGTATGGGTCCTATTAGGAGCAAATTTGGGAATATGGGATAGGGGTCCTTACATTCATGTTGTAATATCATGAATTCATCCTTTGAATCTTCCTTATGTGAGAAATCGGTATATCATATTCCTTTGCCCTATTATTGCCAATTTTTACCAATTGACTAGTCTGTTGGTTTATGATCTTGTTCCTTTTAATCATGTGTGTATTTGACACCTAATCCTTCTATACCATCATGAAATTGCAACCCCTAAACCTTGTATGCATGGCATTGCACTTTCCTCTATTGTCCTAACTTAATGCCAAAATTTGCATGATGAATTGGGTAGGAAAATCAGGTTGATTTTTGTTGTGTTCTTGGCTATCACATCACACATCCAAGAGGGTGGTTCCTACGGCATCTGATCACTGATTTTTGATAGGTTTGATGAGTGGAATTAGTAAGAAACTAGAATGTCTATTTGGTTTCTGAATTGTGTATGCTTTGTATAGTTTTGTCTTTGCTTTATGGTTATATAGGTGGTTCGGATCCTCTTAATAAAGGCAAAGGATTAGCTCCTTGTTTAGAGTCAAGAAAGGTAGAATCTATACCTCATCGGTTTCTCCAAAGATCCATGTTGTATAAATGATGGTTTCAATGTATGTCCTTGTTGTTGATTGTATGCGCATGCTTGGTATAGTGTATGCATGAGTTACGGATTGAGCTATGAGTCCTTAGGAAATTTCAGATCGGTATGATAGGTTGTGTTATGTGAATTGGACTTGTGGATTGTGTTGTGATGTGATTGAGGATGCCCTAATGTGGTATTATGCTTTATACTTACTTGTGTGTACTTGTACATGAATGTGTGTCAGGATCATTTCTTCGGTGGCTATTCGGGGTAAGTGTGATGCTCCTAGGGAGAGGAGAGGTTCTTACTAGTATGGGAATCTCTTGGGTGGTAGTCCCCAACATGTGCACGCTGGATGCGTAGTCCTTGTATGGCTAGATGCCTTGTTCTTGTGTAGCTAGATGACTTGTCCTTGTGTGGCTAGATGCCTTGTCCTCTGTGAAAAAAATATATCCTTATCCTTGTATGGTTTGGATGCCCTTATCCTTGTGTGGTTTGGATGCCCTTGTTCGTGTGTGGCTTGGATGCCTTGTCCTTGTGTGGCAAGATAAATAGGCTTTCTGATTAGATTGTGTGCTAAACATTTATCCTTTGTGCAGCTGAGCCTTGGACAATATAGGTGGAGGGGGATAACCTTTTTATTGATGAGATCAAATGATGAATTACCTGCCTTAGCCTATGACTTTCGGCCCTATCCCTTTTGAGTTTGTTTGATGATTGTTTGATACCCCTTTAGCTATTTAGTCGGATCTCATATTGTTGGAGAGATGTTTATTTAGGTCTCTATAGGTCTTATGGTGTTGTGACCCTACTGAGATTCTTGCAATCTCGCCCTGTTGTTCTCATCAATTTTCAGGTTTAGGTACATCATGTGTTTGTGGTATTGGTGTGTGAGATCAAGGCTGTATGGTAGGACAATATTGCATCATATTTGCATACCTCCTTCTCGCTAATTTCTTATGCATTTATCATTAAACATGTAGTTTGATTGGACTGCTTTCTGGTTTATTGAATCACTCTGGTTCTTGTTTATTTTTGGAATTTATTAGAGAGCTACTTGCTGGATTTTGAGATCCCTATGGGACTTGTGTGTTGTGGTTCATTTGGTTAGTTATAAAGACTTTTGCTGATGTTTTTATTCACTCTGTATGCCACAAGAATGTTTGCCCATTATTATCATGCTCCAACCTTTAAAAAGCATAAGAAAGGAACTTAATAAAATCAGAATTTGTATGATTAAGCCTTGTGGGATTCAGATAGGTCCTATGTTGGGCTTGTTTGGGTTTTATGGCGGTAAGGATCCAAATAGATTGGGGGGAGATCCCAAATTTCGAGTTCTAAAAGTTCAGAAGCCAGTATAGGTGAAATGACCATTTTGTTCCTAAGGAAAAGGATGTGTGATGACCTAAATTGTTAATGAAGGTCTAGTATTCATTTTTGACTTCATTTCCCTTTGATTCATTTCCTCATTGGTTCAATCTTACCTTAAATGAAAAATTCCTAAAATTAAGAAAGAATAATTCCAGAATTTAATTTTAATAATTATTTTTTCTTATCTAGCCCTTAAAGTAGGAAAATTAATCCTATTGCACCCTACATAAAGAGTAGTTGCCCACACTTGTCCACACACACCAAAAACTATAAGACCCCGAATTTTGAGTCCTAGAAATCCAGAAGCCAGTGCAGGTAAAATAACCATTTTGTCCTTGAAGAAATGGATGTCTGATGGCCAAAAATGGTATGGAAGGTCTAGTAATCATTTATGGTTTCATTTCCCTTTGATTTATTTCCTTACTGGTTCAATCTTACCTTAGAAGATAAAACTCATAAAATTAAGAAAGGATAATTCCAGAATTAAATTCCAATGATTATCTTACATTATCTAGCCTTTATAATAGGAAAATTAATCCCATAAATATCCTACATAAAGAGTAGCTAGCCACACTTGTCCACACACACCAAAAACATATAAAATTCGTCAAACATCAAACCTTACATCGTACCCTATTGCTGCCGAAATTTCCTTGATTTTCATCCTAGCATAACTTTCGCATTCTTTTTCAGATTTCTACAAATAATAGCTTATTGAAAAGCTCTTTCCATCCTCTATCTAGATATCTTAATTTTATCATCAGAAGGTTAGTTTCTCCCTATCAAAATCTTGGTTGTAATTCGTCAATTTTGGTACCCAAATTGTGTGATTCTTCCTTCAATTGATTTCTGTTGTTGTTCCTTTTGTTCGTATGATTGTTTGGCATCTATTCATGTTGTAAAATCATGAATTCATCCTTTGAATCTTCCTTATACATGAAATTGGCATGCTCTACTCTTTTTTCCTATTGTTTCCGACTTGGATCAATTGATTAACCTGTTGGTTTCTGATCTTGTTCCTTTTGATTGAATGTGTTATTAACACCTAGTCCTTCCTTGTAAACATGAAATCGCAACACCTAAGGCTTGTATATATGAAATTGCAATTTTTCCTATTACTCTATTCTTAGTGTTGAAATTTTTATGGTTGATTGGGATGGTAATTCAGGTTGAATCTTGTTAAATTTTTACTTTCACATCACACATCTGAGGGGGATTCACCTACGACATTTAATCACTGGTTTTTGATAGGTTTAGTGTGAGACCCTGAATTTTGAGTCCTAGAATTCTAGAAGCCAGTTTAGGTGAAAAGACCATTTTTTTCCTGAAGAAAAGGATGTGTGATGGCCAAAATTGGTAAGGAATGTCCAGTAGTTAATTCTGGTTTTTATTCCCTTTAATTTGAATCTTTATTCATTACCAATAATGGATTTCTATTTATATCGGATGGTTATGGGATTAATTTAGCTACTTTAAAGATTAAATTAAAGTAAGATAATTATCAGAATTAAATTCTGAAACTATCATCCCTTAATTTTAGGGATTTTATTTTCTAAGATAATTATCTTAGAAAATAAAATCCCTAAAATTAAGGGATGATAGTTACAGAATTTAATTCTGATAATTATCTTACTTTAATCTAATCTTTAAAGTAGCTAAATTAATCCCATAACCATCCGATATAAATAGAAATCTGGCCACACTTAAAACTCACATAGAAAATATACAAAATTCGTTCAACCAAAAACCCAGCACCTCCCTATTTTTGCCGAAATCTGCTTGAACTTCAAACAGGCATAAATCTCTCATACTTTGGCAGATTATTGCAAATAATAGCTTGTTGGAAATTTATTTTTGTCCTCTTTCCAACCATCTTGGGGTTTTCATCTTGAGGTTAGTTGTTCTTTCTTAAAAGTTAAATTGTATTTCGGCGGAGTTGTGAAAATCTACTTGAACTTCAAAATAGCATAACTCTCTCATCTTTTGTCGGATTCTTACAAATAATAGCTTGTTGGAAAGCTCTCTTCATCATCTTTACAAAACTCTTGGGTTTTTGCTTAGAGGTTAGTTTTTCTTTGTCGTATGTTAAGTTGTATTTCGGCTGGATTAGGTTTCAAAATTGTGTGATTCTGCCTTCGATTGATTTCTGTTGTTGTTCCTCTTGTTTGTATGATTGTTTAGTATCTATTCATGTTATAAAATAATGAATTCATCCATTGAATCTTCTCTATACATAAAATCAGTATGTCATACCCTTGCCTTATTGTTGCCTATCTTGTTCAATTGATTAACCTATTGGATTCTGATCTTGTTTCTTTTGATTGTACAAGTTATAAACACCTAATCCTCCTTTGTTAACATGAAATCACAACCCTTATAGGTATGCATGAAATTTCAATTTTTCTTGTTCCCTACTCTATGTGCCAAAATTTACATAGTTAATTAGGATTGTAATTCAGGTTGAATCTTGTTAAGTTCTTGGCTATTACATACACACATCCAAGGGGGAGGCACCTACGACATCTTATCACTGGTTTCTAATAGGTTTGGTGAGTGGAATTGGCAAGGAAATAAGGTATTCAATTGGTTATTCAGTATGCATGCTTAATTTTGTTTTGTCTTTGTTTGGTAAGGAAATAGTGCCGCTGTGGCTCGTGAATGGATAGACACCTTGTGTTGAGTGTTTTTGTTCTTATGTATCTCTAACGATGACAAGGTTGCCATCACCACTTCCTACTTGAGGGAGAAGCCCTCGCCTGGTGGACAACCGTGAGCTTAAGATTCGGAGATCGTTTTCCTACTTGGCAGGAATTTTGGTATGAGTTCGACGAGAGGTTCTATATGAAATTCCATAAAACCGAGCAACAACAAGCTTTCTATAAGCTTGAACAGGGCACCTGTTTGGTGCTAGAATACAAGAAGGCATTAAGGGAGTTGTCCCAATTTGCACCAGAGGAGGATCATTCACCGTACTAGCTTGCAGGATGATTTCAAGATGGGTTGAGTACCGAGCTCAAAACCATCATTGGTACGATACCAGTGCAGAATTTGCAAGAACTAATCATTGCCGAGACTGAAGCTAAGAAGATCGTGCAAAGCAGGAAGGCATCCGCAACAACTAGTGGTTGATCCTTTAGGAGAGATTCAAAGTTCAATCGACGTACGAGACCCAATCGTTTAAGGTCTTATCCTAGCAAACAACATCAGATCATTCCTAGCAAACAACATCAGATCATTCCTAGTAACTAAAGAGGATCACGCAAATTCTTGCAAATTTTGCACTGGTGTCGTACCAATGACGGTTTTGAGCTCGGTACTTATCCCATCCTGTTCAAACTTATAGATAGCTTGTCGCAGCTCACTATTATGGAATCTCGTATAGAACCTCTCGTCGAACTCATACCGAAATTCCTCCCACGTAAGAAAACGATCTTTGAATCGCAAAGTCACTGTTGTCCACCATGCTAGGGCTTCTCCCTCAAGTAGGAAAGTGGCGATAGAAACCTTGTCATCATCTAAGATACGCAAGAATAAGGACACTCGACATAAAGTGTCGATCCATTCACGAGCCGCAACAACACTTGTTGAACTACTGAAATCTTGACATCCCAGCTGATGAGCTTCCTTCTGTAACTTTGTAATAACTACAGGGAGTCTCTCGGCTTCTTTAGGATAAACCGGCTATACAGGTTCAAGTGGAGGAATAGGATCTTCCTCGAGTGCGGGTGCATGAGCATTCTGAAATTGTGTCTCTATACGCTGCTGATTCGTAGCAATTCCTTGCAATACATTTAGGATTTGTGCCATCACAGGATTGATGGCTTGTGCCTTAGGTTGGTTTTCGGGCTCAGCTTGCCCTCCCTACTCAACTTGTGCTTTGAGTTCATTATGCTCTACAGGTTGTTGTTTGGCCTTAATCCCATACCTACTCCGTCGATTCTTTTGTACAGCCTTGCCATACTATACGAACACACAATGTTACTCAACACTTAACCCCAATATGAATACAAATACTAGAAAAAGAAGTGGTATCTGGTGGAGAGGCGAACACTAGGCAATATGCATATGCTGAAAAACAAAACACACATGCACACAAATATACAAGTTTTGGAAATCACATGTTCACATGCAAATGGACACTCGACAATCACATTAACACACACAAGCACTTGGCAATAATCCTTCAAGCATACGGCAAGCATACATTCATACACCATGCATTCGGTGTAAGGACCCCAAATCCTAACCTATTAGTATTTGTTCCTATTAGGACCTTATCGCCGTAAAACCCAAAAAATCCCAAAAAGCATGACCCATTTGAATCCCACAAGGCTTACCCATTTAATTTCCGATTTAGCATGTTCATTCTTTGAATTCATAAAAATTGTAGCATGATATTGGACAAACATTCTGGTATCATACGGAGTTCATAAAATATCAGCAGAAGTCTTTAAATTTAATCAATGAATCCACAACACACAAGTCCCATAGGGATCCAATTATCCAGCAAGTAAACCTCCAACATAATTCAGAAATAACAAGCAAAGGAGGAATCTTAAAAAACCATAAAATAGTCCAACCATAGTTCATGTTATATGCACAAGCAATTAAGGAAATACAAAATAAAATGTGATGCGATATCGCCCCATCGTGCAGCCTTGATCTCACACACTGGTACCACTAACAACGAATGTACCTAAGCCTGAAAAATGGTGAAAACAACAGGTTGAGATTTTAAAAATCTTAGTAGGATTATAGCATCATAAGATCTACAGAAATCTTAAACAAACATCTCACAAACAACATCAAATCATCCTAACACATCTAAGGGATATCAAGCAATTCAAGAATCAATCAAAGGGTTTAGGGCCAAAACTAAGGTTGAGGGTGGACTACAAAAACTTCCAAAAATCAGAAGTACATGCTATGCTTACTGCCAAATAATTGCAATGTGTTTTATGCTTATTTCTAAATGGGTGTTGTTGATGCATGCTATGCTGCCGAGTGTTCCTATATGGTTGCCAAGTATATGTGATTTCTATGGTTGCCAAGAATGTCTTTGGGTGTTTTTGCTATAATGTCGAGTGTGAATATGTGTGAAACATGTGTATTTCCGAATGTATGGGATGTGGTTTAGCATGATTCCCGAAGTATGGTTTGTATGAGAGGACTGTTGCCGAGTGCTTATGTGTGTGTTGATGTAATTGCCGAGTGTGCATTGCATGTGTACATGTGATTTCTGAAACTTGTGAGTACTCGTGCGCATGTGTACTTTGTTTTTCTAGCATATACATATCGTCCGGTGCATGCCTCTCCACCAGTTACAACTTCTTTTCCTATTGTTCATATCTAGTTATGTGTTGAGTGACATTGTGTGTTTATATAGTATGGTAAGGCCGAGTGTACAAAGGAATCGATGAGGTAGGTATGGGATTCAGGCCTAACAGCAACCTATTGAGCAAGAGGAGCCGAATGCACAGATTGAGCAGGGAGGGCAAGATGACCCAGAAAACCAACCTAAGGCACCAGCCAACGATCCTGTGATGGCAAAAATTCTTATTGTGTTACAAGGGATCGCTGTGAACTAACAGCGTATGAAGGCGCAATTTCAGAATACTCCTGCACCCGCGCCCATGGAAGAACCTATTCCTTCACTTGAACCTGTACAGTGGCGCATCCTGAGGAAGCCGAGAGACTTCAGCCGTCATTACAAAGTTGCTGAAGGAAGCTCGTCAATTGGGGTGTAAAGATTCAGTGGTTCAGCCAGAGGCGTTGTAGCTCGTGAATGGATCGACACTTTATACCGAGTGTCTTTATTTTTGTGTATCTCTAACAATGATTGAATGATGATTGGGTGATTCCCTTTAGTTGTATAGTCTGATGTGGTGTTGTTTGGGAGATATTTGTTTAAGATTTATGTAGATATTATGATGTTGTGATCCTACTTAGATTCTTGTAATATCATCCTGTTGTTTTCATCATTTTTCAGGCTTAGGTACATTCGTTGTTTGTGTGAGATCAAGGCTGCACGGCAGGACGATATTGCATCATATTCTTATTCCTATTTCCTTGGTTGCTTGCGCATATAACATCAACAATGATTAGACTATTTTCTGGTTTTTCAGGTTTAGGTACATTAACTGTTCGTGGTACTAGTGTGTGAAAATCAAGGCTGTACAGCGGGGTGATATCGCATCACATTTGCATATTTTTGTCTTTTTGGTTGTTTGCGCATACAATATGATCATTGATTGGACTATTTTCTCTAGTTTCTCAAGTTTCCTCCTTTGCTTGTTGTTTCTGAACTATGTTGGGGGTTATTTTCTGGATATTTGGATCCCTATGGGGCTTGTTTGTTGTGGAGTCATTGATTAAATTTAAAGACTGCCGCTGATGTTTTATTCACTCCTTATGATACCAGAATTCTTGTCCAATATCATGCTCCAAACTTTAAAATCTTAAAGGAATTAACATACTAAAATCAAAACTAGATAGATAAGCCTTGTGGGATTTAGATAGGTCCTGGTTTGGGCTTGTTTGGGTTTCACGGCGGTAAGAGTCCCATTAGGAGAAATTTTGGAATATCGGATTTGGCTCCTTATAGGTTTGGTAATGGAACATGGTTTAGGAAATATGATTTGTTATATGCTAATCTATTTATTGGTTTTGTGTTTGTGGGTAGGTATATGTGCACACACCCACACACTTAGTGGCTAGTACCAAAATTGATCTAATTATAAAAAGGGATTGGTTTGTAAGATTTAAATGATGAAATTGATTGTTTGATTTGCTATGTGTTTATGTTTGTCTTTATGCCTCGTATGACTTAATATGTTTTGTTGTGTTTTGATGAGTGTGTGCTGTGGAAGTGTCAAATGAGTTTGTTACCAAATAATTGCAATGTGTTTTATGCTTATTGCCGAATAGGTGCTGTTGATGCATGTTTTGCTGCCAAGTGCTGCCGAGTGTTCCTATATGGTTGCCGAGTATGTGTGATTGACTTGTATGCATGTCAAGTACGTTTCTGTGTGATGGTTGTCGAGAATGATTTATGTGAATCAATGCTTGCTAAGTGTTCTAATGATTGTTGTCGAGTGCTTGTGTATGATTGCTGAGTGTTGCCGAGTGTACTTATATATGGTTCTAAATGTCTTAGTAATTGTTACCGAGTGCATAAGTGTGTGTTAATGTGATTGCTGAGTGTGCATTGCATGTATGCATGTGTTTTCCGAAACTGGTATATTTGTGTGCATGTGCATTTTGTTTTCCAGTATATGCATATCGTCCAGTTAACGCCTCTCCACCAGGTACCACTTCTTTTCTTAGTGTTTGTATTTGGGTTATGTATTGAGTGACATCATGTGTGAGACCCTGAATTTTGAGTCCTAGAATTCCAGAAGCTAGTGCAGGTGAAAAAGACCATTTTGCCCCTGAAGAAAAGGATGTGTGATGGCCGAAATTGGTAAGGAATGTCTAGTAATTATTTATGGTATTAATTCCCTTTAAATTAATTTTTATTAGTTGATAATTACCTTAAAAAATAAAACCCTAAGTTTAAGGGGGAATAATTACATAATTTAATTTTGATAATTATCTTAATTTAATTAAGCCTTGAAGATAGGGATTATAATCTCATAAGGATCTTATATAAACAGAAAGTCAGCCACATAATAATCTTATACAGAAAATACACAAAATTCGTAGGACCTAAAAACCCTAGACCTCCCAATTTCTGTCAAAATCTTCTTGAACTTCAAGCAAGCATAACTCTCTCATCTTTTGTCGAATTCCTGAAAATAATAGCTTGTCGGAAAGCTCTTTTCATCCTCTTTCCATCCACCTTTTTTTTTTGTTTCAAGGTTAGTATTTTTTTCTTTAAAGTTAAATCGAAATTCAGTATAACTGCCAAAATTTTCTTGAAACTTCAAATAAGCATAACTCTCTCATCGTTGGTCAGATTCCTGAAAATAATAGCTTGTCCTCATCTTTTTTCCAAAAATATTTGGTTTTTCATCTTAATATTAGTATTTCTTTCTATAAAGTTAAATCTAAATTTGGCGGAGTTAAGTTTTTAGATTTTTATAATTCTGTCTTTGATTGATCTCTGATGTTGTTACCTTTATTCATATGATTTTTTAATATCCATTCATAGTGAACAATCATGAATTCATCCTTTGCATCTTTTCTATACATGATATCAGTATGCCCTACCTTTTTCCTACTGTCCTATTGTGCCTATCTTGTTCAATTGATTAACCTATTAGATTCTGATCTTCTTTCTTTTTATTATACATATTATAAACCCTTAATCCTTCCTTGTTAACATGAGATTGCAACTCCTACAACTTGTTAACATGAAATTGCAAGTTTCCCTATTGCCCTATTCTTAGTGCCGAAAATTGTATAATATTTAGGGATGGTAATTCAGGTTGATTCTTGTTAAGTTTTTGGCTATCACATCACACATCCAAGGGGGAGGTACCTACGGCATTTGATCACTGGTTTCTAATAGGTTTGGTGAGTGGAATTGGTAAGGAAATAGGGTATTTAATTGGATATTGGATATGCATACTTAGTTTGGTTTTGGCTTTGCATTGTGATGCTATAGGTAGTGCACAATTATTGAATAAAGACAAGGGAATAACTTCTTTTTCAGAGACAAGAGAGGTAGTATCTAAGCCTCATCAGTTTCTCCAGAGATCCTTGTTGTTTGCTTGCTAATTTTGGTGCCTTTACATGTAATGTTGTATGCGCATATATTGTAGTAGGAATGCTTGAATTGCGGACCAAGATGCGATCCTCTAGGCTATACCAAATCTCTTAAGATAGGATATGAGTGCCTAGTTTGCATGTGTGGTGTGTATTAAACATGTTGATTGTGTTTTAACATGATTAAGGATACCCTGTTGTGGTATTGTGTTTTGTATTTGCTTGTGTGTACTGGTACGTGTTGTGTGTCAAGATCCTTTTCCGGTGGCCATTCGGGGTAAGCGTTGATGCTCCTTGTGAGAGGGGATGTTCTTACTAGTATGGGAGTCATATAGGTGCCAATCCCCAGCTTGAGCTCGCTGGATGTGTGGTCCTTGTGTGGCTAGAGGCCCTGTCCTTGTGTGGCAGGAAGCCCTTGTCCTTGTGTGGCTTGGGATGACTTGTCCTTGTGTGGAAAAATGAATAGACTTACTAAATAGCTTGTGTGTTAATCATTTACCTTTTGTGCAGTAATCCTTGGACAACACAGGTTGAAGGGGATGACCTTTCTTCTTCATTGTCGAGAACAATCTGATGAGTTCTACCTGCCTGTGTACTTCTGAATTTTCGAAAGTATTTGTAGTCCCCCCTCAGCCTTAGATTCGGCCCTACCCTTTTTAATTGAATTCTTGAATTACATGATCCCCTTTAGTTGCTAGGAATAATCTGATGTTGTTTGGGAGATTTATGTTTATAGTTTTTGCAGATCTTATGATGTTGTGACCCTACTAAAATTCTTGTAATCTCATTATGTTTTTTTCAACATTTTTTTCAGACTTAGGTACATTCACTGTTTATGGTACCAGTGTGTGACATCAAGGCTGCACGGCGGGACGATATTGCATCACCTTTGCATTCCTATTTCCTTGGCTGCTTACGCATACAATATGATCATAGATTGGACTACTTTTCTGGTTTTTCAAGATCCCTCTTTTGCTTGTTATGTTTTGGAACATGTTGGAGGATTTCTTGCTGGTTATTTGGATCCCTATGGGACTTCTGTGTTTTGATTACAATAATTAAATTTAAAGACTTCCACTGATGTTTTATTCACTCCGTATGATACCAGAATGATTATCTAATATCATGCTCTATTGTTATTAAATATTTAATGGGTAAGCCTGGTGGGATTCAGATAGGTTCTAGGTGTCTTTGGGCTTGTTTGGATTTCAAGGCGGTAATGGCCTTAATCGGAGCAAATTTTAATAAGTCGGAATTGGGGTCATTACATCATGTGCTTATATAGTATGGCAAGGTTGAATGCTACAAGGGATCGATGGGGTAGGTATGGGATTCAGGCCGAACAACAACTTGTTGAGCAAGAGGAGCCGAATGCACAGAATAAGCAGGGAGGGCAACCTGACCCCGAAAACCAAACTGAGGCACCAGCAGCACCAACCATCGATCCTGTGATGGCACAAATTCTGAATGTATTACAAGGAATTGCTGCGAATCAGCAGCATACGAAGGTGCAATTTTAAAATGCTCCTGCACCTGCTCCCGTGGAAGAACCTATTCCTTTACTTGAGCTTGTAGAGCCAGCATATCCTAAGGAAGCCGAGAGACTTCCAGTCACTATTACAAAGTTGCTAAAGGAAGCATGTCAACTGGGATGTAAAGATTTTAGTGGTTCATCTGGAGCTGCTGCAGCTCGAGAATGGATTGAAGCTTTATGTCGAGTGTCCTTGTTTTTGCATATCACTGATTATGACAAGGTTACCATCGCTACTTTTGTACTTGAGGGAGAAGCCCTTGCATGGTGGATAGCCTTGAGCTTGCGATTCAGCAATCATTTGCCTACCTGGGAGGAATTTCGATATGAGTTGGACGAGAGGTTCTATACGAGATTCCATAAAAACGAGCAGCGACAAGCTTTCTACAAGCTTGAAGAAGGAACCCACTCAATGCTGGAATATGAGAGGGCATTGAGGGAATTGTGGGAATTGTCCCAATTTGCAGCAGAGGAGGATCGTTCAATGTACCAGCTTGTAAGATGATTTCAGGATGAGCTGAGTACCGACCTTAAAACCATCGTTGGTATGACACCAGTGCAGAATTTGCAAGAATTAATTGTTGCCACGGCTGAAGCCGAGAAGATCATACAAACTAGGAAACCGTCCGTAGCACGTGGTGGCAGATCTTTCAGTCAAGATTTGAAGTTCAATCGGTGTACGAACCCTATCCTTTAAGGTCCTATCCTCTGAAAAACAATGGTGGCAATGGAGGTAACAAGAAGAAGAATTTTTATGGTCTGAATTCCAATGAATCTACTTGAAATTCTCAGCAGTGTCGATGTTACAACTATGGCGAGATGGGGCATATTCAGAGGGAATTCCCAAAACCAAAGAGTATCATAGGCACACCCAACATAGGTCAAGGTGGGAACACCAAACCACCAGCACGTGCACCAGGAAGACCACCCAACGGATCCACAAGTGAGGCGCAACCAAGACCAACTAGACTATTCACCCTAACTGATGTCGAGGCTAGTCCTGATGTGAGTTCATGATGTTGATATTCCGAAGACCGCGTTCAGATTGCAATACGGCCAATACAAATTACTGGTTATGCCATTCGGTTTGACCAATACACCAGCCATGTTCATGGACCTGATGAATCATGTGTTCTGTGAGTTCCTAGAAAAATTCATGATAGTCTTCAACAACATTATGATTTATTCAAAATCAGAAGAGGAACATGCTGAGCACTTGTGGATTGTGCTGAATGTCTTGAGTGATCGGTGGTTGTTCGCAAAGTTCTCCAAATGCGAATTTTGGTTACGTGAAGTTGATTTCCTTGTCCATGTTGTTTCTGCCCAAGGTGTGTTAGTTGATCCAAAGAAGATTAAAGTCGTAGTTGCTTGGGAACCCCTGTGAACTGTGTTTGAACTCTGTAGTTTCCTTGGCTTGGCTGGATACTACCATCGCTTCATGGAAAATTTTTCATCGCTTACCGGATCATTGACTAGATTGACATGTAAGGGTGAACCATTCGTGTGGACCGAGAAGTGCCAGTGAAGTTTCAAAGAACTGAAAAACTAGTTAGTTTCTGCACCTATCCTTACTTTAACTATTGGCGGAAAAGAGTATGTGGTTTACAACGATGCATTGAAATCTAGACTTGCATGCGTATTGACGCAAGAAGGGAAAGTCGTTGCCTATGCTTCCCGATAGTTGCGACCGCTCAAAAGCAATTATCCTATGCATGATTTGCAGCTTGCAGCTATGGTGTTGTTGAAAATATGGTGTCACTACTTGTACAGTGAGACGTGCCGAATCTTCATTGGCCACAAAAGCCTAAAGTACCTCCTTACACAGAAAGAATTAAATATGAGACAATGAAGATGGATGGAGCTGATTAAGGACTACGACCTGATCATCGAATATCATCCTGGAAAAATGAATGTTGTTACTGATGCCTTAAGTTGAAAACTCCATCCTCCTTCTCCATTGGTTTTGGCTTACATGCGTATCCAATACATGCCAATGTTGTTGATTTGTAAGCTACCCATGTGCATCTTGGCTCTGATTTTTCTGGTTCGTTGTTGGCGCGAATTGAAACCACGCCTACCTTGATTGAAGAATCCGGAATCAGCAATCAGAAAATCCAAGGTTGGGTGAAATTCGGATGTAGTTATCTGAGGGTGTTGATGCCACAGTGCGTGATTTCAGAGTATGAGATGATTGAGTTCTTATCTTCAAAAACCGGGTATGTATTCCACAAGATGTTGATATTCGTAATCTTATTTTATCTAAAGTGCATAGTTCGAAGTTTCCTATCCATCCTAGTAGCACAAAGATGTACCGAGATTTAAAGGAGCAATATTGGTGGCCAAATATGAAGTGTCATATTGCTGAGTTCGTTGCCCGATCCTCATATGTCAACAAGTAAAGATCGAGCATGGAAGACTCACTGGTTTACTCTAGTCACTTCCGTTTCCAGAATGGAAGTGGAAGCATGTCATGATGTATTTTGTGATCAGTTTACCTAGATCGCAGCGAGGATATGATGCCATTTGGGTGATCATGGATCGATTGACGAAATCTGCACACTTCCTTCCTGTACGTGTGACAGACATACCCGAGAAATTGGTTGTTTATTACTTGGACGAGATTGTTTGATTGGAAGGAGTACCAGTTTCCATTATTTCAGATCGTGACCCTCGTTTCACATCACAATTTTGGGAGAAATTCCAGAATGTGCTTGGTTCAAGATTAAATTTCAGTACAGAATGTTATAGGTTTGGTAGCGGAGCATGGTTTAGGGAAAATAATTTGTTATATGCTAACTTATTTGTTGATTTTGCTGTTTGTAGGTAAGGACATGCACACACATTCACTCACTTAGGGGCTAATACCGAAATTGAACTAATGCTTAAATGGGATTGATTTGTAAGATTTAAATGATGAGAATGATAATCTGATGTGATGTTTGTTCGTGTATGTTCTTAAATGATATGTTTTGGTGAGTGTTTGTTGTGTTTCTTATCATTGCTGAGAATGTGTGTGTTGATTTATGCATGCTGCCGAGTGTCCCTATTTGACTCCTGTATTGCTGAATGTATATGTATGTGATTGCTGGTGTGTATTGCCGAATATGAATGTTGTGTGAATCCATACTTGCTTAATGTTTGATGATGATTTCCGAGAGTATATGTGAGTGTTAATGTAATTGCCGAAAATACCTTTGCATGTGTGCATGTGATTTCCGAAAATTTGTATGTTGCTTTCCAGCATATGTGTATCGTCTTGTGCACGCCTCTTCACAAGGTACCACTTCTTTTCCTAGTATCGTATTTAGTTATGTGTAAGTAACAATCGTATGCTTAAATAGTATAGCAAGGTTGAACGCTACGAGGGATCGACAGGTTAGGAATGGGATTCAGGCCAAACAACAACCTGTTGAGCAAGAGGAGCTGAATGCACAAATTGAGCAGCGAGCACCGAGCACCGAGCAAGAGGAGCAAGAGGTTCCATAAAAGCGAGCAGCGACAAGCTTTTTAAAAACTTGAACAAGGAAACCATTCGGTGCTGGAATATGAGAAAATGTTAAGGGAGTTGTCCCGATTTGCACCAGAAGAAGATCGTACACCGTACCAACTTGCGAGACGATTTCAGGATGGGTTGAGTACCGAACTCAAAACCATCGTAGGTATGACACCGGTGCAGAATTTTCAAGAACTAATCATTGCTGCAACCGAAGCCTAATGGATCGTACAAACCAAGAAGCCATCCGCAGCCACTAGTGGCGGATCCTATAGGGGAGATTCGAAGTTCAATCGAAAAATGGGACCCTATCCTTTAAGGTCCTATCCTCCAAAAATTAATGGCAATGGAAATACCAACAGGAAGAACATTTCTAGTTCAAATTCCAATGGATCTTCGTGGAATTCTCAGCAATATCGTTGTTACAATTGTGGTGAGATGGGGCACATTCAGTGGGAATGCCAGAAGCAGAGACGTATCATAAGCACATCTAGTGCGAGCCAAGGATGCTAACCCCACCAAACCTCCAATGCGCGCACCAGGAGGACCACCCAACGAATCCACAAGCGAGGTGCAATCAATACCAACAAGGCTATTCACCCTAACTTATGCCGAGGCTAGTCGTGATGTGGTGACAGGTACCGTCGCTTTGTGATGAATTTTTCATCGCTTGCCGGACCATTGACAAAATTGACACACAAGGGAGAGCCATTCATGTGGAATGAGAAATTCCAGCGAAGTTTTGAAGAACTGAAAAATCAGTTAGTTTCCGCACCTATCCTTACTTTACCTATTTGCGGAAAGGGGTATGTGGTTTACAGCGATGCGTCGAAATCTGGACTTGGATGCGTATTGATGCAAGACGAGAAAGTCGTTGCATATGCTTCCCAACGGTTATGACCACATGAAAGCAACTATTCTACACATGATTTGGAGCTTGCAGCCGTGGTGTTTGCATTGAAAATATGGCGACATTGCTTATACGGTGACACATGCCGAATCTTCACCAATTACAAAAGCTTGAAGTACCTACTCACGCAAAAAGAATTGAATATGAGACAACGAGGATGGGTAGAGCTGATCAAAGACTACAATTTGATCATTGAATATCATCCTGGAAAGGCAAATGTTGTTGCTGATGCCTTAAGCCGAAAGTTTCATCCTCCTTCCCCATTAGTTTTGGCTTATATGCGCGCCCATTACATGCCTATATTGTTGGATTTAAGGACTAATCATGTGCATCTTAGTACTGATTATTCTAGTTCATTATTGGCACGAATCGAATTCATACCTACCGTCATTGAGGAAATCCGGAATAAGCAATTAAAGGATCCGAAACTAATTGAAATTCGGAAGCAATTTTCTGATGGTGTTGATGCCATAGTTCATGATTTCAGAATACGAGATGACAAAGTGCTTATCTTCAGAAACTGGGTATGTGTTCTACAAGATATTGATAATCATAACCTTATTCTATCGGAGACGCATAGTTCGAAGTTCGCTATCCATCCCGGAAGCACTAAGATGTACCGAGATTTGAAGGAGCAGTATTGGTGGCCAAACATGAAACACCACATTGTTGAGTTCATTGTCGGATGCCTCGTATGTCAACAAGTAAAGATCGAACATCAACTACCCGCTGGACTACTTCAGTCACTTTCGATTCCAAAATGGAAGTGGGAGCATGTCACAATGGATTTTGTGACTGATTTGCCTAGGTCACAGCGAGGATAAGATGCCATTTGGGTGATCATGGATTGATTGATGAAATTTTCAAACTTTCTTCCCATACGTGACAGATACAATTGAGAAATTGGTTGTTCGTTACTTAGATGTGATTGCTCAATTGCATGGAGTGTTAGTTTCCATCGTTTCAGATCGTGACCCTCGTTTCACCTCACGATTTTGGGAGAAATTCCAAATTTTGCTGGGTTTGAAATTGAATTTGAGTACTGCATTTCATCCTCAGACCGATGGTCAATCAGAAAGGATGATTCAGACACTCGAAGACATGCTACGAACGAGTGTGTTGGATCAGCAAACTGGTTGGGATTGATGCCTGTTGTTGGCAGAATTTGCTTACAACAATAGTTTTCATGTAAGCATCGGTATGGCACCTTATGAAGCATTATATGGGAGACGTTACAGGACTCCCATTTTCTGGAATGAAGTAGGCAAAAGATGCCTAGACAATCCAGAATTGATTGATCAAGCAACGGAGTAGTTGAACTTGATCCGACAAAGGCTAAAAACAGCCCAGGATCGGCAGAAAAGCTACACCGACAATCGACGAAGGGAAATGAAATTTACGGTAGGTGAAAAAGTGTTTTTAAAGGTCGCCCAATGGAAAAAAGTCCTTCGTTTTCAGCAGCGAGGTAAGCTAGCACCTCGCTACATTGGTCCGTATGATATCGTTGAAAGAATCGGCCCTATTGCATACCAACTTGCCTTACCTCCAAATATGGAAAGAATTCACAATGTGTTCCATGTATCTATGTTGAGAAAGTATGTGCAAGACCCTGCTCACGTGCTCGAAGAACCCCCAGTTGTATTTGCTGAAGACCTATCCTATCCTGTACAGCCATTTACCATACTAGATTGGTTAGTTCGACAGCTTCACAGTCGAAACATGCCTATGGTACGAGTTGTTTGGCGTAATGGACAAATTGAGGAACAGTCTTGGGAGACTAAGGAATCTATGCGTGCAAAATTTCCTTATTTGTTTATTTAGGTAATTATGCTAAAATTTCGAGGACGAAATTCTTATAAAGAGGGAAGGATGTGAGAACCCGAATTTTGAGTCCTAGAAGTCCAAAATCCTGTGCAGGAAAAAAAACCATTTTTCCCCTAAAGAAAAAGATATGTGATGGCCGAAATTGGTAAGGAATGATTGGTAATTATTTCTGGTATTAATTCTCTTTAATTTGGTTCTTAATTTGATGATAATCACTTTAAGAATTAAAATCCCTAAAATTAAAAGGGGATAATTACAGAATTTAAATTTGGTATTTATCTTACTTTAATAAAGCCTTTAAAGTAGAAATCTTAATTCCATACCCATCCATTATAAATAGGAAGCCAACCCCACAAAAATTATTCATAGAAAACACACAAAACTCGTATAGCCTAAAACCTTTACACCTCCCTATATCTGCCAAAATTTGTTGAAACTTTAAACCAGTATAACTCTTTCATCGTTTGTCAGATTCCTGAAAATAATAGCTTTTTGGAAAACTCTCTTCATCCTCTTTCCAACCATCTTTGGTTTTTTGTCAGGAGGTTAGTATTTCTTTCCCGTAAGATAAGTAGAAACTCGGCGGAACTTCCAAAATCTTCTTGAACTTCAATATAGCATTCCTCTTTCATCATTTTTCAGATTTCTGCAAATAATAGTGTAACGACCCCAATTCCTAACTATTCTTAATTGCTCCGATTAAGTTCATTACCGCCGTGAAACCCAAATAAGCCCCAACGACACCTAAGACCTATTAGAATTCCACAAGGCTACTCATAAGATACCGATTTTAAACTTGTTTATTTTGTTGTTTATCAATCAATTGGAGCATGATATTGGACACATATTCTGGTAACATATGGAGTAAATAAAAACATCAGTGGAAGTCTTAAATTAATCCTTTGGGTTCATAACACACAAGTCCCATAGGGATCCAAATAACCAGCAAGAAATTCATCAACCAAATTTCGGAAATAGCAAGCCAAACGAATGCTTAAACATAAACCAGAACAATGTCCAATCTTTCAAGTTATATGCGCAAGTAACAAGTATGCAAATGTGATGCGATATCGTCCCGCCGTGCAGCCTTGATCTCACACACTGGTAACACGAACAATGAATGTACCTAAGCCTGAAAAATGGTGAAAACAACGGTTTGAGATTACAAGAATCTCAGTAGGGTCACAACATCATAAGATCTACAGAATCCCTAAACACAAATCTCCCAATTCACATAAGATCATTCCCTAAACAACTAAAGGGGTCACGAATTCAACAATAAACCAAAGAGGTTAAGGTCGAAGTTATGGCTGAGGGAGGACCACACTTTCGAAAGTTCAGAAGTACACAGGCAAGTGAAATACAACAAAATCGCTCTCAATGAAAAAGAAATGGCCATCCCCTTCCACCTGTGTTGTCCAAGACTTACTGCACAAAGGGTAGATGGTTAACATGCAAGCTAAACAGTAAGCCTTTCACCTTATCCTCGCAAGGACAAGTCGACTAGCCCCACATGGACAAGTCTTCCCTTAGTCGCAACCAGAGCATCCCCAAATCTCGCAAGATAAGGGCTTCCTGTCTCGCAAGACAGGGATCCGGCCTCGCAAGGACAGATATCCAGCGTGCACTTGCTGGTTTAACACCCATACACCTTCCATAAATCGGTAAGTACCTCTCCTCTCACTAGGAGCATCAGCGCTTACCCTGCGTGGCCACCGAAACAGGATCCTGACATACAAACACGTACAAGCACACACAGGCAAGTACAAAGCATAATACCACAACAGGGTATCCTCAATCATGTCAGGAAAACAATCAACACATCCAATTCATAAAACAATAGCATCCCAGGCACTCAATTCCTAACTCAGGGATTCGATATAGCCTAGGAGATTCTTATCTCATTCCGGATTTCATATTCACACCCTACAATCCAATCACAAACAAATACAACAAGGGCAGGTAACAAAAACATCAGATAAGAGCAGGGGTTTCTGGAGAAACCGATGAGGCATAGATCCTACCTCCCTTGTCTCTGAAAAATAAGCTAATCCTTTGCCTTTATTAAGTAAATCCGAACCACCTATAATATCACCAAGCAAAGACAAGAACAAACTAAGCATGCATATTCAATAATCAATTGAATACCTTATTTCCTTACCAATACCACTCACCAAACCTATCAGAAAACCAGTGATCAGAAGTCGCAGGTGTCTTCCCGTTGGATGTGTGATGTGATAGCCAGGAACTTATCAAGATTCAACCTGAATTTACCATTCCCATTAACTATGCAAAACCTATTGCTAAAAGTAGCGCATAAGACGATTTCGTCTCGACTTACAACGAAATATTTACCTACAAGCTGTGATTTATATATGGTTGGAAAGAGAATGAAAATATCTTTCCAACGACATATTATTTACAAGATTCCAACAAACGAGTAGAAAGTTATGCTATTTTTAATTTCAAGAAGATTTTTAAGTTCAAAGTGACTTTAGACAAAGAAATACTAACCTTCTGATAAAAACCAAAAAATGGTTGGAAATAGGATGAAGAGAGCTTTCCAACAAGCTATTACTCGCAGAGATCCAACAAACGATGAGTGAGTTATGCTGGTTTGAAGTTTCTGCAAATTATGGTGGCTATAGGGAGGTATAGGGTTTTAAGCCTATACGAAATTTGTAGGTTTTCTATGAATAATTCTTTGTGAGGTTGCCTTCCTATTTATAATGAATGGGTATAGAATTATGATTACTACTTTAATCACTTTATCTAAATAGAATAATTTACTAGATAACTAAACTCTAAACTCTTTAATTATCTTCCCCTATTTTTAGGGACTTTAATCTCTAAGGCAACTATCTAGCCTTAAGGATAATTTCTAAGGCAATTACCCATCTATAAGGACTTAGATCTAAAGAAATTTAAAACAAAATTAACTACTAAACAATCTTACCAATTTCGGCCATCACACATCCTTTTCTTCAGGGGCAAAATCGTCTTTTCACCTGCACTGGCTTCTGGACTTCTAGGACTCAAAATTCGGGGTCTTACAAATAGCTTCTTCTAAAGCTCTCTTCATCCTCTTTCCAACCATATATTTTTTTTTTGGACGTTCATATTTCTTTGTCAAAAGATAAGTTGAAAATCGGCAGCGGAATTAGGTTTTAAGATTTGTATAATTCTACCTTTGATTGATCTCTGATGTTGTTGCCTTATTCATATGATTGTTTAGAATCCATTCATAGTGAACAATCATGAATTCATCTTTTGAATCTTTTCTATACATGAAATCAGTATGCCCTACCTTTGCCATACTGCCC
>JAEPBF010000238.1:832885-895531 GCA_019739055.1 Passiflora organensis | reverse complement strand
TTTCGAGTCTTAGAAGTCCAGAAACCAGTGCAGGTGAAAATACCATTTTTCCCCTGAAGAAAAGGATGTGTGATGGCCAAAACTAGTAAGAAATGTCCAGTAATTAATTTTGGTTTTAATTCTTTTAATATAGTTCCTTATAGGTTGATAATTATCTTAGAAATTAAAATCTCTAAAATTAAGAAGGATAATTACAATTTAATTCTGATAATTATCTTACTTTAATCAAGCTTTTAAAATAGGGATTTTAATCTCATAATCACCTTATATAAATAGGATGCCAGCCACACAAAAATTTTATACAGAAAACACACAAAATTCGTAAAACCTAAAAACCTTACACCTCCTAATTTCTGCCGAAATCCACTGGAACTTTAAATCAGCATAACTCTCTCATCCTTTGTAGGATTCTTGCAAATAATAGCTTGTTGGAAAGCTCTCTTCATCCTCTTTCCAACCATCTTTGGTTTAGTTTTTCTTTGTCGAAAGTTAAATCGTATTTCGACGGGATTGCCAAAATCTACTTGAACTTCAAAATAGCATAACACTCTCGTCCTTTGTCAGATTCTTGTAAATAATAGCTTGTTGGAAAACGATTTTAATCCTCTTTCCAACATCTTGAGTTTTTGTCTGAAGATTAGTTTTTCTTTGTCAAAAGTGAATTCATATTTTGACGGGATTAGGTTTCAAGATTGTGTGATTCTGTCTTCAATTGATTTTTGTTGTTGTTCCTCTTGTTTGTATAATTGTTTGGCATCCATTCATGTTATAAAATCATGAATTCATCCTTTGAATCTTTTCTATACATGAAATCAGTATGCCCTACCCTTGCCTTGTTGTTGCCTATCTTCATTAATTGATTAACCTATTGGATTCCGATCTTGTTTCTTTTGATTGTATAAGTTATAAGCAATTAATCCTTCTTTGTTAACATAAAATCGCAACCCTTACACCTTGCTAACATGAAATCGCAAATTATCTTGTATAAATACCCCAAATCCTAACCTATAATTAATTGCTCCGATTAGGGCCATTACCGCTGTGAAACTCAGACAAGTCCAAGAACCAAGACGTTTCTGAATTCCACAAGGCTTGATATTTGTAACGATCCTAATTCCTAACTCATTATTAATTGCTCCTATTAAGGTCATTACCGCCGTGAAACCCAAATAAGTCTCAGCGACACCTAAGATCTATTAAAATTTCACAAGGCTACTTATATGATACCGATTTTAAGCTTATTTATTTTGTTGCTTATCAATCATTTGGAGCATGCTATTGGACACATATTCTGGTAACATACGGAGTAAATAAAATCATCAGCGGAAGTCTTAAATCAATCCATTGAGTTCATAACACACAAGTCCCATAGGGATCCAAATAACCAGCAAGCAATTCATCAACAAATTCCGGAAATAGCAAGCCAAACGAATGCTCAAAAATAAACCAGAACATCATCCAATCTTTCAAGTTATTTGCGCAGTGTAACAGGTAAGTGTTTATGATGCGTTATCGCCCCCGCCATGCAGCCTTGATCTCACACACTGGTACCACGAACAGAGGGTGTTACCTAAGCCTGAAAAATGGTAAAAACAAACGGTATGAGATTACAAGAATCTCAGTTAGGGTCTCAGCATCATAAGATCTACAGATTCCCTAAACACAAATCTCCCAAATTCACATAAGATCATTCCCTAAACAACTAAAGGGATCACGTAATTCAACAATAAACATAAAGAGGTTAAGGCCGAGATCATGGCTGAGGGAGGACCACACTTCCGAAAGTTCAGAAGTACACAGGCAGGTGAAATACAACAAAATCACACACACAATGATGAAGAAAGGCCATCCCCTTCCACCTGTGCTGTCCAAGACTTACTGCACAAAGGGTAGATGGTTAACACACAAACTAATCAGTAAGCCTTTCACCTTATCCTCGCAAGGATAAGTTGACTAGCCCCACATGGACAAGTCTTCCCTTAGTCGCAACTAGGGCATCCCCAAAACTCGCAAGATATGGGCTTCCTGTCTTGCAAGACAGGGATCCGGCCACCAAGGACAGATATCCAGTGTGCACTTGCTGGTTCAACACCCATACACCTCCCATAAATCGATAAGAACCTCTCCTCTCCCTAGGAGCATCAGTTCTTACCCTGCGTGGCCACCGGAACAGGATCCTGACACACAAACACGTACAAGCACACACAGGCAAGTACAAAGCATAATACCACAATAGGGTATTCTCAATCACGTCAGGAAATAATCAACACATCCAATTCATACAACAATAGCATCCCAGGCACTCAATCCCTAACTCAGGGGTTCTATACAGCCTAGGAGATTCATATCTCATTCCGGATTTCATATTCTCACCACATAATCCAATCACAAACAATACAACAAATGCAGGTAACAAAAACATCAGATAAGAGCGGGGGTTTCTGGAGAACCGATGAAGCATAGATCCTACCTCTCTTGTCTCTGAACAAGAAGCTACTCATTTGCCTTTATTAAGTAAATCTGAACCACCTAAATCATCACCAGACAAAGACAAAACAAACTAAGCATGCATATCCAAAAAGAAATTGCATAATCTATTCCTTACCAGTACCACTCACCAAACCTATCAGAAAACCAGTGATCAGATGTTGCAGGTGCCTCCCCGTTGGATGTGTGATGTGATGGCCAGGAACTTATCAAGATTCAACCTGAATTTACCATTCCAATTAACTATGCAAAACCTATTGCTAAAAGTAGGGCATAAGACGATTTCGTCTTAACCTAAAACAACTAAGTATTTACATCCAAGCTGCGATTAACATAGTTTTGGAAAGAGAATCAAAAGAGCTTTCCAACGACATATTATTTGCAAGATTCCAACAAACGAGTAAAAAGTTATACTATTTTGAAATTCAAGAAGATTTGGCGGAAACCTAACGCGGCCGCCAATTTTCAAAGTAACATTAGACAACGAAATACTAACCTCCCGAAGCAAATCAAAAGATGGTTGGAAAGAGGATGAAGAGCTCTTTCCAACAAGCTATTTTTCGCAGAGATCCAATGAACGATGAGGGAGTTATGCTAGTTTAAATTTTCTGCAAATTCTGACGGCTAATGGGAGGTATAGGGTTTTAAGCCTATACGAATTCTGTAAGGTTTTAGGGGAAACTTTTGTGGGGTTGGCTTCCTATTTATATTGAATGAGTGTAGAATTAGGTCTACTACTTTTAATCAATCTATCAATTCAATACAATCTACCAAATAATCAAAACTGTTAAGTTACCTTCCTTAATTTCTTTAAGGTAACTATCTACCTTAAAGGATGTTTTCCTAAAACGATTACCCATCTACAAGATCCTAAATCAAAAGGAATTAGAAGCAAATTAATTTACTGAAAAATCTTACCAATTTCGGCTATCACACATCCTTCTCTTCAGGGGAAAAATTGTCTTTTCACCTGCACTGGCTTCTGGACTTCTAGGACTCAAAATTCGGGGTCTTACAATATTGGACATGTATTCTGGTATCATACGGAGTGAATAAAATATCAGGGGAAGTCTTCAAATAAAATCAATGAATCCACAACTCACAAGACCCATAAGGATCCAAACATCCAGTAAGTTAATTCCCAAAATAAAATGGAAACAAGTAAAGGAGGAAGCAAGCAATCAAGGAAAAGGTATGCGCAAGCAATCAAGGAACAAGTATGCTTATGTGATGCGATATCGCCCTGCCGTGCAGTCTTGATCTCACACACTGGTACCACAGACAATGGATGTACCTAAGCCTGAAAAATGGTGAATACAACAGGATGAGATTACAAGAATCTTAGTAGGGTCACAACATCATAAGATCTACAGAAATCTTAAGCACAAATCTCCCAAACAACATTAGATCATTCCTACACATCTATGGGTATCACGCAATTCAAAAATCAATCAAAAGGATAGAGACGAAACTAAGGCTGAGGGTGGACTGCAAACACTTCCAAAAGTTAGAAGTACACAGGCAGGTAAAACTCAACAGATTGCTCTCGGCAATAGGAAAAAGATAGGTCGTCCCCTTCCACCTGTGTTGTCCAAGGCTTACCTCACAAAAGGTAAAAGGTTAGCACACAAGCTAATCAGTAAGCCTATTCATCCTGCCACTCAAGGATAAGACATCCCAAGCCACACAAGGACAAGGGTATCCCAAACCACACAAGGATAAGGGCATCCTGCCACACATGGACAAGACTTATAGCCACACAAAGACTAGACATCCAGTGCGCGCATACTGGGGTTTGTCACCCATACAACTCCCATACCAGTAAGAGCCTTCCCTCTCCCAAAGAGCATCAGCGCTTACCCCGAATGGCCATCGGAATAGGATCTTGACATACAAACATGTACAAGCACACACAGGTAAGCACAAGCACAATACCATAACAGGGTGTCCTCAATCATGTCAGAACACAATTAGTATATTCAATTCACATATCATATGCAATTCAGGTAATCAAAACCTAACTCAAGGGTTTGGTATAACCTATAAGATTCATATCTCAATCCGCCAATTCTTGCACATATCCTAAAATCAATTCACATACAATAATAACAAGGGAATGCATCGAAAACAACAACAAACAACAGGGATCTCTGGAGAAATCGATGAGGCATAGATCCTACCTCTCTTGTCTCTGAACAGAAGTTATTCCTTTTCCTTTATTTAATAATTCTGAACCACCTATAGTATCACAAGGCAAAGACAAAACCAAACTAAGCATGCATACTCAATAACCAATTGAATATCCCATTTTCTCACAAATTCTACTCACCAAACCTATCAGAAATTAGTGGTCAGATGCCGCAGGTGCCTCCCCTTTTGATGTGTGATGTGATAGCCAAGAACTTAACAAGATTCAACCTAGGTTACCAACCAATTTAACTATGTATATTTCGGCATTAAGCATAGGACACAAGATAGTTTGCGATTTCATGTTAGCAAGATGTAAGGGTTGCGATTTCATGCTAACAAAGAGGGATTAAGTGTTTATAACTTATACAATCAAAAGAAACATGATCGGAATCCAATAGGTTCATCAATTGATCAGATAGGAAACAATAGGGCAAGGGTATGGCATACTGATTTCATATATAGAAAATATTCAAAAGTATGAAATTCATGATTTTATAACATGAATAGATGTAAAACAATCATACGAACAAGAGGAACAACAACAGAAATCAATTGAAGACAAAATCACACAATCTTGAAACCTAATGCCATCAAAATTCTACTTATCTTACGATATGGAAAAGCTAACCTCCTGACTAAAAACCAAATATGTTTGGAAAGAGTTATACTATTTTGAAGTTCAAACAACTTTTGGCAACTCCGCCAAAATTTGATTTAACTTTTAACAAAGAAACAATAACCTTCAAACAAAAACCAAAGATTGTTGGAAAGAAGATGAAGAGATCTTTCCAACAAGCTATTATTCGCAAGAATCCGACAAAGGAAGAGAGAGTTATTCTATTTTGAAGTTCAAGCAGATTTTGGCAATTCCGCCGAAATTTGATTTAACTTTTAACAAATAAAAAATAACCTCTAAACAAAATTCAAAAATGGTTGAAAATAAGATGAAGAGAGATTCCCAACAAGCTATTATTCATTGGAATCCAACAAACGATGAGAGAGTTATGCTTGTTTGAAGTTCTAGTGGATTTCAGCAGAAACTGGGTGGTGTAGGGTTTTTAGATCTTACGAATTTTGTGTGTTTTCTGTATAAAATTTTTGTGTGGCTGACTTCCTATTTATATAAAATGGTTATAGGATTAAAATCCCTACCTTAAAGGATTAATTAAAATAAGATAATTATCAGAATTAAACTCTGTAATTATCCCTCCTTAAACATAGGGTTTTTATTTCCTAAGGAAATTATCAACCAATAAAGAATCAATTTAAAGGGAATTAATACCAGAAATAATTACTAGACATCCCTTACCAATTTCAGCCATTACCCATTCTTTTCTTCAGAGGCAAAATGGTCTTTTTCACCTGCACTGGCTTCTGGACTTCTAGGACTCAAAATTCAAGGTCTCACATCTTGTGTCTTATGCTTAGTGCTGAAATATACATAATTAAATTGGGGTGCTAATTCAGGTTAAATCTTGTTAAGTTCTTGGCTATCACATCACATATCCAAAGGGGAGGCACCTGCGGCATCTGACCACTGGTGTCTGATAGGTTTGGTGAGTGGAATTGGTAAGGAAATAGGGTACTTACTTGGTTATTGAGTATGCAAGTTGAGTTTGATTTTGTTTTTGGCTTGTGTTGCTATAGGTGGCTCAGAATTATTAAATAAGGAAAAAAGAATAGTTTCTTGTTCTGAGACAAGAGAGGTAGGATCTATGTCTCATCGGTTTCTCCAGAGATCCCTGTTGTTTGTTAGTTATTTTCGATACCTGCTCTTGTTATTATTGCATGCAAATTGATTGTAGAATATGTGCATGAATCGCGGATAGAGATATGAATCCTATAGGTCATACGGAACCCTTGAGTTAGGTTTAGAATGCCTGAATTGCATATAATTGTGTTCTGACATGATTGAAGATACCCTGTTGTGGTATTATAATTTGTACTTGCTTATGTGTGCTTGTATGTGTTTGTGTGTCAGGATCCTGTTCCGATGACCATTCGGGGTAAACGCTGATTGTAATGACCCCAATTCCTACTTATTAAAATTTTCTCCGATTAAGGCCATTACCACCGTGAAAACCAAACAAACCCAAAGACCACCCCTAGAACCTATCTGAATTGCAACAGGCTTACCCATTAAATTTTTAATAATAAATAAAGCATGATATTGAACAATCATTTTGGTATCATACGGAGTGAATAAAACATTAATAGAAGTCTTTAAATTTAATTATTGGAATCAAAACGCACAAGTCCCATAGGGATCCAAATAACCATCAAGAGATCCTCCAACATAATCCAAAATAGAACAAGCAAAAGAGGGATCTTGAAAAACCAGAAAAATTAGTCCAATCTATGATCATATTGTATGCGCAAGCAACCAAGGAAATAGGAATGCAAAGATGATGCAATATCACCCCGTCGTGCAGCCTTGATCTCACACACTGGTACCCACGAACGGTGAATGTAACTAAGCATGAAAAATGGTGGAAACAACAGAATGAGATTACAAGAATCTCAGTAGGGTCACACATCATAAGATCTGCAGAAACCAAAAGCACAAATCTCCCAAAAAATATCAGATCATTCCTAGCAACTAAAGGGGATCACGTAATTCAAGAATTCAGTTAAAATTGGTAGGGCTGAATCTAAAGCTGAGGGGGGACTATAAATACTTCCGAAAACTCAGAAGTACACAGGCAGGTAGAATTCATCACATTGCTCTCGGCAATGAAGAAGAAAAGCCATTCCCTTCCACCTGTGTTGTCCAAGTCTTATTGTACAAAAAGTAAATAGTTAACACACAAGCTATTCAGTAAGCATATTCATTTTTCCACACAAGGACAACTCATCCCAAGATACACAAGGACAAAGGCTTCCTGCCACACAAGGACAGGGCTTCTAGCCACACAAGGACCAGACATCCAACGAGCTCGTGCTTGGAATTTCCACCCATACGACTCCCATACCAATAATAACCTCCCCTCTCACAAGGAGCATCAGCGTTTACCTCGAATGGCCACCGAAAAAGGATCCTGACACACAACACGTACCAGCACACACAAGCAAGTACAAAACATAATACCATAACAGGGTATCCTTAATCATGTCAGAACACAATTAACATGTTCATTACACACAACACATGCAAACTAGGCACTCATATCATATCTTAAAGGATTCGGTATAGCCTAGAAGATCGCATCTTGGTTCGTAATTCAAGCATTCCTAATACAACATATGTGCATACATCATTACATATAAAGACACCGAAATTAACAAGTAAACAACAAGGATCTCTGGAGAAACTGATGAGGCTTAGATCCTACCTCTCTTGTCTCTGAACAAGAAGCTATTCCCTTGTATTTATTCAATAATTTTGCACTACCTATAGCATCACAAAGCAAAGCCAAAACCAAACTAAGTATGCATATCCAATATCCAATTAAATACCCTATTTCCTTACAAATTCTACTCATCAAACCTATCGGAAACCAATGATCAAATGCCGCAAGTACCTATCCCTTGGATGTGCGATGTGATAGCCAAGAACTTAACAAGAAACAACCTGAATTACCATCCCTAATTATCATACAATTTTTGGCACTAAGAATAGGGCAGTAGGGCAAGTTGCAATTTCATATTAACAAGTTATAGCAGTTGCGATCTCATGTTAACAATGAAGAATTAACGGTTTATAACATGTATAATCAAAAGAAACAGAATCAGAATCCAATAGGTTAATCAGTTGATCAAGATAGGCACAATAAAGAAGTAAGGCAAAGGTAGGGCATACTGATTTCATGTATAGAAAAGATTCAAAAGATGAATTCATGATTTTTCACTATAGATGGATATTAAACAATCATATGAATAAATGTAACAACATCAGAGATCAATCAAGAGCAGAATTATAAAAAATTGAAAACCTAATTCTGCCAAATTTTGATTTAATTTTAGAGAAAGAAATACTAATCTTCAGACAAAAAAAAAAAAAATTTGGAAAGAGGATGAAGAATGCTTTCCAACAAGCCATTATTTTCAGGAATCAGACAAACAATGAGAGAGTTATGCTTGTTTGAAGTTCAAGAAGATTTTGGCAGTACTGCCGAATTTCGATTTAAATTTAGAGAAAGAAATACTAAACTTCAGACAAAAACAAAAGATTTTTTGGAAAGAAGATGAAATTTTTTTTCCAACAAGCTATTATTTGCAGGAATCTGACAAACGATGAGAGAGTTATGCTTTTTTGAAGTTCAAGAAGATTTTGCCAGTTCCTCCGAATTTAGATTTAAATTTAAAGAATTAAATACTACCCTTGAGACAAAAATCCAATGATTTTTTGAAAGAGGATTAAACGAGCTTTACAACAAGCTATTATTTGCAGGAATCCGACAAACGATGAGAGAGTTATGCTTGTTTGAAGTTCAAGAAGAGTTTTGCAGAAATCAGGAGGTGTAGGGTTTTTCGGTGCTACGAATTTTGTGTTCTGTATAAAACTTTTGTGTGGCTGACTTCCGATTTACATAAGATGGTTATGAGATTATAATCTCTATCTTCAAGGCTTAATTAAACTAAGATAATTAGCAAAATTAAATTCAGTAATTATCCCCCCTTAAACTTAGAATTTTTATTTCCTAAAGTAATTATCAACCAATAAAAAATAAATTTAAAAGAAATTAATATCAGAAATAATTACTAGACATCCCTGACCAATTTTGGTCATCACACATCTTTTCCTTCAAGGAAAAAATAGTCTGTTTCACCTGCACTAGTTTCTGGACTTCTAGGACTCAAAATTTAGGTTCTCACACTGTTGCTTCTTGGGAGAGGGGATACTCTTACTGGTATAGGAATTGTATGGGTGGTGGCAATCCCCAGCATTCTCGTGGTGGAAACTTTATCCTTGTGTGGCTTGGATGTCTGGTCCTTGTATGGCTCGAAGCCTTGTCCTTGTGTAGCTTGGATGCCTGGTCCTTGTGTGGCTTGAAGTCTTGTCCTTGTGTGGCTTGGATGTCTTGTCCTTGTGTGGCAGGATGAATAGGTTTGCTGATTAGCTTGTGTGCTAACCTTTTACCCTTTGTGCAGTAAACCTTGGACAACACAGGTGGAAGGGGATGATCTTTCTTTTTTTCTTAGTGTCGAGAGTAATCTAACAAGTTTTACCTGCTTGTGTACTTCTGATTCTCTGAAGTGTTGTAGTCCACCCTTCACCTTAGTTTCGGCCCTATCTGTTTGATTGATTCTTGAATTACGTGATACCCATAGTTGTGTAGGGATGATCTGATATTGTTCGGAAGATTTTTGTTTAAGATTTCTGTAGATCTTATGATGTTGTGACCCTACTGAGATTCTTGTAATTTCATCCTCTTGTATTCACTATTTTTCAGGCTTAGGTACATCCACTGTCTGTGGTACCAATATGTGAGATCAAGGCTGCACGACGGGGCGATATCGCATCATATTTGCATACCTTTTCCTTGATTGCCTGCGCATATAACATGAATTATGATTGGACTACTTTCTGGTTTTTTGAAGATTCCTCCTTTACTTGTTGTGTCCGATTTATGTTGGGGGTTAACTTGCTAGATATTTGGATCCCTATGGGATTTGTGTGTTTTGGATTCATTGATTTTATTTAAAGACTTCCATTGATGAGTAAGCCTTGTGAGATTCAGATAGGTCCTGGTTCTTGGGCTTGTTTGGGTTTCATGACGGTAAGGGCCCTAATCGAAGCAATTAATAATAGGTTAGGAGTTAGGGTCGTTACAAGTTTGGTAGCGGAGCACAGTTTAAGGAATATAATCGGTTAACGCTAACTTGTTTGTTGATTTTGTGTTTGTAGGTAAGAACATTCGCACACACTCACTCACTTAGGGGCTAATACCGAAAGTGAACTAATGCTAAAAAGGGATTGATTTAAATGATGAGAATGATAATTTGATTTGCTGTGTGTTTATGTATAATCTTATGCCTAGTATGCCTTGATGTGTTTCAATGAATGTTTGCTATGGTTCTTGTCATTGCCAAGAATGTGTATGTTGTTCGGTCATATTACGAAGTGTCCCTATGTGATTTCTATGTTTCCGAATGTATATGTGTTTGATTGCTGATGTGTATTGCCGAATGCATGGGGTGTGAGTTTGCATGATTGCCGAATATTGATTGTGTGAATCCATGCTTGCTTAATGCTTGATGATTATTTTCAAGAGTGCATATGTGTGATGATATGAGTGATGAGTATGCATTTACATGTGTGCATATGATTTCCAAATTTTGTATATTGCTTTCCAGTATATGTGTATCGTCTAGTGCACGACTCTCCACCGCGTACCAGTTCTTTTCCTAGTATTGTATTTAGTTATGTGTTAAGTAACAATCGTATGCTTGTATAGTATGGCAAGGTCGAACTATACAAGGGATCGACAGGGTAGGTATGAGGTTTAGGCCGAACAGCAACCTGTTGAGCAAGAGGAGCCAAATACACAAACTGAGTAGGGAGGGCAAGCTGAGCCCGAAAACCAACCTGAGGCACCAGCCACACCAGCCATCGATCATGTGATGGCCCAAATACTAAACGTATTGCAAGGAATTGCAGCGAATTAGCAGAGTATGGAGGTGCAATTTCAGAATGCTCCTGCACCCGCGCCCGTGGAAGAACCTATTCCTCCACTTGAACCTGTACAGCCGACACATCCTAAGGAAACCGAGAGACTTCCCATAGTAAATATAAAATTGTTGACAGAAGCTTGACAATTAGGACATAAAGATTTCAATGGTTCAGCCGGAGCTGCTGCAGCTCATAAATAGATCGACACCTTATGCCGAGTGTCCTTGTTCTTACGTATCTCGGATGATGACAAGATTGCCATCGCCACTATCCTACTTAGAAGCCCTCGTATGGTGGACAGCTGTGAGCTTGCGATTTGGTGAACGTCTGCCTACATGGAAAGAATTTTTGTATGAATTCAACAAAAGGTTCTATACGAGATTCCATAAAAGCAAGCAATGACGAGCTTTCTACAAGCTTGAACAGGGCACCTGTTCGGTGCTGGAATATGAGAAGGCATTAAGGGAGTTGTCCTGATTTTCATCTGAAGAGGATCGTTCACCGTACCAGTTTGCTAGACGATTTCAGGAAGGGCTGAGTACCGAACTCAAAACCATCGTTTGTATGACACCAGTACAGAATTTGCAAGAACTAATTATTGCCGCGACTGAAGCCGAAAAGATCTTGCAAACCAAGAAGCTATCCGCAGCCACTGGTGGCGGATCCTTCAGGTGAGATTTGAAATTTAATCGGTGTACAGGACCCTATCCTTTAAGATCCTATGCTTAGAAAATTAATAGAAATGGAAGTAACAACAAGAAGAACTTTTCTGGTTTGAATTTCAATGGGTCTACATGGAATTCTTAGCAACATCAATGTTACAATTGTGGCAAAATGAGGCACATTCAGTGGGAATGCCAGAAGCCGAGACGTATCACAGGCGCACCTAGTGCGGGCCAAGGCGGGTATGCTAACCCCACCAAACCGCCAACATGCACACTAGAGGACCACCCAACGGATCCACAAATGAGGCACAACCAAGACCAACAAGGCTATTCACCCAAACTGATGTTGAGGCTAGTCCTGATGTGGTGACAGGTACTATTTCAGTCTTTTCTCAAAATGCTAAAGTAATAATAGATCCCGGAGCAAATAGATCTTTTGTAAGTCCAAGGATAGCACTTAGCACGGATCAGCCTCTATCTCCCTTGACTCCTCCTATTGCGGTTTTGACTCCTTTGGGAGAACAACTAATTTGTGATCTATTCTACATCAACTGTGTTGTATGTATGGGTCCAAATGTCCTTGAAGTGGATCTAACTCCATTGGACATCCAAGAGCTGGATGTAATCTTAGGCATGGACTGTCTAGCGAAATATCAAGCCCGTATGGAGTGTTTCACCAAACGTGTGTGGTTCATTTTTCCTGATGGTGCTGAATACTGTTTTGAAGGTGATAGGTGAGTTGTTCCAACTTGCATGATTTCTTGGCTTGATGCAAAATGATTGATCAACAAAGGATGTATAGCGTACCTCGCGCACGTACATGATATTTCTAAAGAATCCTCGGATATGGATTCTGTTCCAGTGGTTCGCGAATTTCTAAAAGTATTTTCAGAAGACATAGCCAGTTTACCACCAGCAAGGGAAGTGGAATTTGGCATTGAGTTAGTGTCTGGTACAAATCCGATTTCCATTCCTCCATATCGTATGGCTCCTGCGGAAATGAAGGAACTAAAAACACAATTGGAAGATTTGCTGGATCATGGTTTCATCTGACCTAGTGTATCACCATGGGGAGCATCTGTCTTGTTCATATAGAAGAAAGATGGATCGCTGCGATTATGCATCGACTATCGTGTGACCGTGAAGAACAAGTACCCTTTGCCACGCATCGACGATTTATTCAACCAACTCCAGGGTGCAACCATGTTCTCCAAGATCAATCTCAGATCTGGATACCATCAATTGCGAGTTTGTGATGCTGATATTCTGAAGAACGCATTCAATCGCGATACGGCCACTTCGAATTTCTGGTTATGCCAGTCAGTTTTACCAATGCAGTAGTTGTGTTAATGGACCTGATCAATCGTGTGTTCCATGAGTTCCTGGATAAATTTGTGATAGTCTTCATTGACGACATTCTGATTTATTCAAAATCGGAAGAGGAACATGGTAAGCATTTGCGGATTCTGTTGAATGTTTTGAAAGATCGGTGGTTGTTCGCAAAGTACTCCAAATGCAAATTCTGGTTACGCGAAGATGGTTTCCTTGGCCATATTATTTTCTCCCAAGATGTGTTAGTTGATCCGAATAAGATCAATCCGTAGTTGCTTGGGAATCCCCGAGAACTGTGTTCGAAGTTAGTATTTTCCTTGTGTAATGACCCCAATTCCTAATTATTAAAATTTTCTCCGATTAAGGCTATATTACCGCCGTGAAATCCAAACAAGCCCAAAGACATCTAGAACCTTTCTAAATCCCACCAGACTTACCCATCAAATTTTTAATAACAAATGGAGCATGATATTGGACAATCATTCTGGTATCATACGGAGTGAATAAAACATCAGCGGAAGTCTTTAAATTTAATTATTGGAATCAAAACACACATGTAATGACCCCAATTCCTAACTATTACTATTTGCTCCGATTAAGGTCATCACCGCCGTGAAACCCAAACAGCCCAAATGACATCTAAGAACTATTTGAATCTCACCAGGATTATCATTAACTTTCGATTTTTAGCATGTTTATTTCTAATTTTTTTTACAACGATTGGGGCATGATATTGGAAAATTATTCTAGTAACATACGGAGTGAATAAAACATCAGCGGAAGTCTTTAGATTAAATCATTGGGTTCATAACACACAAGTCCCATAGGGATCCAAACAAGCAGCAAGAAATCTTCCAAATATATTTCGGAAATAGCAAGAAAAAGAAGGATCTGAAAATAAACCAGAAAGTAGCCCAATCATTCATGCTATATGCGCAAGTAAACAAGGATCAAGTATGCAAATGTGATGTGATATCTCCTCGCTGTGCAGCCTTGATCTCACACACTGGTACCACGGGCAGTGGATGTACCTAAGCCTGAAAAATAGTAAAAACAACGATATGAGATTACAAGAATCTCAGTAGGGTCGCAGCATCATAAGATTTGCAGAAACTCTAAACACAAATCTTCCAATTCGCATTAGATCATTCCTAGAAATCTAAAGGAGATCACGCAATTAAAGAATCAATCAGAAAGGGGTTAGGGCCGAATCAATGGTTGAGGGAGGACTACAAACACTTCCGAAAGTATCCGAAGTACACAGGTGGGTGGAACTCATCAGATTGCTCTTGGTAATGAAGAAGAAAGGCCTTCCCTTTCCACCTATGTTGTCCAAGGCTTACTGCACAAAGGATAAACGGTTAACACATAAGCTATTCAGTAAGCCTAGTAAGTCATCTTGTCACGCACGGAAAAGTCTTCCCAAGCCACACACGGACTTGGGCATCCCAAACCACAAAAGGATAAGGCCTTCCTGCCACACAAGGACAGGGTTCCAGCCACACAAGGACCAGACATCCAGCGAGCTCTTGCTGGGGTTTTGCCACCCATACAACTCCCATACCAGTAAAAACCTCTCCTCTCCCTAGGAGCATCAACGCTTACCCCAAATGGCCACCGGAAAAGGATCCTGACACACAAACACGTACAAGCACACACAGGCAAGTACAAAGCATAATACCGTAGCAGGGTATCCTCAATCATGTCAGAACACAATCAGCATATTCAATTCACATAACATATGCAACTCAGGCATTCAAAACCTAACTCAGGGGTTCGATATAGCCTATGAGATTTACATCTCAAACCGAAATTCATACTCTCACCCTATAATCAATTCGCATACAATACAACAAAGGCAGTTATAAAAAATATCAAGAAAATAACAGGGGTCTCTGGAGAAACCGATGAGGCGTAGATCCTACCTCTCTTGTCTCTAAACAAGAAGCTACTCTTTTTCCTTTATTAGGTAATTCTGAACCACCTATATTATCACCACGCAAAGACGAAAACAAACTAAGTATGCATATTTAATAATCAATTGAATACCCTATTTCCTTACCAATTCCACTCACCAAAACTATCAGAAACCAGTGATCAGATGCTGTAGGTGGCTCCCCCTTGGATGTGTGATTTGATAACTAGGAACTTAACAAGATTCAACCTGAATTTCCATTCCAATTAACTATGCAAATTTCGTTGCTAAAAGTAGGGCATAGAACAATTTCGAATTTAAGCATAGAGAAGTTTAAAAGAAGAAAATTCATGATCATACATCATGAATAGATGCTAAGCAATCATAAGAACACGCAAAACGACAACAGAAATCAACCGAAGATAAAAACTGTAGAAATCTAAAAACCTAATTTCGTCGCCGATTTTCAACTTAACCTTAGGAAAGAAAATATTTACGTCCAAAAATAAAAAAATGTGGTTGGAAAGAGGATGAAAAGATCTTTCCAACAAGCTATTATTTTCAGAGATCCGACAAACGATGAGAGAGTTATGCTACAATGAAGTTCAAGAGGATTTAGCGAAAACCTAATTCCACTGCCTATTTTCAACTTATCTTTAGAGAAAGAAATACTAACCTCCTGATGAAAAAAGCTATTATTTTCAGGGATCCGATGAACGATCAGAGAGTTATATTGGTTTAAAGTTTCAACGAATTTTGGCGGCTATAGGGAGGTGTAGGGCTTTAGGCTTATATGAATTTTGTATGTTTTCTCTGAATGATTTTTGTGAGGTTGGCTTCCTATTTATAATGAATGAGTATAGAATTATGATTACTACTTTTAATCATTTTATTAAAATAAAATAATTACCAGATAATTAAATTCTTTAATTATTCTTCCCTATCTTTAGGGATTTTAATCTCTAAGGCAATTATCTATCTATAAAGACTTAGATTAAAGTAAATTTAAAATAGAATTAACTACTATATAATCTTACCAATTTCGGCCATCACACATCTTTTCCTTCTGGAGCAAAATCGTCTTTTCACCTACACTGGCTTTTGGACTTCTAAGACTCAAAATTCGGGGTCTCACAACACAAGTCCCATAGGGATCCAAATAACCAGAAAGACAACCTCCAACATATTCAAAAGCATAACAAGCAAAAGAGGGGTCTTGAAAAACCAAAAAAGTAGTTCAATCTATGATCATATTGTATGCGCAAGTAATCAAGGAAATAGGTATGCAAAGATAATGCAATATCGCCCCACCATGCAACCTTGGTCTCACACACTGGTACCATGAACAGTGAATGTACTTAAACCTGAAAAATGGTGGAAACAACTGAAAGCGATTACAAGAATCTCAGTAGGGTCACAACATCATAAGATCTATAGAAATCATAAACATAAATCTCCCAAACAACATCATATCATTCCTAGCAACTGAAGGAGATCACGCAGTTCAAAAATTTAGTTAAAAAGGGTAGGGCCGAATCTAAGACTTTGGGGGGACTACAAATACTTCTGAAAACTCAGAAGTACACAGGCAGGTAGAACTCATCACATTGCTCCTAGCAATGAAGAAGAAATATCATCCCTTTCCACTTTTATTGTCCAAGGCTTACTGCACAAAACGTAAATGGTTAACACACAAGCTATTCAACAATCCTATTCATTTTTCCACACAAGGACAAGTCATCCCAAGCCACACAAGGACAAGGGCTTCCTTCCACACAAGGACAGGGCTTCTGGCCACACAAGGATCAGACATCCAGCGAGCTCATACTGGGGATTGCCACCCATACGACTCCTATACTAGTAATAACCTCCTCCCTCACAAGAAGCATCAGCGCTTACCCTGAATGGCCACCGGAAAAGGATCCTAACACACAACACATACCAGCACACACAAGCAAGTACAAAACATAATACCATAACAGGGTATCCTTAATCATGTCAGAACACAATCAACATATTCATTACACACAACACAGGCAAACTAGGAACTCATATCCTATCTTAAAGGATTCGGTATAGCCTAGAAGATCGCATCATGGTCCGCAATTTAAGCATTCCTACTACAACATGTGCGCATACAACATTACATGTAAAGGCACCAAAATTAACAAATAAACAACAAGGATCTCTGGAGAAACTGATGGGGCTTAAATCCTACCTCTCTTGTCTTTGAATAAGAAGTTATTCCCTTGTCTTTATTCAATAATTCTGTAGTACCTACAGCATCACAAGGCAAAGCCAAAACCAAACTAAGTATGCATATCCATTATCCAATTAAATATCTTATTTCCTTACCAATTCCACTCACCAAACCTATCAGAAACCAGTGATCAGATGTTGCAGGTACCTCTTCCTTGGATGTGGGATGTGATAGCCAAGAACTTAACAAGAATCAACCTGAATTACCATCCCTAATTATCATACAATTTTCGGAACCAAGAATAGGGCAATAAAGCAAATTGTGATTTCATGTTAACAAGTTGTAGGAGTTGCGATCTTATGTTAACAAGGAAGGATTAAGGGTTTATAACATGTTTAATAAAAAAAAACAGGATCAGAATCCAATAGGTTAATTAATTGATCAAGATATGCACAATAGGGCAGTAGGACAAAGGTAGGGCATACTGATTTCATGTACAGAAAAGATTGAAAGGATGAATTCATAATTTTTCACTATGAATGGATATTAAACAATCATATGAATAAAGGAAACAACATCAGAGATCAATCAAAGGTAGAATTATAAAAATTTGAAAACCTAATTCCACTGAATTTCGATTTATCTTTAGAGAAAGAAATAATAACTTTCAGATGAAAAACCAAAAGTGGTTGGAAAGGGGATGAAGAGATTTTTCCAACAAGATATTATTTTCAGGAATCCGACAAACGATGAGAGAGTTATGCTTGTTTGAAGTTCAAGAAGATTTCGTCAGTTCCTAAAAATTTTGATTTAACTTTAGAGAAAGAAATACTAACCTTCAGACAAAAACTTATAGAGTTTTGGAAATAGGATGAAACGATCTTTCCAACAACCTATTATTTCCAGAAATCCGACTAACGATGAGAGAGTTATGCTTGTTTAATGTTCAAGAAGATTTTAGCAGAAATTGGGAAGTGTAGGGTTTTTAAATCCTACGAATTTTGTGTTTTCTGTATAACATTTTTGTGTGGCTGACTTCCTATTTATATAAGATGGTTATGAGATTATAATCCCTATCTTCAAGGCTTAATTAAAGTAAAATAATTATCAAAATTAAATTCTGTAATTATCTCCCCTTAAATTTAGGGTTTTTATTTCTTAAAGTAATTATCAACCAATAAAGAATTAATTTAAAAGGAATTAATATCAGAAATAATTACTAGACATCCCTTACCAATTTCGGCCATCACACATCTTTTCCTTCAGAGACAAAATAGTTTTTTTCACCTGTACTAGTTTCTGGACTTCTATGACTCAAAATTCAGGGTCTCACACTGTTGCTTCTTGGGAGAGGGGACACTCTTACTGGTATGGGAGTTGTATGGGTGGCAATTCCTAGCATTTTCGCGTTGGAAACTTTGTCCTTATGTGGCTTGGATGCCTGGTCCTTGTATGGGTGGAAGCCTTGTCCTTGTGTGGCTTGGATGCCTGGTCCATGTGTAGCTTGAAGCCTTGTCCTTGTGTGGCAGGATGAATAGGTTTGCTGATTAGCTTGTGTGCTAGCCTTTTACCCTTTATGCAGTAAACCTTGGACAACACAGGTGGAAGGGGATGACCTTTCTTTTTTTCTAGTGTCGAGAGTAATCTGATGAGTTTTACCTGCTTGTGTACATCTGATTCTCGGAAGTGTTGTAGTCCACCCACGGCCATAGTTTCGGCCCTATCTATTGATTGATTCTTCAATTACGTGATACCCATAGTTGTGTAGGGATGATCTGATGTTGTTCAAAAGATTTATGTTTAATATTTTTTTAGATCTTATGATGTTGTGACCCTACTGAGATTCTTGTAATCTCATCTTGTTGTATTCGCCATTTTTCAGGCTTAGGTACATCCACTATCCGTTGAACCAATGTGTGAGATCAAGGCTGGACGACGGGGCGATATCGCATCATATTTTCATACCTGTTCCTTGATTGCCTGCGCATATAACATGAATTATGATTGGATTAGTTTCTGGTTTTTCAAGATTCCTCCTTTACTTGTTGTGTTCGATTTATGTTGGCGGTTAACTTGCTGAATATTTGGATCCTTATGGGACATGTGTGTTGTAGATTCACTGATTTTAATTAAAGACTTCCACTGATATTTCATTCACTCCATATGATACCAGAATACTTGTCCAATATCATGTTCTAGTTGTTGATAAACATAAAGAATGTACACGCTAAAAATTGTGAATTTGATGAGTAAGCCTTGTGGGATTCAGATAGGTCATAGTTCTTGAGCTTGTTTAGGTTTCAGAGCGGTATAGGCCTTAATCAGAGCAACTAATAATAGGTTAGGAGTTAGGGTCGTTACAAGTTTTTGTAACGGAGCATAGTTTAAGGAATATAATTGGTTATATGCTAACTTACTTGTTGATTTTGTGTTTGTGGGTAAGAACATGCGCACACACTCACTCACTTAGGGGTTAATACCGAAAGTGAACTAATGCTAAAAAGGGATTGATTTAAATGATGAGAATGATAATTTGATTTCCTGTGTATTTATGTATGTTCTTATGCCTGATATTCCTTGATGTGTTTCGGTGAATGTTTGATGTGGTTCTTATCATTGTCGAGAATGTGTATGTTGTTGGGGCATATTACCAAGTGTCCCTATGTGATTTCTATGTTGCCGAATGTATATGTGTTTGATTGCTGATGTGTATTGCCAAATGCATGGGGTGTGAGTTTGCATGATTGTCGAATATGGATTGTGTGAATCCATGCTTGCTTAATGCTTGATGATGATCTTTTAGAGTACATATGTGTGATGATATGAGTGACAAGTATGCATTTACATGTGTGCATAATATTTCCAAAATTTGTATATTGCTTTCCAGCATATGTGTATCGTCCAGTGCACGCCTCTCCACCAGGTACCAATTCTTTTCCTTGTATTTTATTTAATTATGAATTCGCGATTATTCACTATCAATGGATATTAAACAATCAGACAAATAAAGGTAACAACATCAGAGATCAATCAAAGGCAGAATTATAAACATTTGAAAACCTAATTCTGCCAAATTTTGATTTAACTTTAGAGAAAGAAAAATTAACATTCAGATGGAAAAACAGAAATGGTTGGAAATAGGATGAAGAGAGCTTTCCAACAAGCTATTATTTGTAGGTATCCAACAAACGATGAGGAAGTTATGCTTTTTTGAAGTTCAAGAAAATTTTTGTAGATCCTCCGAAATTTTGATTTAATTTTAAAGAAAGAAATACGAACTTTCATACAAAAAACCATAAATGGTTGGAAAGAAGATGAAAAGATCTTTCCAACAAGCTATTATGTGCAAGAATCTGACAAACGATGAGAGAGTTATCCTTGTTTGAAGTTGAAGAAGATTTTGGCAGAAATTGAAAGATGTAGGGTTTTTTGATCCTACGAATTTTGTGTTTTCTGTATAAAATTTTTGTTTGGCTGACTTCCTATTTATATAAGATGGTTATGAGATTATAATCCCTATCTTCAAGGCTTAATTAAAGTAAGATAATTATCAAAAATAAATTCTGTAATTATTCCTCTTAAACTTAGGGTTTTTATTTCCTAAGGTAATTATCAACCAATTAAGAATCAATTTAAAGGGAATTAATACCAGAAATAATTACTAGACATCCCTTACTAATTTCAGTCATCACACATCCTTTCTTTCAGGGGAAAAATGGTCTTTTTCATCTGCACTGGTTTTTAGACTTCTAAAACTCAAAATTCAGGGTCTGACACCTTGGTTTAACATGATACTACCGTCGCTTTATGGAGAATTTTTTATCGCTTGTCGGACCATTGACAAAACTGACACGCAAGGATGCGCCGTTCATGTGGAACGAGAAATGCCATCGAAGTTTCGAAGAACTGAAAAACCGGTTAGTTTCCGAACCTATCCTTACCTTACCTATTTGCGGAAAGGAGTATGTGGTTTACAACGATGCGTCGAAATCCGGACTTGGATGCGTATTGATGCTAGACGGGAAAGTCGTTGCTTATGCTTCTCGACACTTACGACTACACGAAAGCAACTATACTACACTTGATTTGGAGCTTGCAGCCGCGGTGTTTGTGTTAAAAATATGACAACATTACTTATAAGGCGAGACATGCTGAGTCTTCACCGACCACAAAAGCCTGAAGTATCTCCTCACATAAAAAAGAATTGAATATGAGACAACGAAGATGGGTGGAGCTGATTAAAGACTACGACTTGATCATCGAATATCATCCTGAAAAGCTGAATATTGCTGCTGATGCCTTGAGCCGAAAGTTTCATTCCCCTTCCCCATCGGTTTTGGCTTAAACATTACATGACTATGTTGTTGAATTTAAAAGCTAACCATGTGCATCTTGGCGCTGATTTTTCTGGATCGTTATTGGCACGAATTGAAGTCACACCGACCTTGATTGAGGAAATCCGGAATCAGCAATTAGAGGATCCAAAACAAATTGAAATTTGGAAGCAACTTTCGGAAGGTGTTGATGCCATAATTCATGATTTCAGAATACAAGATGATGAAGTGCTTGTCTTCGAAAATCGAGTATGTGTTCCACAAGATGTTGATATTTGTAACCTTATTCTATCGGAGATGCATAGTTCAAATTTTGCTATCCATCCCGAAAGCACTAAGATGTACCGAGATTTAAAGGAGCAGTATTGGTGGCCAAACATGAAACGCCACATTGCTGAGTTCGTTGCCTGATGCCTCGTATGTCAACAAGTAAAGATCGAACATCAACGACCTACTGGTCTACTGCAGTCACTTCCGATTCCAGAATGGAAGTTGGAGCATGTCACAATGGATTTTGTGACCGGTTTTCCTAGATCGCAGCAAGCATACGTTGCCATTTGGGTAAACATGGTTCGATTGACAAAATCTGCACACTTCCTTCCTATACGTGTGATAGATACACCTGAGAAATTGGTTGTTCGTTACTTGGACGAGATTGTTTGATTTCATGGAGTCCCAGTTCTATCATTTCAGATCGTGACCCTCGTTTCACCTCAAGATTGTGGGAGAAAATCCATAATTCGCTGGGTTCGAGATTGAATTTTAGTGCAGCATTTCATCCTCAGACCGATGGTCAATCAGAAAGGACGATTCAAACACTCGAAGACATGTTACCTGCGAATGTGTTGGACCAGCATACCGGTTGGGATCGATGCCTGCTGTTGGTAGAATTTGCTTAGAAAAATAGTTTTCACGTAAGCATCGGTATGGCACCTTATGAAGCACTATATGGGAGACATTGCAGAACTCCCATTTGCTGGAATGAAGTAGGCGAGAGACGCCTAGACAATCCGGAATTGATTGATCAAGCAATGGAGCAGTTGAACTTGATTCAATAATGGCTAAAAACAGCCCAGGATCGGCAGAAAAACTATGCTAGTAATCGACGAAAAGAGCTGGAATTTGTAGTAGGTGACAAAGTGTTTTTGAAGGCTGCCCCATGGAAAGGAGTCCTTTGTTTTCATCAGCAAGGTAAGCTAGCACCTCGTTATATTGGTCCGTATGACGTTGTCAAGAGGATCGGGCCTGTTACATACCGACTTGCCTTACCTCCAAATATGGAAAGAATTCACAACATGTTTCACGTATAAATGTTGAGAAAATATGTGCGAGACCCAACCCATCTGCTCAAAGAACCCTAGTCAAAGTTGCTGAAGACCTATCCTACCCCGTACAGCCAGTTGCCACACTAGATAGGTCAATTCGGCAGCTTTGCAAACGAAGCAAGCCTATGGTACGAGTTGTTTGGCGTAATTTCCAAATTGAGGAACAGTCTTGGGAGATTGAGGAATCTATGCATGTGAAATTTCTTTACCTGTTTGCTTAGCTACTTGTGCAAAAATTTCGTGGGCGAAATTCTTATAAGAAGGGGAGGATGTGAGACCCCGAATTTTGAGTCCTAGAAGTCCAGAAGCCACTGCAAGTGAAAACACCATTTTTCCCCTGAAGAAAAAGATGTGTGATGGCCGAAATTGGTAAGAAATGTCCAGTAATTAATTTTGGTTTTAATTCCCTTTAATCTAGTCCTTTATAGGTTGATAATTAACTTAGAAATTAAAATTCCTAAAATTAAGAGGGCATAATTACAGAATTTAATTCTGATAATTATCATACTTTAATCAAGACTTTAAAATAAGGATTTTAATCCCATAACCACCTTATATAAATAGGAATCCATCCACACAAAAATCTTATACATAAAATACACAAAATTCGTAAAACCTAAAAACCTTACACCTCCCAATTTCTGCCAAAATCCGCTGGAACTTCAAATCAGCATAACTCTCTCATCCTTTGTTAGATTCTTGCAAATAATAGCTTATTGGAAAGATCTCTTCATCCTCTTTCCAAAAAGATTTGTTTTATCATCTGGAAGTTAGTTTTTCTTTGTCGAAAGTTAAATCGTATTTCAACAGAATTACCAAAATATGCTTGAACTTCAAAATAGCATAACTCTCTCGTCCTTTGTCGGATTCTTGCAAATAATAGCTTGTTGGAAATATCTCTTCATCTTATTTCCAACGATCTTTGGTTTATTGTTTGGAGGTTATTTTTTGTATGTCTAAAGTTAAATCGTATTTCGACGGAATTGCAAAAATCTGCTTGAACTTCAAAATAGTATAACTCTCTCGTCCATTGTCGGATTCTTGCAAATAATAGCTTTTGGAAAGCTCTCATCATCCTCTTCCCAAAAATATTGGGTTTTTCATCTGAAGGTTAGTTTTTCTTTATCTAAAGTCAAATCATATTTCGGCGGGATTAGGTTTCAAGATTGTGTGATTCTGTCTTCAATTAATTTCTATTGTTGTTCCTCTTGTTCATATGACTGTTTGGCATCCATTCATGTTATAAAATCATGAATTCATCCTCTGAATCTTTTGTACATATGAAATCAGTATGCCCTACCGTTACCCTATTGTTGCCTATCTTGATCAATTGATTAACCTATTGGATTCCGATCTTGTTTCTTTTGATTATATAAGTTATAAACACTTAATCCTTCTTTGTTAACATGAAATTGCAATCCTTATACCTTGCTAACATGAAATCGAAAATTATCTTGTGTCCTATACTTAGTGCCAAAATATACATAGTTAAATTGAGGTGGTAATTCAGGTTGAATCTTTTTAAGTTCTTGGTTATCACATCACATATTCAAAGGGGAGGCACCTGTGGTATCCGACCACTGGTTTCTGATAGGTTTGGTGAGTGGAATTGCTAAGGAAATAGGGTACTTACTTGGTTATTGAGTATGCATGCTTAGTTTGGTTTTTTCTTTGCCTTGTGATGCTATAGGTGGTTCGGAATTATTAAATAAGGGCAAAGGAATAGCTTCTTGTTTTGAGACAAGAGAGGTAGGATTTATGCCTCATCGGTTTCTCCAAAGATCCTTGTTCTTTGTTTGTTATTTTCGATACCTTCCCTTGTTATTATTGCATTCGAATTGATTGTAGGATATGTGCATGAATTATGGATTGAGATATGAATCCTATAGGCCATACCGAACCCTTGAGTTAGGTTTTGCGTGCCTGAATTGCATATAATTATGTTCTGACATGATTGAACATACCCTGTTGTGGTATTATGCTTTGTACCTGCTTGTGTATGCTTGTACGTGTTTTTGTGTCAAGATCTTATTCTGATGGTCATTCGGGGTAAGCGTTGTTGCTTCTTGGGAGAGGGGAGGCTCTTACTGGTATGGGAGTTGTATGGGTGGCAATCCTCAGCATGCGCACATTGGAAGCCTTGTCCTTGTGTGGCTTGGATGCCTGGTCCTTGTGTGGTTGGAAGTCTTATCCTTGTGTGGCTTGGATGTCTGGTCCTTGTGTGGCTGGAAGCCTTGTCCTTGTGTGGTTTGGATGTCTTGTCCTTGTGTGGGAGGATGAATAGGTTTGCTGATTAGCTTGTGTGCTAACCTTTTACCCTTTGTGCAGTAAACCTTGGACAACACTGGTGGAAGGGGATAACCTTTCTTTCTAGTACCGAGAGTAATCTGATGAGTTTTACCTGCTTGTGTACTTCTGATTTTCGGAAGTGTTGTAGTCCACCCTCGGCCTTAGTTTCGGCCATATCCCTTTGATTGATTCTTGAATTGCGTGATACCCATAGTTGTGTAGGGATGATCTGATGTTGTTCGGGAGATTTGTGTTTAAGATTTCTGTAGATCTTATGATGTTGTGACCCTACTAAGATTCTTGTAATCTCATCCTGTTGTATTCACCATTTTTCAGGCTTATGTACATCCACTGTCCATGGTACTAGTATGTAAAATCAAGGCTGCACGGCGGGGCGATATCGCATCACATTTGCATACCTGTTCCTTGATTGCCTAAGCATATAACATGAATTATGATTAGACTACTTTCTGGTTTTTCAAGATTCCTCCTTTACTGAAAAAATCCGATTTATGTTGGGGGTTAACTTGCTGCATATTTGGATCCCTATGGGACTTGTGTGTTGTGGATTCACTGATTTTATTTAAAAACTTCCCCGGATATTTCATTCACTCCATATGATACCAGAATACTTGTCCAATATCATGCTCCAATTGTTGTTAAACATAAAGAATGTACATGCTAAAAATCGAGAATTTGATGAGTAAACCTTGCGGGATTCAGATAGGTCCTGGTTCTTGGGCTTGTTTGGGTTTTACTGCGGTAAGGGCCCTAATCGGAGCAATTAATAATAGGTTAGGAGTCAGGGTTACTACAAAATTTTCCTACTTTTAAACCTATATAAGTTAGGATAATACTTAAGAGATAATCATATAAAAAATAATTCTATTTAAAAGGAAAAATTATTTAATACTATGGATAATAAGGGATAAAACTAAGGATAATTCACAAAAAAATACTAGAATTAAAATAGAAAATATTTGGCAACAACCATTTTAGGTTATCACGCATTCATTTCTTTTGGAGCAAAATAGTTATGTCAGCTTCACTGGTACCTAAGTTCCATTTTTAATCTGTGGACTTCTAGGAAAAAGCATAAGGCATGCCGATTTCATGTATAGGGAAGATTCAATGGATGAATTCATGAAATTACAACATGAATGGATGTCAAACAATCATACGAACAAAATGAACAACACAAAAACTAATTGAAGGAAGAATCACACAATTTCGGCACTAAACCCTATAAATTATGATTAAGATTTTTATAGTGATGAGCTAACCTTCTGATGATCAAATAAAGATAGCTAGATAGAGGATGACAAAATCTTTCCAACAAGCTATTATTTACTGAAATCTGACAAAGGATGACAAAGTTATACTAGGATGAAGGTTGGAAGTTTCCGACAGCAATAGGGTAAGGTGTAGGGTTTGATCGCTTGATAATTTTATGTGTTTTTGATATGTGTGGACAAGTGGGGCTTGCTACTCTTTATGTAGGGTATAGTAGGATTAATTTTCCCTACTTTTAGGGCTAGATAAGGGAAGATATTCATTAGAATTAAATTCTGGAATTATCTTCTTAATTTTTAAAATTTTATCACCTAAGGTAAGATTGAACCAATAAGGAAATGAATCAAAGGTAAATGAAATCAGAAATGAATACGAAACCTTCAATACCAATTTTGGTCATCACACATCCTTTTCTTCAGGAGCAAAACGGTCATTTCACCTACACTGGCTTTTGAACTTCTAAGACTCAAAATTCAGGGTCTCACAATCACAAGAATCAACCTGAATTACCATCCCAATTAATTCTACAAATTTTGGCACTTAAGATAGAGCATAAGGAAAATTGCGATTTCATGCATACAAGGTGTAGGGATTGCGATTTCATGACTACAAGATCAGAAACCAATAGACATGTCAACTGATCAAAATTGGCAATAATAGAGCAAGGTATAGGGCATGCCATTTTTATGTATGGGGAAGATTCAAATGATGAATTCATGATATTACAACATGAATGGATACCAAAAAATCATACAAACAAAAAGAACAACAACAGAAACCAATTTATGGAAGAATCACACAATTTTGGCACACACTTCAAGAGAATTGTGACAAGGATTATTATGGGGAAGAACTAACCTTCTGATGATCAGACCAAGATAGCTAGAAAAAGGATGGAAAGGGATTTCTAACAATCTATTATTCGTAGAAATCTGACAAATGATAAAAGAATTTGGCTATGGTGAATGCTAGGGAATTTCAGCAGCAAAAGGGTAGTGTGTAGGGTTTGATTGCTTGATGATTTTGTGTGTTTTTGGTGTGTGGACAAGTGTGGCGGGAAGCCTTTGAGACTCTCTTTTCAAATCTTTCTTTGTCACATCCTTTCCCAGCATATGATGTTAAGGCAGCAGGCCAATCAAAAGGAGATGATTTGAAAGCCGCTGTACCAGAGAAAGCTTTTTTTTCTTTATTCATAGGTGACGGAGCTTCAAGCAGCTTTACCGGACGAGGGGTAGGCGCTTTTCTAAGCAACCCACCCACCCCCAATTGATCAAGGGACAAGAACGATCGATCAAAACAGAACCCTGTGAGTGGAACACTTGGAGCAAGCTTAAGACAAGAATGCCACCCTTATAGAATAAAATTAAAACAAATCCAAAAAATGAGCTACATTTCTAAGGTGTAATAGGATTAATTTCCCTACTTTAAAGGCTAAATATGGGGAAATATTCATTAGAATTAATTTCTGGATTTATCCCCTAAAATTTAGGAAATTACAATCTAAGATAAGATTGAACTAATAAGGAAATAAATCAAAAAGAAATGAAATCAGAAATGAATACTAGACCTTAAATACCCTTTCCAGCCATCACATATTCATTTCCTCGAGGACAAAATAGTCATTTCACCTGTACTAGCTTCTGGACTTCTAGAACTCAAAATTCGGGGTCTCACAAGATTTATTTATTTTAGTTACCATAAATGCATTTTCTCCTAGTTTCAATATACGTCGGGTCACTTCTTTTTCACATATGGTTAATAGGTCATGTATTGTCCATTTTTCCTTATGAGTGTTATAAAAAATTTTGAATGGACAGTATTGAGATGGAAGATTTGTCAATATAAAGTGTAGCAAGAAAGCATCTGACATAATAATCTCAAGAGCTTTTAAGTAGTTTTGTCCCTCATTTTATTGATATGTTCCCTTATGCCTTTCACAAACTTTATTGAGATGGAAGATTTATCAATATAAAGTGTACCAAGAAAGCATCTGACATAATAATCTCAAGAGTTTTTAAAAAGTTTTGTCCCTCATTTTATTGATATGTTCCCTTACGCCTTTCATAAAATTGAGCATGTGAATTTCATAATAAGAGTGCTAGCCAAAGAATTCCTTAAAGTCTTGAATTATTTCTCCATAGCACCCAACAATTTTTTAACCTTTTTTTATATTTATCCATTAAACCAAGGACATCAACTGGAAGTTTACTCTTTATGAAGATGATATTAAGTTTGTTTGACCGTTCTCATTTTTCATGAAGTTCTTTTTGGCTTGTGTTATTGTCATCCAAATGTGATTCTTATGAGTGGCATAGTCCATATCCAGACCCTAAATGAAGGTGGATATTGTCTTTCCATAGTCTCAAATTTTCACTAGTGAGTTCAGGGATATCAACTATAGTATTAATCATAGGTTGAGATACTACAAAAGCCATAAACATGCTTTAATATGTATATTTGAAGTAAATAAACATAAATCATAATTTACAAATGTAAACTATCTTTATAATAAATCTAGTGACATAAAATTACTTATGGACTAAATTTTTATCTGATTAGATTTATTTCTTGTGATAAATGTATCGTTTATATTTTTATGATAATCAATCTCATGATAAGATTTATCCTTACTGATCCTAAATATAATATTTTATTTAATCAAAGATGTTGTAGTTATTCTCTAATTAAATAAAATATTTATGGATCACTTCTTGGTATATAATCTTAAATATAACATACATTATATCATATGTGATTCCGAATAAATAATTTTATTCTATTAAGGTTGTTGTGGCTAAGCCTTAATAAAACTTATTTAATCACTTTTATCTTATATCTATAATACTACATGTAATTTTTTTATAAATTTTTTTATTTAATTAAGACTATTGTGGCTATACCTTTATTATATAAAATTATTTGTATCACTATTGTCACAACCGAAACTCAGACTACGTGTCATTTGGCTTCGTATCTGACACATCCCTCAAATCGACAGCCTCAATCAAAAGGTATCGGCATATTAATGGAGAATCAATTAGAGACAATCACGCAATTCAATGGGATTCCATTCTTGCCATATAGGAGACCCGATTTGGGGAATCAAGGTAATCAATGTAATCAAAGATTACCATAGATGGGAAATCAGCCATTAGTGCTTGTCTTGTATATCTTTGGTTGGCTATATAAAATGTGCCTCCCCTTATTTGTAATCATCCAGCAATTCTTGCAATATTGAAAGTTTAAAGTTTTCTCTCCATTCTCTTGTGTCTCTCTCTCTTTTGGTTATGTTCTAAGATTAGCATTCTAGCTAGCTTTGTGAGGAAGGCTGACATAGCCTATTGCGAGAGCGATAGTCTAAGTCCGTACGGAGAGTTTCTATTTCGCAAAAGTCTAGTCCCGTGACAATTGGTAGCGGAGCTAAGTGTGAGACCCCGAATTTTCAGTCCTAGAAGTCCAAAAGCCAATACAGGTGAAAAGACCATTTTTTCCTTGAAGAAGAGAATGTGTGATAGCCGAAATTGGTAAGGAATGTCCAGTAATTATTTCTGGTTTTAATTCCCTTTAATTTAGTTCTTTATTGGTTGATAATTACCTTAGAAAAAAAAATCTTAAAATTAAGGGAGGATATTACTGAATTTAATTCTGTTAATTATTTTACCTTAATCTAATCTATAAAGTAGTTAAATTAATCCCATAACTACCATATATAAATAGGAAGCCGGCAACACTTAAACCTCACACAGAAAATATACAAAATTCGTCTAACTAAAAACCATATGCCTCCCTATTTCTCCCGAAATCTACTGGAACTTCAAACAAGCATAACTCTCTCATACTTTGGTGGATTATTGCAAATAATAGCTTGTTGGAAAGCTCTTTCTGTCCTTTTTCCAACCATTTTGAATTTTTCATCTGGACGTTAGTTTCTTTTTATCATAAGATAAGTCGAATTTTGACGGAATTGCCCAAATCTGTTTGAACTTCAAACAAGCATTACTCCCTCATCCTTTGTCAGATTCTTGCAAATAATAGCTTGTTGGAAAGCTCTTTTCATCCTATTTCCAAAAATATTAGTTTTTTTTCTAGGAGTTATTTTTTTTTGTCGTAAGATAAGTTAAATTTCGACGGGATTAGGTTTCAAAATTATATGATTCTACCTTCAATTGATTTCTGTTGTTGTTCCTCTTGTTCGTATGATTGTTTGGCATCCATTCATGTTTTAAAATCATGAATTCATCTTTTGAATCTTTTCTATACATGAATATCAGTATGCCCTACCCTTGCCTTATTGTTGCCTATCTTGAACAATTGATTAACCTATTGGATTCCGATCTTGTTTCTTCATTGTACAAGTCATAAGCACTTAATCTTTCTTTGTTAACATGAAATCGCAACCCTTAAATCTTTCTAACATGAAATCACATGTCTTGTGTCCTATGCTTAGTGCTGAAATTTGCATAGTTAATTAGGATGGTAATTCAGGTTGAATCCTGTTAAGTTCTTGGCTATCACATCACACATCCAAGGGGGAGGCAACCGCGACATCTGATCACCAGTTTCTGATAGGTTTGGTGAGTGGAATTGGTAAGGAAATAGGGTATTCAATTGGTTATTGAGTATGCATGCTTAGTTAGGTTTTGTCTTTGCATTGTGATGCTATAGGTGGTTCGGAACCATTAAATAAAGGCAAAGGTATAGCTTCTTGTTTAAAGACAAGAGAGGTAGGATCTATGCCTCATCGGTTTCTCCAGAGATTCTTGTTGTTTGTTTGTTGTTTTCGGTGCATACCCTTGTTATTATTGCATGTGAATTGATTGTATGGTGTATACATGAATTGTGGATTGAGATATGTTTACTTAGGTTATACCGAACCCTTGAGATAGGTTATATGTGCCTAATTTGCTTGTGTTGTGTGGATTGAACATTCTGATTGCACTCTGACATGATTGAGGATACCTTGTTATGGTATTGTGCTTTGTGTTTGCCTGTGTGTGCTTGTCTGTGTGTCAGGATCCTGTTACGTTGGCCATTTTGGGTAAGCGCTGATGCTCCTAGGGAGAGGGGAGACTCTTACTTGTAAGGGAGTCGTATGGGTTGTAATCCCCAGCAAGAGCTCGTTGGATGCCTTGTCCTGTGTGCTGGCAAGAATCCCTAATCCTATGTGCTAGTTAGGATGCCTAATCATGTGTGTTAGCTAGGTGCCTTCTCCTGCGTGCTACCAAAAACCCCTAATCCTGTGTGCTAGTTAGGATGCCTAGTCCTATGTGCTAGCTAGATGCCTTGTCCTGTGTGATGGCAACATGAATAGGCTTGCTGTTTAGCTTGTGTATTAAACTTTTACCCTTTGTGCAGCAAAGTCTTGGACAACACAAGTGGAAGGGGATGGCCTTTCTTTTTCCTACTGCCAAGAGTAATTTGATGAGTTTTACCAGCCTGTGTACTTCTGATTTTCAGAAGTGTTGTTGTCCACTCTCAGCCTTAGTTTCTGCCCTAACCCATTGATTGAGTATCGAATTGCGTGATAACCATAGTTATATAGGGATGATCAGATGTTGTTTGGGAGATGTTTATTTAAGATTTCTGTAGACCTTATAATGTTGTGACCCTACTGAGATTCTTGTAATCTCATCCTGTTGTTTTCACCATTTTTTTTATGCTTAGGCACATTCACTGTTCGTGGTACTAGAGGGTGAGAACAAGGATACACGGGGGGGCGATATCGCATCACATTTGCATTCCTGTTTCCTTGATTGATTACACATATAACATGAACCTTGATTGGACTATTTTCTGGTTATCTAAGTCCCTCCTTTGATGGTTTATTTCCAGATTGCTTTAGGAGGTTTACATGTTGAATTTTTAGATCTTTATGGGACTTGTGTGTTGTGATTCCAACGATTATATGCAAAGACTTTCATTGATGTTTTATTTACTCCGTATTATGCCAGAATATTTTTCCAATATCATACTCCAATTGTTATAAATGAACATGTTAAAAATCAGAAATAAAATAGATAATCTTTGTTGGATTTAAATGGGTCCTGGTTTTTGGACTTATTTGGGTTTCACGACGGTAAGGGTCCTAATAGGAGAAAATAATAATAGGTTAGCATTTGGGGTCCTTACAGGTTTGGTAGCAGAGTATGGTTTAGGGTATATAAATTGATTATATGCTAACTTGTTTGTTGATTTTGTGTTTGTAGATAAGAACATGCGCACACACTCACTCACTTAGGGGCTAATACCGAAAGTGAACTAATGCTAAAAATGGATTGATTTGTAAGATGTACATGATGAGAATGATAATTTGATTTGCTGTGTGTTTATGTATGTTCTTATGCCTTGTATGCCTTGATATGTTTTGGTGAATGTTTGTTGTGTTTCTTATCATTGCCAAGTATGTGTATGTTGTTGGGGCATGTTACCGAGTGTCCCTATGTGATTTCTATGTTTCCAAATATATATGCATGTGATTGCTGATGTGTATTTCCGAATGCATGGGGTGTGAGTTTGCATGATTGCTGATTATGGATTGTGTGAATCCATGCTTGCTTAATGCTTGATGATGATTTCCGAGAGTATATATGTGATTTAATATGAGTGACAAGTATGCATTTACATGTGTGCATGTGATTTCCAAAATTTGTATATTGTTTTTCAGCATATACGTATCGTCCGGTGCACGTCTCTCCACCAGGTACCACTTCTTTTCCTAGTAACGTATTTAGTTACGTGTTAAGTAACAATCCTATGCTTGTATAGTATGGCAAGGTCGAACACTACAAGGGATCGACGGGGTAGGTATGGGATTCAGGCTGAATAGCAACCTGTTGAGGAAGAGGAGCCGAATGCACAAATTGAGCAGGGAGGCTAGCTGAGCCCAAAAACCAACCTGAGGCACCAGCTGCACCAGTCATCGATCCGGTGATGGCACAAATCCTAAACTTATTGAGGATTACTGCAAATCAGCAACGTATGGAGGCGCAATTTCAGAATGCTCCTGCACCAGCATCCGTGGAAGAACCTATTCCTCCACTTGAGCCTGTACAGCCGGTTCCCCTTAAGGAAGCCGAGAGACTTCCCAACGTGATTACAAAATTGTTGAAGGAAGCTTGACAATTGGGATGTAAAGATTTCAATGGTTCAGCCGGAGCTGCTACCACTCGTGAATGGATCAACACCTTATGTCGTGTGTCCTTGTTTTTACATATCTCTGATGATGACAAGGTTTCCATCACCATTTTCCTACTTGAGGGAGAAGCCCTAGCATGGTGGACAGTTGTGAGCTTGCGATTTGACGATCGTTTGCCTACATGGGTGGAATTTCGGTATGAATTTGACAAGAGGTTCTATATGAGATTCCATAAAAGCAAGCATCGACAAGCTTTCTACAAGCTTGAACAGGGCACCCATTCGGTGCTGGTATATGAGAAGGCATTAAGGGAGTTGTCCCGATTTGCACCTGAAGAGGATCACTCACCGTATCAGCTTGCAAGACGATTTTAGGATGGGCTGAGTATCGAACTCAAAACCATCATTGGTATGACATCAGTACAGAATTTGCAAGAACTAATTATTTCCACGACTGAAGCCGAAAAGATCGTGCAAACTAGGAGGACCACCCAACAGATCTACAAGTGAGGCTCAACCAAGACCAACGAGGCTATTCACCCTAACTGATGTCGAGGCTAGTCCTGATGTGGTGACAGGTACGGTTTCAATTTTTTCTCAAAGTGCTAAAGTATTATTAGATCCCGGAGAAAATAGGTCATTTGTAAGTCCAAAGATAGCACTTAACACGAATCGGCCTCTATCTCCCTTGACTCCTCCTATTGCGGTTCTAACTCCTTTTGGAGAGCAACTGATTTATGGTCTAGTCTACATCGGTTGTGTTGTACATATGGGTTTGAATGTACTTGAAGTGGATCTGATTCCATTGGACATCCGAGAGCTGGATGTGATCTTCGGCATGGACTGTTTGGAAAAATATCAAGCCCGTATGGAGTGTTTCACCAAGCGTGTATGGTTCACTTTTCCTGATGGTGCCAAATACTATTTTGAAGGTGATAGGCAAGTTGTTCCAACTTGCATGATTTCCTGGCTTAATACGAAGCAATTGATCAGCAAAGGATGTACAGCATACCTCACGCACGTATATGATATTTCTAAAGAGTCCTTGGATCTAGATTCTGTTCCAATGGTTTGCGAATTTCCGAATGTATTTCCAAAAGACATAGTCGGTTTACCACTAGCAAGGGAAGTGGAATTCGGCATTGAATTAGTGCCTAGTACAAATATGATTTCCATTCCTTCGTATCGTATGGCTCCTGCAGAAATGAAAGAACTAAAAATGAAATTGGAAGATTTGATGGATCGTGGTTTCATCCGACCTAGTGTGTCACCTTGGGGAGCACCTTTCTTGTTCTTGAAGAAGAAAGACGGTTCGCTGCGATTGTGCATCGACTATCGGCAGCTGAATCATGTGAACATGAAGAACAAGTACCCTTTGCCGCTCATGGACGACTTGTTCGACCAACTCCAGGGTGCAGTCGTATTTTCCAAGATCGATCTCAGATCTGGATACCATCAATTATGTGTCCGTGAAGTTGATTTTGGTTATGCCATTCAGTTAGATCAATGAACCAGCTGTATTCATGGACCTGATGAATCGTGTGTTCCGTGAGTTCCTGGATAAATTTTTGATAGTCTTCATCGACGACATTCTGATTTATTCAAAATCGGAAGAGGAGTATGCTAAGCACTTGCGAATTGTGCTGAATCTTTTGAAGGATCGGCGGTTGTTCGTAAAGTATTCAAAATTCGAATTCTGGTTACGCGAAGATGGTTTCCTTGGAGATGTTGTTTCCATCCAAGGTGTGTTAGTTGATCCAAAGAAGATTGAAGTCGTTGTTGCTTGGGAACCCTTGCGAACTGTGTTTGAAGTTCATAGTTTCCTTGGCTTAGCCGGATACTACCGTCGCTTTGTGAAGAATTTTTCGTCGCTTGCTGGACCATTGACGAAAATGACACACAAAGGAGAGCCATTCGTGTGGAATGAGAAAAGCCAGAAAAGTTTCGAAGAACTGAAAAACTAGTTACTTTTTGCACCTATCCTTACCTTACCTATCTTCGGAAAGGAGTATGTGGTTTACAGCGACACGTCAAAATCCAGACTTGGTTGCGTATTGATGCAAAAAGGGAAAGTCGTTGCCTATGCTTCCCGACAGTTACGACCGTATGAAAGCAACTATCCTACGCATGATTTGGAGTTTGTATTGAAAATTTGGCGACATAACCTATACGGCGAGACGTGCAGAATCTTCACCGATCACAAAAGCTTGAAGTACCTCCTCACGTAAAAAGAATTGAATATGAGATAATAAAGATGGGTGGAGGTGATTAAAGACTACAATTTAATCATCGAATATCATCCTGGAAAGACGAATGTTGTTGCTGATGCCTTGAGCCGAAAGTTTCATCCTCCTTCTCCATCGGTTTTGGCTTACATGCGCACCCAACACATGCCATTGTTGCTGGATTTGAAAGCTACCCGTGTGTGCGACGACCCCAATTCCTAACTATTACTATTTGCTCCTATTAAGGTCATCACTATCGTGAAACCCAAATAAGCCCAAATAACACCTAGGACCTATCTGAATCTCACCAGGTTTACCATTAAATTCTGACTTTTAGTATGTTTATTTTATTGTTTAACAACAATTGGAGTATGATATTGGAAAAATATTCTGGTAACATACGGAGTGAATAAAACATCAGCAGAAGTCTTTACATTAAATCATTGGGTTCCTAACACACAAGTCCCATAAGGGTCCAAATAACCAGCAAGAAATCCTCCAACATATTTTGGAAATAGCAAGCAAAGGAGGGATCTTAAAATAAACCAGAAAGTAGCTCAATCATTCATGTTATATGCGCAAGTAAACAAGGAGCAAGTATGCAAATGTGATGCGATATCGCCCGGCCTTGCAGCCTTGATCTCACACACAGGTACCACGGACAGTGGATGTACCTATGCCTGAAAAATGGTAAAAATATAGGTATGAGATTACAATAATCTTAGTAGGGTCACAGCATCATAAGATCTACAGAAACCCTAAACAAAAATCTCCCAATTCACATTAGATCATTCCTAAACAACTAAAAGGGATCACGCAATTCAATAACCAATCAAAAAGGGTTAGGGCCGAATCTACGGTTGAGGGAGGACTACAATCACATCCGAAAAATTAAAAGTACACAGGCAGGTAAAACTCATCAGATTTCTCTCGGCAATGAAGAAGAAAGGTCATCCCCTTCCACCTGTGTTGTCCAAGGCTTACTACACAAAAGGTAAACGGTTAACACACAAGCTAATCAGTAAGCCTAGTAAGTTGTCTTTCCACACAAGGACAAGTCTTCCCAAGCCACACACGGACTAGGGCATCCCAAACCACATAAGGATAAGGGCTTCCTTCCACACAAGGATAGGGTTCCGGCCACGCAAGGACCAGACATCCAGCGCACGCATGCTGGGCTTTGGCACCAATATAACTCCCATACCTGTAAGAACCTCTCCTGTCCCTAGGAGCATCAGCGCTTACCCCATATGGCCACCGAAAAAGGATCCTGACACACAAACACATACAAGCATACACAGGCAAGTACAAAGCATAATACCACAACAGGGTATTCTCAATCATGTCAGAACACAATCAACATATTTAATTCACATAATATATGCAACTCAGGCATTCAATACCTAACTTAGGACTTCAATATATCCTATGAGAACCATATCTCAATCCGAAATTCATACTCTCACCCTATAATCAAATTGCATACGATACAACAAGGGCAGGTATAAAAACATCAAGAAAATAACAGGGGTCTCTGGAGAAACTGATGAGGCATAGATCCTACCTCTATTGTCTCTAAACAAGAAGCTACTCCTTTGCCTTTATTAGGTAATTCCGAACCACCTATATTATCACTAGGAAAAGACGAAAACAAACTAAGCATGCATATTCAATAATCAATTGAATACCATATTTCCTTACCAATTCCACTCACCAAACCTATAAAAAACTAGTGATCAGATGCTGCAAGTGCCTCCCCTTGGATCTGTGATGTGATAGCTAGGAACTTAATTCAACCTGAATTACCATTCCAATTAACTATGCAAATTTCGTCGCTAAGAGTAGGACATAGGACAATTTTGACTTTAAGCATAGAGAAGTTTAAAATAAAGAAATTCATGATCATACATCATAAATAGATGCTAAGCAATCATACGGGAAATGAAAACAAAAATTAACCGAAGATAAAAATTGTAGAATCTAAAAGCCTAATTCTATCACCGATGAAAACCTAATTCTATCGTCAATTTTCAACTTAACCTTAGACAAAGAAATATTTACGTCCAAATAACAAAACATATATGGTTGGAAAGATAATGAAAGGATCTTTCCAACAAGCTATTATTTGTAGAGATACAACAAAAGATGAAGGGGTTATGCTATTCTGAATTTCAAGAAGATTTTATCAGTTTCGCCGAAAACCTAATTCCGCCGCTGATTTTCAACTTATTTTTTGACAAATAAATATGACCGTCCAAACAAAAAAACATATATGGTTGGAAAGAGGATGAAGATATATTTCTAACAACGTATTATTTTCAGGGATCCAAAAAACGATGAAAGAGTTATGAGATTTTGAAGTTTAAGAAGATTTTGGCAGTTCCGCCGAAAACCTAATTCCGTCGCCGATTTTCAACTTATCTTTTGACAAAGAAATACTAATCTCCTGAAAAAAAATTAAAATATTTTTAGAATGAGGATGAAAAGAGCTTTCCAACAAGCTATTATTTGCAGGGATCCAACAAACGATGAGAGAGTTATACTGGTTTAAAGTTTCAGCAAATTTTGGCAGCTATAGGGAGGTGTAAAGGTTTTAGGCTATACGAGTTTTGTGTGTTTTCTATGAATGATTTTTGTGGGGTTGGCTTCCTATTTATAATGGATGGGTATGGAATTAAGATTACTACTTTAAAAGCTTTATTAAAGTAAGATATTTACCAGATTTAAATTCTTTAATTATCTTTCCCTATTTTTAGGGATTTTAATTTATAAGACAATTATCTAGCTATAAGGACTTAGATTAAAGGGAATTAAAACCAGAATTAACTACCATGCAACTCTTACCAATTTCAGCCATCACACATCCTTTCTTTCAGGGGCAATATCGTCTTTTCACTTGCACTGGCTTCTGGACTTCTAGGACTCAAAATTCAGGGTCTCACAGTGTGCATCTTGGCACTAATTTTTCTGGTTCATTGTTGGCACAAATCGAAGTCACACCAACCTTGATTGAGGAGATCCGGAATTAGAAATTAGAGGGTCCGAAAGTAATTGAAATTCGGAAGCAACTTTCTGATGGTGTTGATGCCATACTTCGTGATTTCAGAATACGAGATGACGAAGTGCTATCTTCAGAAACCGGGCATGTGTTCCACAAGATGTTGATATTCGTAATCTTATTTAATCTGAGGCTCATAGTTCGAAGTTTGCTATCCATCCTGGAAGCACTAAGATGTATCGAGATTTAAAGCAGTAGTATTGGTGGCCGAACATGAAACGTCACATTGCTGAGTTCGTTGCCCGATGCCTCGTATTTCAACAAGTAAAGATTGAACATCAAAAACCCTCTGGTTTACTACAGTCACTTTCGATTCCAGAATGGAAGTGGGAGCATGTCACAATGGATTTTGTTACCGGTTTGCCTAGATCGCAGTGAGGATACGATGCCATTTGGGTAATCATAGATCAATTGACGAAATCTGCACACTTCCTTCCTATACGTGTGACGGATACACCAGAGAAATTGGTTTTTCGTTACTTGGACGAGATTGTTCGACTGCATGGAGTGCCAGTTTCCAACGTTCCAGATCGTGACCCTCGTTTCACATCACGATTTTGGGAGAAATTCCAAAATACGCTGGAATCAAGATTGAATTTTAGTACAGCATTTCATCCTCAGACCTATGGTCAATCAGAAAGGGAGTGACCAGTATACCGGTTGGGACCGATGCCTACCATTGGAAGAATTTGCTTACAACAATAATTTTCATGTAAGCATCGATATGGCACCTTATGAAGCATTATATGGGAGACATTGCTGAACAACCATTTTCTGGAATGAAGTAGGCGAGAGACGCCTAGACAATCCGAAATTGATTGATCAAGCAACAAAGCAGTTGAACTTGATTCGACAACGGCTAAAAACAGCCCAGTATCGGCAGAAAAACTATGCCGATAATCAATAAAGGGAGCTGGAATTTGAGGTAGGTGACAAGGTGTTTTTGAAGGTTTCCTTGTGCAAAGGTATCCTTCATTTTTGGCAGCAAGGTTAGCTAGCACCTCGTTACATTGGTCTATATGACATCGTCGAGAGGATCAGCCCTGTTGCATACCGACTTGCCTTACCTCCAAATATGGAAAGAATTCACAACGTGTTTCACGTTTCAGTGTTGAGAAAGTATGTGCAAGACCCTACTCATGTACTCAAAGAACCGCCAGTCAAAGTTACTGAAAACCTATCCTATCCCGTATAGCTTGTTGCCATACTAGATCGGTCAGTTCGACAGTTTCGAAGTCAAAGTGTGCCTATGGTATGAGTTTTTTGGCGTAATGGCCAAATTGAGGAACAGTCTTGGGAGACTGAGGAATCTATGCGTGGAAAATTTCCTTACTTGTTTGCTTAGGTACTTGTGCTAAAATTTCAAGGATGAAATTTTTTTAAGGAGGGAAGGATGTGAGACCTGGATTTTTTAGTCCTAGAAGTCCAGAAGTCAGTGTAGGTGAAAAGACCATTTTGCCCCTAAAGAAAAGGATGTGTGATGGCCGAAATTGATAAGGAATGTCCAGTAATTATTTCTGGTTTTAATTCCCTTTAATTTGGTTCTTTATTGATTGATAATTACCTTAGAAAATTAAAACCTTAAAATTAAAGAAAAATAATTACTGAATTTAATTCTGATAATTATTTTATCTTAATCTAATCTTTAAAGTAGTTAAATTGTAAGGACCTCAATTCCTAACTATTAATAATTGCTCCGATTAAGGTCATTACCGCCGTGAAACCCAAATAAGCCTAAATGACACCTAAGACCTATTTGAATCTCACAAGGCTTATCATTAACTACCGATTTTAAGCTTGTTAATCTTATTGCTTATCAACAATTGGAGCATGATATTGGACACATGTTCTGGTATCATACGGAGTAAATAAAACATCAGCGGAAGTCTTAAATTAAATCATTGGGTTTATAACACACAAGTCCCATAGGAATCCAAATAAACAACAAGAAATTTTCCAACAAGTTTCGGAAATAGCAAGAAAAAGAGAGTGCTTAAAATAAACCAGAAAGTTGCCCAATCATTCATGTTATATGCGCAAGTAACAAGTATACAAATGTGATGCGATATTGTCCCGTCGTGCAGCCTTGATCTCACACACTGGTACCACGAACAATGAATGTACCTAAGCCTGAAAAAGGGTAAAAACAACAGTTTGAGATTACAAGAATCTCAGTAGGGTCACAGCATCATAAGATCTATAGAATCCCTAAACACAAATCTCCCAATTCGCATAAGATCATTCCTAAACAACTAAAGAGGATCACGCAATTCAAAAACCAATCAAAAGAGGTTAGGGCCGAATCTATGGCTGAGGGAGGACTGCAAACACTTCTGAAAGCTCAGAAGTACACAGGCAGGTGAAACACATCACATTGCCCTCAGCAATGAAGAAGAAAGGCCATCACCTTTCACCTGTGTTGTCCAAAACTTACTGCACAAAGGGTAGATGGTTAACACGCAAACTAATCTGTAAGTCTTTCTTCTTGTCCTCGCAAGGACAAGTCGACTAGCCACACACGGACAAGTCTTCCCTGGTCACATACCTACCAGGGCATCCCAGATCACATACCTACCAGGGCTTCCTGCCACACAAGGACAGGGTTCCGGCCACACAAGGACCAGACCTTCAGCATGCACTTGTTGGGATTTGCCGCCCATACAACTCCCATACCAGTAAGAACCTCTCCTCTCCCTAGGAGCATCACCACTTACCCTGAATGGCCACCGGAATAGGATCCTAACACACAGACACGTACAAGCACACATAGGAAAGTACAAAGCATAATACCACAACAGGGTATCCTCAATCATGTCAGAACACAATCAACATATCTAATTCACATAACAATTGCATCCCAAGCACTCAATTCCTAACTCAGGGGTTCGATATAGCCTAGGAGATTCATATCTCATTCCGCATTTCATAATATCACCATATAATCCAATCGCAAGCAATACAACATGGGTAGGTAACAAAAGCATCAAGAAAAGAGCAGGGGTTTTTGGAGAAACCGATGAGGCGTAGATTCTACCTCTCTTATCTCTGAACAAGAAGCTACTCCTTTTCCTTTATTAAGTAAATCCGAACCACCTAAATTATCACCAGGCAAAGACAAAAGCAAACTAAGCATGCATATTCAATAGTCAATTGAATACCTTATTTCCTTACCAATACCACTCACCAAACCTATCAGAAAACCAGTGATCAGACGTTGAAGGTGCCTCCCCCTTGTATGTGTGATGTGATAGCCAGGAACTTAACAAGATTCAACCTGAATTTATCATTCCAAATAACTATGCAAATCATGTCGCTAAAAGTAGGGCATAGGACGATTTCATCTTAGCCTTAAACAAGGAAATATTTACATACAAGCTTCTATTTATATATGGTTGGAAATAGGATGAAAAGAGCTTTCCAACAAGCTATTATTTGTAAGTATCTGATAAACGATCAGAAAGTTATGCTAGTGTGAAGTTCAAGAAGATTTGGCGAAAACCTAATTCCACCGCCGATTTTCAAATTAACCTTAGACAATGAAATACTAACCTCCTGACGTAAAAAAAAAGATGGTGGGAAAGAGAATGAAGAGAGCTTTCCAACAAGCTATTACTCGCAGAGATCCAACGAACGATGAGTGAGTTATGCCGGTTTGAAGTTTCTGCAAATTATGGTGGCTATAGGGAGGTATAGGGTTTTTAGGCCTGTACGAATTTGTAAGTCTTCTATGAATGATTTTTGTGGGGTTGGCTTCCTATTTATAATGAATGGATATAGAATTATGATTACTATTTTTAATTACTTATCATAATAAGATAATCTATCAGATAATTAAACTCTAAATTATCTTTCCTATTTTTAGGGTCTTTAATCTCTAAAGCAATTATCCCTCTATAAGGACAATCTCTAAGGCAATTATCCACCTATAAGAACTTAGATCAAAAGAAATTTAAAAAAAAGTTAACTACTAAACAATCTTACCAATTTTGGCCATCACACATCCTTTCCTTTAGAGGCAAAATCGTCTTTTCACCTACACTGGCTTCTGGTCTTCTAAGACTCAAAATTAGCATAAATGAATCCCATAACTACCATATATAAATAGGAAGTCGGCCACACTTAAACCTCACACAGAAAATATACAAAATTCGTCCAACCAAAAACCCTACGCCTCCCTATTTCTGCCGAAATCTACTGGAACTTCAAACAAGCATAACTCTCTCATACTTTGGCGGATTATTGTAAATAATAGCTTGTTTGAAAGATCTTTCTGTTTTATTTACAACTATCTTGAGTTTTTTTATCTTGAGGTTATTTTTTCTCTGTCGTAAGATAAGTCAAATTTTGACGGAATTGTCAAAATCTGCTTGAACTTCAAATAGGCATAACTCCCTCATCCTTAGTCAGATTCTTGCAAATAATAGCTTGCTCTCTTCATCCTCTTTCCAACCATCTTGGTTTTCTTGTCTGAAGGTTAGTTTTTCTTTTTCATAAGATAAGTCTAATTTCGACGGGATTAGGTTTCAAGATTGTCTAATTCCGCCTTCAATTGATTTCTGTTGTTGTTCCTCTTGTTCGTATGATTGTTTGGCATCCATTCATGTTGTAAAATCATGAATTCATCCCTTAAATCTTTTCTATACATGAAATGAGTATGCCCTGCCCTTGCCTTATTGTTGCCTATCTTGATCAATTGATTAGCCTATTGGATTCCAATCTTGTTTCTTTTGATTTTACAAGTCATAAACACTTAATCCTTCTTTGTTAACATGAAATCGCAACCCTTACATCTTGCTAACATGAAATCGCAAATTGTTTTGTGTCTTATGCTTAGTGCCAAAATTTGCATAGTTAAACGGGATGATAATTCAAGTTGAATCTTGTTGAGTTTTTGGCTATTACATTACATATCCAAAGGGGAGGCACCTGTGACATCTGATCACTAGTTTCTGATAGGTTTGGTGAGTGGAATTGGTAAGGAAATAGGGTATTCAATTGGTTACTGAGTATGCATGTTTAGTTGGGTTTTTTCTTTACCTTGTGATGCTATGGGTGGTTTAGAACCATTAAATAAAGGCAAAGGAATAGCTTCTTGTTCAGAGACAAGAGAGGTAGGATCTATGCCTCATCGGTTTCTCTAGAGATCCTTGTTGTTTGTTTGTTGTTTGTTTGTTGTTTTCGATGAACACCCTTGTTATTATTGCATGCGAATTGATTTTATGGTGTATACATGAATTTCGGATTGAGATATGATTACTTAGGCTATACCGAACCTCTGAGATAGGTTATGTGTGCCTAATTTGCATATGTTGTGTGTATTGAATATGCTGATTGCATTCTGATATGATTGAGGATACCTTGTTTTGGTATTGTGCTTTGTGCTTACCTGTGTCTACTTGTCTGTGAGTCAGGATCCTGTTCCAATGGTCATTTGGGGTAAGCGCTGATGTTCCTAGGGAGAGGGGAGGCTCTTACTGGTAAAGGAGTCGTATGGGTGGTAATCCCCAGCAAGAGCTCGTTGGATGCCTTGTCTTATGTGCTGGGAAGAAACCCTAATCCTGTGTGCTGGTTAGGATGCCTTGTGACGTCCCCAATCCCTAACTATTAATATTTGCTCCAATTAAGGTCATCACTTCCGTGAAACCCAAATAAGCCCAAATGACACCTAGGACCTATCTGAATCTCACCAAGCTTACCATTAACTTACGACTTTTAGCATATTTATTTTAATGTTTAACAACAATTGGAGCATGATATTGGAAAAATATTCTGATAACATACGGAGTGAATAAAATATCAGCCGAAGTCTTTAGAATAAATCATTGGGTTCATAATACTCAAGTCCCATAGGGATCCAAATAACTAGCAAGAAATCCTCCAACATATTTCAGATATAGCAAGCAAAGGAGGGTTCTTAAAATAAACCAGAAAGTAGCCTAATCATTCATGTTATACACCCAAGTAAACAAGGAACAAGTATGCAAATGTGATGCGATATCGAACCGCCGTGCAGCCTTGATCTCACACACTGGTACCACAGACAGTGGATGTACCTAAGCCTGAAAAATGGTAAAAACAACGGTATGAGATTACAAGAATCTTAGTAGAGTCACAGCATCATAAGATCTGCAGAAACCCTAAACACAAATCTCCTAATTCACATTAGATCATTCCTAAACAAATAAAGGGGATGACGCAATTCAAAAACCAATCAAAAAGGGTTAGGGCCGAATCTATGGTTGAGGAAGGACTACAATCACTTCGAAATGTCAGAAGTACACAAGTACGTAGAACTTATCAAATTTCTCTCGGCAATGAAGAAGAAAGGTCATCCCCTTCCACCTGTGTTGTCCAAAGCTTTCTGCACAAAGGATAAACGGTTAACACACAAGCTAATCAGTAAGCCTAGTAAGTCGTCTTGCCACACAAGGACAAGTCTTCCCAAGACACACACAGATTTGGGCATCCCAAACAACAAAAAGATAAGGGCTTCCTACCACACCAGGACAGGGTTCAGTCATCTTGCCACACAAGGACAAGTCGTCCCAAGCCACACACAGCCTAAAGCATCCCAAACAATACAAGGATAAGAGCTTCCTGCCACACAAGGACAGGGTTCCGACCACACAAGGACCGGACATCCAACGCTCGCATGCTGCGTTTCGCCACCTATACAACTCCCATACCAGTAAGAACCTCTCCTCTCCCTAGGAGCGTCAGCGTTTACCCCGAATGGCCATCGGAAATGAATCCTGACACACAAACACGTACAAGCACACACAGGCAAGTACAAAACATAATACCATAGCAGGGTATCCTCATGTCAGAACACAATCAGCATATTAAATTCACATAACATATGCAACTCAGGGGTTCGATATAGCCTATAAGATCCATATCTCAATCCGAAATTCATACTCTCACTCTATAATCAAATCGCATGCGATACAACAAGCGAAGGTATCAAAAACATCAAGAAAATAACAAGGGTCTCTGGAGAAACCGATGAGGCATAGATCCTATCTCTCTTGTCTCTAAACAAGAAACTACTCCTTTGCCTTTATTAGGTAATTCCGAACCACCTATATTATCACCAGGAAAATTTGAAAACAAACTAAGCATGCATATTCAATAATCAATTGAATACCCTATTTCTTTACCAATTCTACTCACCAAACCTATCAGAAACCAGTGATAAGATGTTGCAGATGCCTCCCCCTGGATGTATGATGTGATAGCTAGGAATTTAACAAGATTCAACCTGAATTACCATTCTAATTAACTATGCAAATTTCGTCGTTAAGAGTAGGGCATAGGACAATTTCAACTTTAAGCATAGAGAAGTTTAAAAGAAAGAAATTCATGATCATACATCATGAATATATGCTAAGAAATCATAAGAACATATGAAACGACAACAGAAATCAACCGAAGACAAAAACTGTAAAAATCTAAAAACCTAATTCTGTCACCGATGAAAACCTAATTCCGTTGCCGATTTTGAACTTAACCTTAGACAAGGAAATACTTACATCCAAACAAAAAAACATATATTTTTGTAAATAGGATGAAAATATCTTTCCAACAAGCTATTATTTATAGAGATACAACAAACGATGAAAGAGTTATGCTATTCTGAAGTTTAAGAAGATTAGGTAGTGCCAACAAATTTCAACTTAACCTTAGAGAAATAAATACTAATCTTAAGAAACAAAAACATAAATGGTTAGAAACAGGATGAAGATATCTTTCCAACAAGCTATTATTTTTAGAGATCCGACAAACGATGAAAGAGTTATGCTATTCTGAATTTTAAGAAGATTTTAGCAGTTCTGCCGAAAACCTAATTCCGCCGCCGATTTTCAACTTATTTTTTGACAAATAAATATGATTTTCCAAAAAAAAATAAATATGGATGGAAATAGGATGAAAATATCTTTCTAACAAGCTATTATTTGTAGAGATACAACAAACGATGAAAGAGTTATGCTATTCTGAAGTTCAAGAAGATTTAGCAGTGCCGCTTAATTTCAATTTAACCTTAGAGAAAGAAATACTAACCTCCCGATGAAAACCCAAAGATGGTTGGAAAAAGGATGAATAGATCTTTCGAATAAGCTATTATTTGCAGGGATCCGACAAACGATGAGAGAGTTATGCTGGTTTAAAGTTTCAACGAATTTTAGCAGCTATAGGAAGGTGTAAGGGTTTTAGGCTATATGAGTTTTGTGTGTTTTCTATGAATGATTTTTGTGGCGTTGGCTTTCTATTTATAATGGATGGGTATGGAATTAAGATTACTACTTTAAATCTTTATTAAATTAAGATAATTACCAGATTTAAATTCTTTAATTATCTTCCCTTATTTTTAGGGATTTTAATTTCTAAAGCAATTATCTAGCTATAAGGACTTAGATTAAAGGGAATTAAAACCAGAATTAACTACTATGCAACTGCTACCAATTTCGGCCATCACACATCATTTCCTTCAGGGGAAAAATTGTCATTTCATCTGCACTGGCTTCTAGACTTCTAGGACTCAAAATTTAGGGTCTCACATGCCTAGTCCTGTGTGTTGGCTGGATGCCTTGTCCTGTGTGCTGGCAAGATGAATAGGCTTGTTGTTTAGCTTGTGTGTTAATCTTTGACCCTTTGTGCAACAAAGCCTTGGACAACATAGGTGGAAGGGGATGCCTTTCTTTTTCCTACTGCTGAGAGTAATCTGATGAGTTTTACCAGCCTGTGTACTTCTGATTTTAAAAAGTGTTGTAGTCCACTCTTAGCCTTAGTTTTGACCCTAACCCATTGATTGATTATTTAATTGTGTGATACCCATAGTTTTGTAGGGATGATCAGATGTTGTTTGGGAGATTATTTAATATTTTTGTAGATCTTATGATGTTGTGACCCTACTGAGATTCTTGTAATCTCATCCTGTTGTTTTCACAATTTTTTTTAGGTTTAAGTATATTCGTTGTTCTTAGTACCAGTGTGTGAGAACAAGGCTACACAGCGGGAAGATATCGCATCACATTTACATTTCTATCTCCTTGATTGATATTGCATATAACATGAAACTTGATTAGACTATTTTCTGGTTATTTAAGTCCCTCCTTTGATGGTTTCTTTCTGGATAGCTTTAGGAGGTTTACATGTTGAATTTTTAGATCTTTATGGGACTTGTGTGTTGTGGTTCCAATGATTAACAAGTTATAGGAGTTGCAATCTCATGTTAACAAGGAAGGATTAATGGTTTATAACATGTATAATCAAAAGAAACAAGATCAGAATCCAATAGGTTAATCAATTGATCAAGATAGGCAACAATACGGCAGTAGGGAAACGGTAAGGCATACTGATTTTATGTATAGAAAAGATTCAAAGGATGAATTCATGATTTTTCACTATGAATAAATATTAAACAATCATACGAATAAAGGTAACAACATCAAAGATTAATCAAAGGCAGAATTATAAAAATCTAAAAACCTAATTTTGCTAAATTTAGATTTAACTTTAGAGAAAGAAATACTAATCTTCAGACAAAAAAAATATATGGTTGAAAAGAGGATGAAGAGATATTTCCAACAAGCTATTATTTGCAGGAATCTGACAAACGATGAGAGAGTTATACTTGTTTGAAGTTCAAAAAGATTTTGGCAGCTACGCCGAATTTCAATTTAACGTTAGAGAAAGAAACACTAACCTCCAGACAAAAAAAAAATATGGCTGGAAAGAGGATGAAGAGAGCTTTCCAACAAGCTATTATTTGCAGGAATCCGACAAAAATGAGAGCGTTATGCTTGTTTCAAGTTCAAATAGGATTTTGGCAGAAATTGGGAGGTGTACGGTTTTTAGGTGCTACGAATTTTGTGTGTTTTCTGTATAAGATTTTTGTGTGGCTGACTTCCTATTTATATAAGATGGTTATGAGATTATAATCCCTATCTTTAAGGCTTAATTAAAGTAAGATAATTATCAAAATTAAATTCTGTAATTACCCCCCTTAAACTTAGGATTTTTATTTCCTAAGGTAATTATCAACCAATAAAGAATCAATTTAAAGGGAATTAATACCAGAAATAATTACTAGACATCCCTTACCAATTTCGGTCATCATACATCTTTTCCTTTAGGGGAAAAATGGTTTTTTTCACCTGCACTGGCTTCTAGACTTCTAGGACTCAAAATTCAGGGTCTCACAAGAACAAATCGGCAGCAATTGCCATGGAGGCCGAAGAGATGGAGGCCCCAAAGATGAGTTCCATGAAACTGTTGAGTGTCGTTAAAGCCTCAATGAAAGATGCCAAGATGGAGCAAACTGGGAGAATATTTGCTAGACCTATTGTGCAAAGAAGGGAGTCCCGTGTATTGATCGATACTGGTGCTACTCACAACTTCCTGAAGAAGGAGGAAGCACAATGACTTGGCATCACGTTCCAAGAGGTGAAAGGCTGGCTGAATATGGTGAACACTACAGCCCAGCAAATTTTTGGAGTTTCCTGAGGGGTCGAGCTACAAATGGGAGAATGAAAAGATAAACTTGACATCTCCATTGTTCCCATGGATGATTTTCTGATTGTGTTAGGGATGCAATTCTTGGATTAGACGAGAGATGTCCCAGTATCTTGCACAAACACCCTTATACTTTCGAAAGGAAGCTAGTGTTACGTGGTACCTTATTGCTCGAGAGAAGGAGCTGAAGACAAAAACATTTGCAGCCATCAGTCGACCGGAGAGTCCCTTAGTGGAAAGGATCTGATGGGGTATGGAGCTTGACCCCCAAGTTCAGGCCTTGGTAGAACAAGTGAAGCAAGTCAAGACTCGCAGATTTTCGCTAGAGGATGGGTTGCTCTTCACTAAAGGCAACAGCATCTATGTTCCTGGACATGACAAGCTTCGGAAGGAGGTGATGTAGGAGTGCCACGATCCAGGATGGGCTGGACACCTAGGTATCATTCGAACTCTTGCACTTTTGGAAGATGGATATTATTAGCCTAACATGCAAGACGATATGGAGTGGTATGTGAAAACCTGTCTATTTTTCCAACAAGACGAGGTTGAGCAACAGAGACCAGCTGGATTGTTCGAGCCATTGCCCAGACCAAAGAGACCTTGGGAGAGCATTTCTATGGATTACATCACATCCCTCCCAAAGTCTGACAACTTCCAAACTATACTTGTGGTGGTGGATAAATTTTTCAAGTATACGATATTCATTCTAGCCACCAAGGTGTGCTGTGATGACCCCAATTCCTAACTATTACAATTTGCTCCTACTAAGGTCATCACCGCCGTGAAACCCAAATAATCTTAAATGACACCTAGGACCTATCTGAATCTCACCAGGCTTACCATTAACTTCCGACTTTTAGCATATTTATTTTAAAGTTTAACAAAAATTGGAGCATGATATTGGACATACATTCTGGTAACATACGAAGTGAATAAAATATCAGCGGAAGTCTATAGATTAAATCATTGGGTTCATTACACACAACTGCCATAGGGATCCAATTAACCAGCAGGAAATCCTCCAACATATTTCGGAAATAGTAAGCAAAATGAGGGTTCTTAAAATAAACTAGAAAGTAGCCCAATCATTCATGTTATATGTGCAAATAAACAAGTATGTAAATGTGATGCGGTATTGCCCCGCCGTGTAGCCTTGATCTCACACACTGGTACCACGGACAGTGGATGTACCTAAGCCTGAAAAATGGTAAAAACAATGGTATGAGATTATAAGAATCTTAGTAGGGTCACAGCATCATAAGATCTGCAGAAATCCTAAACAAAAATCTCCCAATTCACATTAGATCATTCCTTAACAACTAGATGAGATCCTATCAAGGCGTGTGGTGGAAAAGAGTGGGAAGCACATGAACCATATGGAGTAATTGGTTCGATGAAAAAACGAGCCTCCTAGCAAGACTAGCTGGGAAAAAGATTTCGATTTTTGGCAGTACCAAAACGAAATCAACGAGTTCCTGAGGCAGCACACAACGAGGACATTGTCGAGTTTGGTGGGGGAGAATATCACGACTGAAACACAGATTACGCTTCATTCGGCTTCGTGTGACATATCCCTCAAATCAAGAGACTCAATCAAAAGTAAACGTCACATTAATGGAGAATCAATCAGAGGCAATCAGATGTGTGAGACCCAGCTCGGAGGGGGGTCAGGTTACCCAATCCCACATCGGAAAGGAGTGGGGGAGGTCTTGGGCTTATATATGTTGTGTGATGGTATCATTTGTAACAAGATGCATCTTTTGGGCTCTGTGGTTTTAAGCCAAACTGAGCATTGCAGTTGTGATCCATCACGCGCACATACACTTCCAGGCCTGCTGGGCCGAAGAGTCCGGGGACCGGGTAGTGACAAATGGTAGCGGAGCCGATCTCGTTCCCTCTTCCGGGTGGGCTTGGGCCGTGTTGTGTGTTCACGTTTGGGCTCGTGAGTTTGGGCCCACGTCAGTTATGTTAGGCTCCCCTCGTGAGGACACGAGGTCTATAAGGAGGGGGAGATTGTGAGACCCAGCTCGTAAGGGGGTCAAGTTACCCAATCCCACATCGGAAAGGAGCGGGGGAGGTCTTGGGCTTATATGTGTTGTGTGATGGTATCATTTGTAACAAGATGCATCTTTTGGGCCCTGTGGTTTTAAGTCCAACTGAGCGTTGTAGTTGTGATCCATCACGCGCAAATACACGTCCGAGTCCGCTGGGCCGGGTCGTGACAGTGAGACCCTGAATTTTGAGTCCTAGAAATCCAGAAGCCAGTACAGGTGAAAAGACCATTCTGTCCCTGAAGAAAAAGATGTGTGATCGCCAAAATTGGTAAGGAATGTCTAGTAATTATTTATAACATTAATTCCCTTTAATTTAGTTTTTTATTGGTTGATAATTACCCTAGAAAATAAAATCCCTAAAATTAAGGAAGGATAGTTATTAAAATTAATTCTGATAATTATCTTACTTTAATCTAGTCTTTAAATTAGGAAAATTAATCCCATAACCAACCTATATAAAGAGGAAGCCGGCCACACTTAAACCTTACACAGAAAATACACAAAATTCGTCCAAACTAAAACCCTACACCTTCCTATTGTTGCCGAAATTTACTTGAACTTCAAAATAGCGTAACTCTTTCATCGTTTGTTGGATTCTTGTAAATATAAGCTTGTTGGAAACCTCATTCCTTATTCTTTCCAACCATCTTGGGTTTTAGTCTGGAGGTTAGTTTTTCTTTGTCATAAGTTAGGACATAATTCGGAAGGATTATGTTTCAAAATTGTGTGAATCTGCCTTCAGTTGATTTCTGTTGTTGTTCCTTTTGTCCGTATGATTGTTTAGCATTCATTCATATTGTAAAATCATGAATTCATCCTTTGAATCTTCTCTATACATAAAATCAGTATGCCTTACTCTTGGCCTATTGTTGCCTATCTTGATCAATTAATTAACCTATTGGATTTTGATCTTGTTTCTTTTGATTGTACAAGTTCAAAAGACCTAATTCTCCTTTGTTAACATGAAACCTCAACCCTTACACCTTGTATGCATAAGATCCCAATTCATCTTGTGTCTTATGCTTAGTGCAGAAATATGTATAGTTAATTGGGATGATAACTCAGGTTGAATCTTGTTAAATTCTTGGCTATCACATCACACATCAAAGAGGGAGGCACCTATGGCATTTGATCACTAGTTTCTGATAGGTTTGGTGAGTGGAATTGGTAAGAAAATAGGGTATTTACTTGGTTATTGAGTATGCATGCTTAGTTTGGTTTTTTCTTTGCCTTGTAATGCTATAGGTGGTTCGGAACTATTAAGTAAAGAAAAAGGATTAGCTTATTGTTCAAAGACAAGAGAGGTAGGATCTATGCCTCATTAGTTTCTCCAGACATCTTTGTTGTTTTCTATGCACACCTTTGTTATTATTGCATGCGAATTGATTATATGCTGTATACATGAATTGCGGATTGAGATATGACTACTTAGGCTATACCAAATCCTTGGGATAGGTTATGTGTACCTAATTTGCATATGTTAAGTGTATTAAAAATGCTGATTGTGTTCTGACATAATTGAGGATACCTTGTTATGGTATTGTGTTTTGTGCTTGCCTGTGTGTGCTTGTACATGTTTGTGTGTCAGGATCTTTTTCCGGTGGCCATTCGGGGTAAGCGCTAATGCTCCTTAGGAGAGGGGAGGCTCTTACTGGTATGGGAGCTGTATGGTTGGCAATCCCTGGTTTGCACACTATGGATGCCTAGTCCTGTGTGTTGGCTAGATGCCTAGTCCTTTGTGCCGGTTAGATGCCTTGTCCTGTGTGCTGGCAAGATGCCCTAATCCTGTGTGCTGGTTAGGATGCCTAGTCCTGTGTGCCGACTAGATGCCTTGTCCTATATACTGGCCAAATTCCTTGTCCTATGTGCTAGCAAGATGAATAGGCTTGCTGATTAGCTTGTGTCCTAGCCTTTTACCCTTTGTGCAACAAAGCCTTGGATAACACAGGTGGAAGGGGATGAATTTTCTTTTTCCTATAGCCAAGAGTAACCTGATCTGTTTTCCTGCCTGTGTACTTCTGATTTTCGGAAGTGTTTATAGTCCACCTTCAGCCTTAGTTTCGGCCCTAACTGTCACGACCCGGCCCCTGGACCTCAAGTCAGCGAACCCGGACGTGTATGTGTGCGTGATGGATCACAATTACAACGCTCAGTTGCGCTTTTAACCATAGAGCCCAAAAGATGCATCTTGTTATAAATGATCCACACACAACACATATAAGCCTAAGACCTCCCCCGCACCTTTTCGATGTGGGATTGGGTAACCTAACCCTACCTATGGAATCTCCCCTCCTTATAGACCTCGTGTCCTCACGAGGGGAGCCAAACGTAATTGCCTTGAGCCCAAACGTGAACACATAACACGGCCCAAGCCCACCCGGAAGAGGGAACGAAATCAGCTCTGCTACCATTTGTCACGACTCGGGCCCTGAACACAACACGGCCCAAGCCCACCCAGAAGAGGGAGCGAGATCTTCTTCTTTACCATTTTTCACGACCCGGACCCCGGACCCTCGAGTCAATGGGCCCGGACGTGTATGTGCGCGTGATGGATCACAATTGCAACGCTCAGTTGGGCTTTTAACCATAGAGCCCAAAAAGAAGCATCTTTTGGGCCATGTGGTTAGAAGCCCAACCCAGCATTGCAGTTGTGATCCATCACACGCACATACACGTCTGGGCCCACTGGGCCGAGGGGCCGGGGGCCGGGTCATGACAAATAAAACGTTGTGTCGACCAACGTTTCTCGGAATGCTCCTTTCATTGCCTTCCTAGGCTGGGTCGTGACACTAACCCTTTTGATTGATTCTTGAATTATATGATACTCTTAGATGAGTAGGGATGATCTGATGTTGTTTGGGAGATGTTTGTTTAAGATTTCTATAGATCTTATGATGTTGTGACACTACTGAGATTCTTGTAATCTCATCTTGTTGTTTTCACCATTTTTTAGGCTTAGGTACATTCGCTGTTTATGGTAGCAGTGTGTGAGAATCAAGGCTGCATGGCGGGACGATATCGCATCACTTTTGCATACTTGTCTTCTTGATTGCTTGCTCATATAACATGGTCATTGATTGGGCTATTTTCTGCTTTTTCAAGATTCGTCCTTTGCTTGTCATTTCTGAATTATGTTGGAGGTTCACTTGCTGGTTATTTGGATCCCTATGGGACTTGTGTGTTATGGATTCATTGATTAAATTTAAAGACTTCCGTTGATGTTTTATTCACTCCATATGATACCAGAATATTTGTCCAATATCATGCTCCAATCTTTAAAATTGTAAAGGAAATAACATGCTAAAATCGAAACTAGATGGATAAGCCTTGTGGGATCATGTAGGTCCTGGTTCGGGCTTGTTTGTGTTTCACAACGGTAAGGGTCCTAACAGGAGCAATTAATAATAGGTTAGGAATTGGGGTCCTTACAGGTTTGGTAGCAGAGCATGGTTTGGGGAATATGATTTGTTATATGCCAATTTGTTTGTTGATTTTGTGTTTGTAGGTAGGTATATGCGCACACACCCACACACTTAGGGGCTAATACCAAAAATGATCTAATACTAAAAAGGGATTGGTTTGTAAGATTTAAATAATGAAATGGATAATTTGACTTGCTGTGTGTTTATGTGTATTTTTATGCCCTGTATGACTTAATGTGTTTGCTTTGTTTTCTTTAACTATTTCCGAATGGGTATTGTTGATGCATGTTTTCCTTCCGAATGCTTATGCATGTTTTTGCATGATAATTATAATTCATAAGAGTGTTGTCGAATGCCCCTATGTGTTTACCGAATGCTTGATGATGGTTTGTCGAGTGCTTATATGTGTGTATTGATGTAATTGCCGAGTGTGCATTGCATGTGTGCAATGATTTCCGAAATTTGTGTGTACTTGGGTGCATGTATATTTTGTTTTTCAGCATATGCGTATCGTCCTGTGCATGCCTCTCAACCAGATACCACTTCTTTTCATAATTTTGTGTTTGGGTTATGTGTTGAGTGACGATTGTGTATTCATATAGTTTTTCAAGGCCAAGTGTATAAAGGGTTAGGTATAAGGTTCAGGCCGAATAACAACCTGTTGAGCAAGAGGATCCGAATGCACAATTTGAGCAGGGAGGGCAAGCTGAGCCCAAAAACCAACCTGAGGCACCAGCCATCAGTACTGTGATGGCACAAATCCTAAACGTATTGCAAGGGATTGCTGTGAATCAATAGCGTATGGAGGCGCAATTTCAGAATGCTCCTGCACCCGCGCCCATGGAAGAACCTATTCCTCCACTTGAACCTGTACAGTTGGCTCACCCTAAGGAAACTAAGAGACTTCCTATCATTATTACGAAGCTGTTGAAGGAAGCTCGTCAACTAGGATGTAAAGATTTCAATGGTTCAGCCGGAGCTGCTGCAACTCGTGAATAGATAGACACCTTGTTCCATGTTTCCTTGTTCTTGCATATCTCGGATGATGACAAGGTTGCCATCGCCACTTTCCTACTTGAGGGAGAAGCCCTCGGATGGTGGATAGCTATGAGTTTGCGATTCGGCAATCGTTTGCCTACTTGGGAAGAATTTTGGTATGAGTTCGACGAAAGGTTTTATACAAGATTCCATAAAAGCGAGCAGCGACAAGATTTCTACAAGCTTGAACAGGACACCCGTTCGATGCTGGAATATGAGAAGGTATTAAGGGAGTTGTCCCCATTTGCACCAGAGGAGGATCATTCATTGTATTATCTTGCGAGAAGATTTCAAGATGGGTTGAGTACCAAACTCAAAACCATCATTGGTACGAATCTGATTTCCATTCCTCCGTATCGTATGGCTCCTGCGGAAATGAAGGAATTGAAAATGAAATTAGAAGATTTGTTAGATCATGGTTTCGTCCAACCTAGTGTGTCACCATAGGGAGCACCTGTCTTATTCGTAAAGAAGAAAGATGGTTCAATGCGACTGTGCATCGACTATCAGCAATTGAATCGTGTGATCGTGAAGAACAGGTACCCTTTGCCACGCATTGACGATTTGTTCAACCAACTCCAGGGTGTAGTCGTATTCTCCAAGATCGATCTCAGATCTAGATACCATCAATTGCTTGTTCGTGAAGTTGATATTCCGAAGACCGCATTCAGATAACAATACAGCCACTATGAATTTCTGGTTATGCCATTTAGTTTGACCAATGCACCAGCTGTGTTCATAGACCTAATGAATCATGTGTTTCGTGAGTTCCTGGATATATTTGTGATAGTCTTCATCGATGACATTCTGATTTATTCAAAATCGGAAAAGGAGCGTGTTGAGCACTTGCAGATTGTGTTGAATATTTTGAGGGATCGGCGGTTGTTCGTAAAGTACTCCAAATGCGAATTCTGGTTACGAAAACTTGGTTTCCTTGGCCATGTTGTTTCCGTCTAAGGTGTCCTTGTTGATCTAAAGAAAATTGAAGTCGTAGTTGCTTGGGAATCCCTGCGAACTATGTTTGAGTGTGTAGTTTCCTTGGCTTTTCTGGATACTACCATAGCTTCATCGAAAGTTTTCAATGCTTGCTGGACTTTTGACGAAATTGACACGCACAGGAGAGCATTCGTGTAGACTGAGAAGTGCAAGCGAAGTTTCAAAGAATTGAAAAACCGGTTAGTTTCCTCACCTGTCCTCACCTTACCAGTCGGTGGGAAAGAGTATGTGGTTTACAGCGATGCGTCAAAATCCGGACTTGGATGCGTATTGATGCAAGATGAGAAAGTCATCGCCTATGCTTCCCGACAACTACGACCGCACGAAAGCAATTATCCTACGCATGATTTGGAGCTTGCAGCCGTGGTGTTTGCATTGAAAATATGGCAACATTACTTATATGGCGAGACGTGCCGAATCTTCACCAACCACAAAAGCCTGAAGTACCTCCTCACGCAAAAGGAATTGAATATAAGACAAAGAAGATGGGTGGAGCTGATTTTTCCAGCCGTGCAGTCCTAATCTCACACCTTTGGTACCAGCAGCAAAGCACACAAGTAAACCTGCAAAAGAGGAAAAATAAGGGAAGTGAGATTACAAGAATCTCAGTAGGGTCATAACCTTATAAGATCTAAGAATTCTCATTCAAACATCTTCCAATAACCAAAAAATCAACACCTAAAACCAAAGAAGATATCCAATTAAACCTCAAGCATCAATCACATATAATAGGGGCCGAAATCTTCACAACCACACACAATATAAAGGTAGGCTGAAATTGGTAGAAAACAAGGGGAAAGACTAAAAATATTTCTTATTCAGAAGCACACAGGCAGTCTATAACATAATCTGATTTTCAAAACCAAGATTTGTCCCTATCTGCCCATGTTGTCCAAGGCTATACTGCAAAAAGGGTAAAAACGGTTAGACAATCAATATTACAGAAAATCTTTTAGTTGTCTCCGACATCCAGACTTTAACTGGCCTAGGAGCACTCTTGTAGCTGAGCATACAAGTCATCCTGCCACACAAAATTAGGGCATCCTAACATCTAGACTCGAACTAGCCTATACGGCATCTTGACGTCCAGACTTGAACTGTCCTACAAGGCATCCTGATGTCTGAACTTGAATCAGCCTACAAGGTATCCAATGAGCTTTTGCTGGGGATAACCACCCATAAACCTCCCGGTTCGGTAAGCACATATCCTCTCCCTAGGAGCAATACTTACCTCACATGGCCAACGACAAAAAGATCCTTTAGACAAAGCACAAATAAGGAACATACACGTATTCACACATAATATACATATACAAAAATCACAGCAAAGGATCTCAATCTAACTCAATACAAATCAAAGATCAATCCTCAAAGTCATAACTAAATCAAGAAACCTATTGCCCTAGCAAATTCTGAGATTCCCTATAGACATATCAACCAATTTTGCAAACAATTTCAAGAATAATCAAACCAAATCCAATAAAAAATCAAGCATATAATCAAAGCGTAACAAAAGGAACCAATGAGGCATAGATCTTAGCTCTCACGGATCTGAATTAGATGTAATCCTTTGCCTTTTCAATAAAATCAGAATTTTCTAAACCATCACAAAGCAAAGACCACACAATACTAAGCCACAAGATACTTAATTAAGAATCAAAAATATTGGGAATCCTCACCAATTAACATACGAAAATCTAGCAATCTAAATGCAGCAATATCTCCCCCCTGGATGTGTGATGTGATGGCCAAAAACTCAGCAAGAATCAGCTTGATTATTCACCCTAATTCAATATACAAATTTCAGCAACACCTTAGGGTTTATAGGGCAAATTGTGATTTTAATATAAGAGAGGTTAGGGGCTACGATTTCATGAAATTAAGAAAGGAATAGGTTCCAATTGCTCAAACGATTGAAAGGAACAAGATCTGATGTGAGACCTTAAATTTGAGTCCTAGAAATCTAGAAGCTAGTGTAGGTGAAATGACCATTTTTTCCCTGAATAAATGGATGTGTGACGGTTGAAAATGGTATGGAAGTTTTAATAATCATTTCTGGTTTCATTTCCCTTTGATTTGTTTTCTTACTGGTTCAATCTTACCTTAGGTGATAAAATTCCTAAAATCAAGGAAGGATAATTCCAAAATTAAATTTTAATGATTATCTTACCTTATCTAGCCTTTAAAGTAGGAAAATTAATCCCATAAACACCCTATATAAAGAGCAGTCAGCCACACTTGTCCACACACACCAAAAACACACAAAATTCATCAAACCTTAATTGATTAACCTGTTAGTTTCTGATTTTGTTCCTTTTGATTATATGTGTTATTAATACCTAATCCTTCTTTGTAAATATGAAATCGCAATTTTCCCTATTGATCTATTATTAGTGCCGAAATTTGTATGATGATTGGGATGGTAATTCAGGTTGATTCTTATTAAGTTCTTGGCTATCACATCACACATTTGAGAGGGAGGCACCTACAGCATTGGATCACTGGTTTCTGATAGGTTTGGTGGGTGGAATTGGTAAGAAAATAGGATATCTACTTGATTATTGAGTATACATGCTTAGTTTAGTTTTGGTTTTTCCTTATGATATTATAGGTGGTTTGGATCCCTTGAAAAGAGGCAAAGGAATAACTTCTTGTTCAGAGGCAAGAGAGGTAGGATCTATGCCTCATTGGTTTCTTCAAAGATCCTTGTTGATTGCTTGTTGGTTTCGGTGCTTTAACTTGTTATTTGTATGTGCACATTGGATAGTGTATGCATAGTTTGCGGATTGATTTGAGGATCACTTAGGCTATACCGAGCCCTTGAGATAGGTTATGAGTGCCTAATTTACATGTATTTTGCATATTGAACATGCTGATTGTGTTCTGACATGATTAAGGATACCTTGTTGTGGTATTGTGCGTTGTGCTTCCTTGTGTGTGCTTGTACTTGTTTGTGTGTCAAGATCCTTTTTCGGTGGTCATTCGGGGTAAGCGTTGATGCTCCTTGGGAGAGGAGAGGTTTTTATTGGTATAGGAGTCATACAGGTGGCAATCCCTAGCTTGTGCATGCTGGATGTCTAGTCTTGTGTGCTAGCTAAATGCCTAGTCCTGTATGCTGGCAAGATGCCCTTATCCTTGAGTGGTTTGGATTCCTTAATCCTATGTGCTGGTTAAGATGCCTAGTCCTATGTGCTGGCTAGATGCCTAGTCCTATGTGCTGGCTAGATGCCTTGTCCTGTGTGCTAGCAAGATGAATATGCTTGCTGATTAGCTTGTGTGCTAACCTTTTACCCTGTGTGCAGCGAAGCCTTAGACAACACAGGTAGAAGGGGATGGCCTTTCCTGTTGATGAGATTGATTAATGACTTACCTGCTTGTGTACTTTTGATTTTTGGAACTGTTTATAGTCCACCATCAGCCTATAGCTTTCGGTCCTATCCTTATTGATTATCTAAATGTTTGTGTGATATCCTTAGATGTGTAGGTGAATCAGATGTTATTCGGGAGATGTTTGTTTTAGATTTATACAGATCTTATGATGTTATGACCCTACTGAGATTCTTATAATCTTACCCTATTGTATTCACCATTTTTTCAGGCTTAGGTACATTATTTGCTCGTGGTACCAGTGTGTGAGATCAAGGCTGCATGGAGGGGTGATATTGCATCACATTCGCATACCTATTTCCTTGGTTGCTTTCGCATATAACATGAACTATGTTTGAACTTTTTTTATGGTTATTTGAGTCCCTCCTTTGCTTGTTATTTCCGAAATTATATTGAGGGTCATCTTGCTGGATTTTGAGATCCTTGTGGAACTTATGTGTTATAGTTCCCTTGATTTATTATAAAGACTTCCGCTAATGTTTTTATTCACTTCATATTTTACCAGAATACTTGTCCAATATCATGCTCCAACCTTTAAAAAGCATAGTAAAGAAACTTAATAAAATCAGAACTTATGATGATTAGAGCTTTGTGAGACTCAGATAGGTCCTAATAGGTTGGATCGGGGTCCTTACAAGGTATATGGAAGGTTTTCTAGTGAGCTGCAGATCTTTTTTCTGGCTAGACTAAGGTTGAAGACGACCTCAGAGGACATGCCGTTTAAGGCATTTTCGTGTGATACATCATAGGAGTGTCTTGCAAGATGACACGTCACCTGTATGGGCAGGCGACGTGTCACTCGATGTTGTCAATAGGCCCAGTCAGAGCCTGAGGATCGAACGAGGTTTGGTTTGCCCTGATATATGGGTCACGTGTTACTCTAGAGTAGCTTCGGATGTATATATGGCAGCATCTGGAGCTGCCATGTGGTACTTCCTGATTGGCTGAAATTTAATAAATTATGGAAAATTGGATAAATAGCCATAAAATATATAAAAATAGGAAAATATATGAAAATTGAGAAAAATTCCAAGAAAATTATAAAAATACTAAATTTAATTTGAAGGTTAGTGCTATCAAAATTTACATGAAATGAATTTGATTTGATGGGTCAATTAAATCGATCAAGATTTAGAAAATTAAGAAAAATCACCTGGTTTGGTCCTGGATTGGTTATCAGGTAGAAAAGCATTGGTTTAAGGATTTAGACACATGATTTTATGTGTTATTAAGATATGTGTATGGTTCATAAAGAATGTGGAATTGTTGTGCGTAGGTGGATACCTACAGTGGCAGGATCTCGAGGAATTAGTCTGGAGTGCTATTGATGGCTAATTGGGCTTTCAAACTCGTGAGTCGATAAAACCTTCCTCTTAATTGCTTAATTTCTGGCATGAATTATAAATGTGATTAATATAAAATAAATAATTGAAATCGCTTGTGTGTGTTGGTAAGATTAATTAAGCATGATAGTTAATGCATCGTGCATTCGAGTATGCCACGATCATCATGATATGAGATGCATTGTCTGAATGTGCATGTCTTGCTATACTTGGACTATTGAAATGCATAAAATGTATTGGATGTATTTGAGAATCGACATCGGCATGTGGAATGTTTTCTGTGTCCACATAGGGTAACCTATGCAACCCTTGAGAGCTAGCTACTAATTGGACATAGGTTTGTCTACTGCATGCTATAACCAGATAAGTGAAAAGAAAATGAGGATAGACTACCACTGAGGAACTCCAGTCCTGTCCCTGACCCGAATAGACTAGAAAATATTGTCAAACCCAAATCATGGTCATGGGTGCACTGAAGAGTCGTGTTCTTTCTGTATATTATATGACTACGATTGTGTGTGTTAATGCATGAATTGATTAATTCATAAAATGGCAGCAAGTTTTGATGTATGCTATAAATATTTGTAAAATACTTTGTAACTTGTGTTACAAACTGTATTATAAAAAACGATGGAATTGAACGGAAAAAAATGGAATGGAATGGAACGGTAAATGTAACTTTAATTGATATAGAGGATGAAGAGAATGTAGTTGGGCAATACAATTTCAAATCATGTTTGAGTTAATGTGGAACTCTCTCGATAACAGTGATATTGATGTAAACAAGTTTCGGGGCAAGTTTCGGGGCCGAAATATTTTGTAAAGTCGATA
>JAEPBF010000238.1:767885-817885 GCA_019739055.1 Passiflora organensis | reverse complement strand
AAGTTCTGTATGTATGGAATATGAGTTGAGGGATACAGGTTTTGTCATTAAGTGTTATTATGATGTGTGAATGCTTACTGGTCAGAGTTGTGATTAAGGGGGAATGGTTGTGAGTTTATGGAGTGGTATGAGTTTGAGCAGTGACATTAAATTGTTCAATTGCAGAGGAGTGTTGAGTGGTAATTGTGAGAGGGTCCTTTAGGTTTCAATTTCAGTTGTAGTTTCTGATCACTTGAACTCAGGGTAGCTTACGGTTCTCTGACTGCCTTATGAGTATAGGTGGTATTGCGGCAGCTGAGAAAGGCAAAGGTATCGCTGGTACGTCGTCAGCGCGACAAGAGGTGGGAGTTTAAGTTTCATCTGCACATGCGTACTGGTTTGTTTAATTAAAATTGGATTGCATGGTTTGATTTGAATAGAGGCATTGCTGGTACTCTGATAATTAATCATGTTAGACTCATATGAATGCTTGTCATACTTTGGAACGCATTAAATGTATGTTCAAAACTAAGCATGATGGTTGTGTGATGTGCATTGTGTTGCCTTGAGTGAATTGCTGCTTGTAACTGAGTGTGTGGCAACACAAGGGAGACTTGTTAAAAATGTGGGATTGGCCTAATGTGGAATTGTATAAATACATAGCATGCATTACAAGTTTTTCCTAAACAATGTGGTATAAGCATTTTCTTAGGAATTTACTGGAATTGACGAACTATGCTTGATCAAGCTAGGTAAGTATATGGGGATCCCAGCTGAGGGGACAGTTGCTTACCTTGGAGGGTTATGGAGGATATATCTGTATGAATGGTTACTCGAGTGCACTATAAACTATCAGTCCTCATGATGCTATATGCATACATCTACGAAACTGAGATGGAATCTGATAATTTGATTTCTCCATTCAGTTTCGGACAACCTTGATGGTAGGGGTTTTGAACTGCTAAATTAAAACCATCAATGGGCTTCCAGGTGATCCTTTAGCGGGGATTATTCGGGAGTGGTTTGTGTCCACCCTGGTAGATTTTGGGCATACTAGTCGTGTATCAGAAAGATGATTTTCTGCAATTTGTCACGGGACTAGAGTTTTGCGGAATAGAAACTCTCCGTGCGGCCTTAGACTATCGCTCTTGCAATAGACTAAGTAAGCCTTCCTCACAAAGCTAGCTAGAATGCTAAGCTTAGAACACAACTGAAAAGAGAGAGACACACAAAGAATGGAGAGAAACCTCTAAACTCTCAATATTGCAAGTATTGCTGGATGATTACAAATGAGGAGAGACACCCCTTATATAGCCTTTACAACTCCCCAATGGATGGTGGAGATCAAGCCGTATGATCTAACGGTTATATACAAAAGTAGAAAGCACAAACACGGATCCCAAGTGCATTCCTTGATTCCCTCTCTTAGAGAAAGCACAAACACGGATCCCAAGTGAGTTCCTTGATTCCCTCTCTTAGTGGGGAACATAGTGGGGAACATGGTCCCTGATTCCCTCCTTGATTAACTCCTTTGGTGGGAAACGTGTTCCTTGATTTGGGGGTCGGGTCCCGCACGAAGCCGAATGACGCGTAGTCTGATATTCGGTCGTGACATTCTCCCCCACCAAACTCGACAACGCCCTCGTTGTATGTTGCCTCAAGAACTCATTGATTTCGTTTTGGTACTGCCAAAGATCGAAATCTTTCTCCCAGCTTGTCTCGCTAGGAGGGTCGCCTTTCCATCGAACCAAGTACTCCACATGGTTCATATGCTTCCCACTCTTTTGCACCACCCGCCTTGATAAGATCTCATCAAGCTTCTTATCATAGACATTGGTCATAGCCGTGGGAGCTCTCTTGGACTTCCCCCTCTCCGGATCTTCCTTGTCCTCTTGGAATGATTTCAGCAAACTCACATGGAAGACGGGATGGAACTCCAACCTCGGTGGTAATTCCAGCTTGTATGACACCTTGTCGATCCTCTTCAACACCTTGAAAGGACCCTCATATCGTCGCACTAGCCCCTTGTGCAACTTGGCAAAGACTCGGCTTTGGTGAGGCATCAGCTTCACCAACACAAGATCCCCTTCCTCAAACTCCAAGGGTCGCCTCTTTGTGTCTACCCCTTTTGCCTTCCACTTTGCCTCCTTGGAAAATTGCACTCTTGCAATGACCTTCTGCTTGTCACACTCCTTGACAACGCGGTAGGAGGATGGATTCGGCCTTTGCTTCACTTGTTCTGCCATGGCCTGAACTTGGGGTTTTTGTTTCATACCCCCTTGGATCCTTTCCAGCAAAGGATTCTCCGGTTGGCTGATGGCTGCAAGTGTTCTTGCCTTCAGCTCCTTCTCTCGAGCAACAGGCACCACGCAACACTGGTTCCCTTCCGAAAGTATGAGGGTGTTGGTGCAATACACTGGGACTGCTCTCGTCTGATCCAGGAATTCCATCCCTAACACAATCGGAAAATCATCCATAGGAACAATGGAGAAGTCAAGTTTACCTTTCCATTGTCCCATTTGTAGCTCGACCCCTCGGGCTACTCCAAAGATTGGCTGGGCTTTAGTGTTCACCGCCTTTAGCCAGCCTTTCTCTTCTTGGAACTTGATGCCAAGTCGTTGTGCTTCCTCCTTCTTCATGAAGTTGTGAGTAGCACCGGTATCGATCAATGCACGGGACTCCCTCCCTTGCACGATGGGTCTAGCAAACATTCTCCCAGCTTGCTCCACCTTGGCATCTTTAGTTGAGGCTTTAACAGCACTCAACAATTGCATGGAACTCATCCTTGGTGTTTCCATCTCTTCGACCTCCCTTGCCATGGCTGCCAATTTGTTCCTCTTCGGGCAATCCGCAGCTCTATGTGGCCCCTCACATAGGAAACATGAGAGCTTGAGTCTCTCACCCTTGCCCCGATTTTCACCTCCCCATTGTGTGGGTTTGGCTGGACGGAAGGACTTGAAGGACTTGAAAGGCTTGTCCTTCCACTCCTTGGTTTCGTGGACTGCTCCCCCACCTTTAGCCTTGTAGTCACGGAAACTCATAGGCTTAGGTGGGCTTGAACCCTCGGGCTTGCTCTCAAATTCTGCCAAGGATTCAGCCTCAGAAATTACATCGTTGAGCTCCTTGACATTGCGTCGATGAAGCTCCAACTTGGCCCAACTTTGTAGGCCTCCCAGAAACACATACATGGCCTCCGTCTCGGGCATGTCTGGAATTTCCAACAAGACTTCCATGAACTCCCTCACATAGTCTCGAATGTCGCCCTTGTGGGACAACTTGCGAAGCTTCTCCCTCGCTTCTAGCTCCACATTTCTCGGTGAGAATTGTGCTCTCAGGAGCCTTTTGAAATCTGCCCACGTCTCCAACTTCAAGGTGCCACGCTCAATTTGAGCATGCTTCATCCTCCACCAGGTTGTGGCACTATCGGTTAGATATAGTGGGGCTTGGGAAAGTCGATCTCTATCGCTCTCCATGCCCACCCCTTGAAAGTATTGTTCAAGGTTGAAAAGGAAGTTGTCCACTTCCTTGGCATTCCTCGTCCCACCAAATGACTTTGGCCTTGGGACATCCAGCTTCAGTTTGGGTTTGGCAACCCCTTGCGCAATTCCCTTCTTGCAATCTTCCCTGATTCCAACCAAATCATCCTTAAATGAAGAGATCTCGGCAAGAAGATTTACCTTGAAGTCATCTAACTCTTCCCTCCAAGAGTGGATAGCAATGAGGGCGCCTTGCATCTCCTCACGAAGCTCATTCACGTCCCCCGACTCGAGCTCGGTTATGCGTTGGCCATATTCCTCAAGCATATCCTTGTCATCGGCAACCTTCATCTCTATACGAGTGATCCTTGCCTCCAATGATGACAGATGATCAACGGTCTTCATTCTTTTCTTAGGTTCGGGAGCACGTTGGGGTAGTCTCCCCACACGGACCTCCTCGACCTCCTCTTCAAAATGGATGTTGGCATCAGAAGTACTAGGCATCTCCATTTCTCTCTCAAAGGATTTGAGCCGTAGCTCCGCTACCAACTGTCACGGGACTAGAGTTTTGCGGAATAGAAACTCTCCGTGCGGCCTTAGACTATCGCTCTTGCAATAGACTAAGTAAGCCTTCCTCACAAAGCTAGCTAGAATGCTAAGCTTAGAACACAACTGAAAAGAGAGAGACACACAAAGAATGGAGAGAAACCTCTAAACTCTCAATATTGCAAGTATTGCTGGATGATTACAAATGAGGAGAGACACCCCTTATATAGCCTTTACAACTCCCCAATGGATGGTGGAGATCAAGCCGTATGATCTAACGGTTATATACAAAAGTAGAAAGCACAAACACGGATCCCAAGTGCATTCCTTGATTCCCTCTCTTAGAGAAAGCACAAACACGGATCCCAAGTGAGTTCCTTGATTCCCTCTCTTAGTGGGGAACATAGTGGGGAACATGGTCCCTGATTCCCTCCTTGATTAACTCCTTTGGTGGGAAACGTGTTCCTTGATTTGGGGGTCGGGTCCCGCACGAAGCCGAATGACGCGTAGTCTGATATTCGGTCGTGACAAATTGCATAATGTTTTGGTCATTGTGCATTGTGCATTGAGAATTTCGTTATGTGCATATATGAGCATGAGACTCAATTGTGTTACGTACTTGCTTACAAACTGATTTAGTAACTGCCTCTATTCCAACGTTTGTGCTTATGACGCGGTACTCCCACTGAGGTCCTTTGATCTCACCCCCCTTGCTTTATTTTCCTCAGGGCTAAATTGAGAGACTAGCAGTTCAGCTCCCAGGTTACAATTCCATTGTTGGTCGTGTAGGGCTGGACATTGTACTCCACACATTTTGGACACTCGGCATTATTTGTGTTGTAGGTATACATTTGACGTGTGCATATGTATGCTAAACGTGTGAATCTGGAATTTAAATTTTATACTGCAAAGTTTATATGACAGTGCGATGTTTGACAGAATTATATCGTGGGTTGATATGTGTGAAAGACTTCCGCTGACGGTTAATAATTCCGTTGTTGATTTTGCCGAGTTTTTATAATAACGTGCCATGCTTCAATTTCAAAGAAAAATTTTCAGATTGGGAAATGATTTTACAGTAAGCCTTGTGTGGTTCCGATTGATCCACCCGTTGGGTCGATCGGGGTTACACGACGGTGAGGTTCCCATTTACCGGAAACGGGTCCTCACAGGGTTGGTAGCGGAGCATGGTTGTTTCGTGTGTACAGAATGTGCAAACTGATTTTGAACTAGCATATTTTACAAACGCATCACACTCACAGCACGTGCATTGTCCAGCATAGAGTGAGTCTAGTTGTTATTAGTGGTGTTGATTTTAGGCTTGTACTATGGTTGTGTGTTCAGTGTGATTTGATGGCACCTAAGAAGAAGGTTAGGAGACCAGCACGCCGAGTGCAAGCAGCAGATGTTGATGAGAGGTCCGATGCTAATGGACCAGCAGTTGGAGGGCATCAGACACAGACAGGACAGGCAGCACCTACAGCTCAGGATTCCGCCTTAGTACAGGTGTTGGCAGCACTACAAACGACGTTGGGTCAGATGCAGCAAACTATGCAAATGATGCAAACTGCAGCTGCACAGCCACAGGTACAGGTACCAGATCGGCCTGAAGTACAACAAGAAGCACAGGAAGTTCAGGGTGCTAGGTTACCGATTCAGGTGTCAAAGTTGCTGAAAGAAGCCAGACATTTGGGTTGTGAAAGTTTTTATGGCTCCAGCGATGCAATGGTGGCCAGGAAGTGGAAAGATAAAATTGTGCTGACTGCCCAAGACCTGCGAGTATCTGATGAAGAGAGGACGATCTTGGCTACTCGTTTGCTGGAACGAGATGCAGCCACCTGGTGGAGTACCATCAGGAATCGATATGGGGGACAGCCCACGTGGGGGGAATTCGAACATGAGTTTGATGAACGATTTTTCCCACCACATTTCCAGGATGATAAACGGTCTGAGTTCTATATGTTACGACAAGGGAACAAGACAGTGGCTGAATATGAAACGGAATTTCGGGCACTAACTCATTTTGTGCCGGAATTGGAACAAGATATGAGAATTTTGGCCAGTCGATTCGAGCAGGGTCTGAATCATAATATTCAGACTATCATGGGTCCAAACACAAGCACAGACTTCGAGAAGTTAGTGGTGGAAGCTGTTAAGTCTGAAACGATTGCTCGAGGACAGAATAATCAGTTTGGTAGACCGAGGGAATTTGTCCCTGGGAGGGATTCTGCAAGATATAGTGGGAGATTTGACAAGAGGCCTGTAAACAAGAGGTTTACTCCTTACTTTACTGCACCGACTCGATCACAGGGAACATCTTCCTTTGTGACTAAGGCACAACCAGCTCATTCAGCATTAAGTTCCAGTAGACCACCATCGTATCCCAGGTGTCTGAATTGCAAAGAATTCCACCTCCCACCATGTCCACATCCTGCTCGCTGTTTCAATTGTAATCAGTTTGGGCATATGGCGAGAGAGTGTCCTAGAGGAGAAACACCGCGAACCATGACATATCAGCCAAGAGCTCCAGTGATGCCAGTAGCACAAAGGTTTGGTGTGAGTCATATGGGCTCACAGGGATCTTCCAGACCACAGAGCAGACTACCAGCAGGACGACCATCTGGTAGCGAGACCATGAGTCGGTCACAGTATCGACCACAGCAAAGGCCGTAGACGCGTTTGTTTACTTTGGTAGATACGGAGGCAAGCGTCAACCCTGACGTTGTGACAGGTACACTTACTGTTTTTTCCATTCCTGCTAGAGTATTAATAGACCCTGGAGCGAATAGATCTTTTGTCAGTCCTAGAGTAATTAGGTGTGCAGATAGGAAGTTGTCACCCCTAGAACCACCCATAGCGGTTTTGACTCCATTAGGTGAACAACTGGTTTGCAGCAATGTGTATCTGAATTGTATTTTAAAGATGGGTACTGCAGAGGTTGAAGTAGACTTGGTTCCATTGGATGTCAGGGAATTAGACGTCATTTTGGGTATGGATTGTTTGGCCAAGTACAGAGCACGAGTGGATTGTTTCACAAAGAAAGTACAATTCAGTTTACCTGATGGTACAGAATTCTGTTTTGTGGGCGATCGGAGAGTAGTTCCATCTTGTGTGATCTCATGGGTGAGTGCAGGACAGATTGTGAGACCTCACCCTTCTGAGAGTAGCTTACAATAGATTGCAGATTTGATTCGTAAATTTTTTTTCGTTGGGTGCGTCAGCCTTAGGGAGTCCTTAGCGTGTTTGAGTGCTTTAGGGTGTCTAGGTGTGATCGAGAGTACGTTAGAAGCGTGATTGAGGATTGAGTCAGTGGAAATTGGAATTTGACAGATTATGACCCGTTTTGAGTGACCATGAATTTTTGGGTCAATTACTATTCATCGAGCCCAAATACTGCCGTTGGGTCGATCGGGGTTACACGGCGGTGAGGTTCCCATTTACCGGAAACGGGTCCTCACACAGATGATCAACAAGGGTTGTGCAGCATTCTTGGCACATGTTCGTGATGTAACAGTCGAATTCCCAGAATTGAGTAGTGTGCCAGTAGTGGAAGACTATCCCGATGTATTTCCTGAAGAAGTAACAGGGTTACCACCAGAGAGGGAGATCGAGTTCGAGATTGAACTGTTGCCGGGTACCTCTCCTATCTCCATTGCACCGTACCGGATGGCACCAGCAGAGTTAAAAGAATTAAAGACGCAGTTGGAAGATTTAGTGAACAGAGGGTTTATCAGACCCAGTGTCTCTCCGTGGGGTGCACCAGTACTATTCGTGAAGAAGAAAGATGGCACACTTCGCTTGTGCATCGACTATAGACAGCTAAATCGGGTCACAGTGAAGAATCGATATCCATTGCCGCGGATTGATGATTTGTTCGACCAACTGCAAGGAGCATCAGTGTTTTCAAAGATCGATTTGCGATCTGGTTACCATCAGCTGAGGGTTCGCGAATCTGATGTTCCGAAGACAGCTTTTCGATCACGCTATGGTCATTATGAATTTTTGGTGATGCCGTTTGGTGTGACTAACGCTCCAGCTATGTTCATGGACCTTATGAATAGAGTGTTCCAGGAGTACATAGATCAATTTGTCATTGTGTTCATAGATGACATCTTGGTTTATTCCAAGTCAGAAGAGGAGCATTTGTTGCATTTGAAGACTGTGTTAGACATACTTCGAACTCGGCAACTATATGCCAAATTTTCTAAGTGTGAATTCTGGTTGCGTGAAGTTGGGTTTTTGGGACATGTAGTGTCAGCCGACGGCATTCTAGTCGATCCCAAGAAGATAGAAGCAATTGTGTCTTGGGAACCCCCACGAAGTGTTACAGAAATTCGCAGTTTCCTTGGATTGGCAGGCTATTACAGACGCTTTGTGGAGAATTTTTCTGTTTTGGCTGGACCATTGACGCGTTTAACACGCAAAGGAGTTCCTTTTGAATGGACAGAGAAATGTGAACAAAGTTTCCAGGAACTGAAGTCCAGACTAGTATCCGCACCAATTCTCACTTTACCGACCAGCGGTAAGGGGTATGTGGTATACAGCGATGCATCAAGGATGGGATTGGGCTGTGTGTTGATGCAAGGAGGAAAAGTGGTGGCATATGCATCGAGACAGTTGCGGCCGCACGAGACAAATTATCCGACTCATGATCTGGAATTGGCAGCAGTGGTATTCGCGCTTAAAATCTGGCGACACTACTTGTACGGTGAGACGTGCAGAATGTTCACTGATCACAAAAATCTCAAGTATCTGCTCACTCAAAAGGAGTTGAATTTGAGACAGCGTAGATGGCTTGAATTGATCAAAGATTATGACCTGGTAATCGACTATCATCCAGGCAAGACGAATGTTGTAGCGGATGCATTGAGTAGGAAGACGGTAACGTCCTTAGCTTACATACGAGCAGAGTACATACCTATGTTGATGTGTTTGAGAGCATCCAGAGTTCGGCTTGACAGTGATGATTCAGGGGCTTTGGTTGCACAGCTTGTTGTCAAGCCTACTTTGCTTGACGAAATACGAACCAAGCAACTCGAAGATGCAGTATTGGTTCGAGTACGACAGCAGGTTGAGGGCGATGACGGTGGTACTAGTGTGGCCAGTGAATACCGTATACGAGAGAATGGCATTTTGACATTTCGTGGTCGAGTGTGTATTCCCCGTGATGAGAAGCTGCGACAGTTAATTTTGATGGAAGCACACAGTTCAATGTTTGCAATTCATCCAGGAAGCACCAAAATGTACAGAGACTTACGAGTGCAGTATTGGTGGTCAGGGATGAAGAGACACATTGCAGAGTTTCGTGGCAAGTGAAGGCAGAACATCAGAGACCTGCAGGATTACTACAATCATTACCTATTCCGGAATGGAAATGGGAACATGTGACGATGGATTTTGTGACAGGTTTACCGAAGTCACAGCGAGGCCATGATGCAATATGGGTGATAGTGGACAGACTGACCAAGTCAGCACACTTCCTCCCCATTAAAGCGACTGATACACCAGAGAAATTGGCCATGAAATATCTTGACGAGATAGTGAAGCTACATGGAGTCCCGGTATCCATTGTGTCAGATAGAGATCCGCGTTTTACTTCCAGACTTTGGAAGCAATTTCATAATGCTTTGGATACAAAGTTGAACTTCAGCACAACCTTTCATCCACAAACAGATGGACAATCGGAGAGAACGATACAGACCTTGGAGGACATGCTTCGGGCATGTGTGTTGGATAGACAGACGTCGTGGGAGCGATGCTTACCGTTAGCAGAGTTCGCTTACAACAACAGCTTTCAGGTTTCCATTGGCATGGCGCCATATGAAGCGTTGTATGGGAGACGATGCCGCACGCCGTTGTGCTGGGACGAAGTTGGTGAACGGAAGCTTGATAGTCCTGAACTGATCGATCAGGCAGTAGAACAATTGACATTGATTCGGCAAAGGCTGAAGACAGCTCAAGACAGACAAAAGAACTATGCTGATAATCGCAGACGGAACTTGGAGTTTGCTGTGGGGGACAAAGTATTTTTGAAGGTAGCACCATGGAAAGGCGTAATCAGATTTCGACAGCGAGGTAAACTAACACCTCGGTATATTGGCCCATACAGTATTACAGCCCGAGTTGGGCCGGTGGCCTACCGGTTGAATTTACCGTCAGAGTTGGAGAGAATTCATAATGTGTTCCATGTGTCGATGCTACGGAAGTATGTGCCAGATTCATCGCATGTGTTGGAGTCGCCGCCCATAGAGATTGCCAACGACTTGTCATATCAAACTCAACCGGTAGCGATAGTAGACAGAGCAGTGAAACAATTGCGAAGTCGTTCCGTGCCGATGGTTTCAGTCTTGTGGCGAAGTGACATGATGGAAGAACGGACTTGGGAACCAGAACAACTGATGAAAGAGCAGTATCCACAATTGTTCAACAATTCGGGTAAGTGAATTTCGAGGACGAAATTCTTATAAGGAGGGGAGGATGTGAGACCTCACCCTTCTGAGAGTAGCTTACAATAGATTGCAGATTTGATTCGTAAATTTTTTTTCGTTGGGTGCGTCAGCTTTAGGGAGTCCTTAGCGTGTTTGAGTGCTTTAGGGTGTCTAGGTGTGATCGAGAGTACGTTAGAAGCGTGATTGAGGATTGAGTCAGTGGAAATTGGAATTTGACAGATTATGACCCGTTTTGAGTGACCATGAATTTTTGGGTCAATTACTATTCATCGAGCCCAAATACTATTCATAAGCCCAATTGATTAATTGTGTCAGCCCATGTACTAGCTAACCCATTAGTTACACTTGTGTCAGCCCATGTACTTGCTAACCCATTAGTTACACTTATGTCAGCCCATGTACTTGCTAACCCATTAGTTACACTTGTGTCAGCCCATGTACTTGCTAACCCATTAGTTACACTTATGTCAGCCCATGTACTTGCTAACCCATTAGTTACACTTGTGTCAGCCCATGTATAACCCATTAGTTACACTTAAGTCTTGCCAATTGTGCATTAAACACAGCAGACCATTCATTTCATCTGCCCTAAATTCCTTTCCCCGTTTTTCTCTTCTCTTCACCATCCAAGAGCACCAACATTCACCTTCAACTCATTTTTACCTCAGAAATTGTTAGGGGATCATACCCTAACACTTCCCTAGTGTTTTCCACACATTTCCACTGGTAGTTTGGTGGGTGGGGGTGATTTCTAGAGCTGTTTTCATTCTGGACGAAAATTGAGATTTTACTGGTAAGTGGTTTAATTCTTGTTTCCATGCTTCTAAGATAGTTCCTTTAGGTTGCTAGTAATGTTGCTGAGTTAATTTAGTGAGTGATTGTGTCTGGAAACACCCTGAAAGTTTTGTGTAATTCTCGGGTGAACAGTGTCAGAGGGTGGAATTTGAATGTTCTTGATGAATTAGGTGTATTGGTTGCATGAGATAAGTTCTGTATGTTCGGAATATGAGTTGAGGGATACAGGTTTTGTCATTAAGTGTTATTATGATGTGTGAATGCTTACTGGTCAGAGTTGTGATTAAGGGGGAATGGTTGTGAGTTTATGGAGTGGTATGAGTTTGAGCAGTGACATTAAATTGTTCAATTGCAGAGGAGTGTTAGGTGGTAATTGTGAGAGGGTCCTTTAGGTTTCAATTTCAGTTGTAGTTTCTGATCACTTGAACTCAGGGTAGCTTACGGTTCTCTGACTGCCTTATGTGTATAGGTGGTATTGCGGCAGCTGAGAAAGGCAAAGGTATCGCTGGTACGTCGTCAGCGCGACAAGAGGTGGGAGTTTAAGTTTCATCTGCACATGCGTACTGGTTTGTTTAATTAAAATTGGATTGCATGGTTTGATTTGAATAGAGGCATTGCTGGTACTCTGATAATTAATCATGTTAGACTCATATGAATGCTTGTCATACTTTGGAACGCATTAAATGTATGTTCAAAACTAAGCATGATGGTTGTGTGATGTGCATTGTGTTGCCTTGAGTGAATTGCTGCTTGTAACTGAGTGTGTGGCAACACAAGGGAGACTTGTTAAAAATGTGGGATTGGCCTAATGTGGAATTGTATAAATACATAGCATGCATTACAAGTTTTTCCTAAACAATGTGGTATAAGCATTTTCTTAGGAATTTACTGGAATTGACGAACTATGCTTGATCAAGCTAGGTAAGTATATGGGGATCCCAGCTGAGGGGACAGTTGCTTACCTTGGAGGGTTATGGAGGATATATCTGTATGAATGGTTACTCGAGTGCACTATAAACTATCAGTCCTCATGATGCTATATGCATACATCTACGAAACTGAGATGGAATCTGATAATTTGATTTCTCCATTCAGTTTCGGACAACCTTGATGGTAGGGGTTTTGAACTGCTAAATTAAAACCATCAATGGGCTTCCAGGTGATCCTTTAGCGGGGATTATTCGGGAGTGGTTTGTGTCCACCCTGGTAGATTTTGGGCATACTAGCCGTGTATCAGAAAGATGATTTTCTGCAATTGCATAATGTTTTGGTCATTGTGCATTGTGCATTGAGAATTTCGTTATGTGCATATATGAGCATGAGACTCAATTGTGTTACGTACTTGCTTACAAACTGATTTAGTAACTGCCTCTATTCCAACGTTTGTGCTTATGACGCGGTACTCCCACTGAGGTCCTTTGATCTCACCCCCCTTGCTTTATTTTCCTCAGGGCTAAATTGAGAGACTAGCAGTTCAGCTCCCAGGTTACGATTCCATTGTTGGTCGTGTAGGGCTGGACATTGTACTCCACACATTTTGGACACTCGGCATTATTTGTGTTGTAGGTATACATTTGACGTGTGCATATGTATGCTAAACGTGTGAATCTGGAATTTAAATTTTATACTGCAAAGTTTATATGACAGTGCGATGTTTGACAGAATTATATCGTGGGTTGATATGTGTAAAAGACTTCCGCTGACGGTTAATAATTCCGTTGTTGATTTTGCCGAGTTTTTATAATAACGTGCCATGCTTCAATTTCAAAGAAAAATTTTCAGATTGGGAAATGATTTTACAGTAAGCCTTGTGTGGTTCCGATTGATCCACCCGTTGGGTCGATCGGGGTTACACGGCGGTGAGGTTCCCATTTACCGGAAACGGGTCCTCACAATACATGCCTATGTTGATGTGTTTGAGAGCATCCAGAGTTCGGCTTGACAGTGATGATTCAGGGGCTTTGGTTGCACAGCTTGTTGTCAAGCCTACTTTGCTTGACGAAATAGGAACCAAGCAACTCGAAGATGCAGTATTGGTTCGAGTACGACAGCAGGTTGAGGGCGATGACGGTGGTACTAACGTGGCCAGTGAATACCGTATGCGAGAGGATGGCATTTTGACATTTCGTGGTCGAGTGTGTATTCCCCGTGATGAGAAGCTGCGACAGTTAATTTTGATGGAAGCACACAGTTCAACGTTTTCAATTCATCCAGGCAGCACCAAAATGTACAAAGACTTACGAGAGCAGTATTGGTGGTCAGGGATGAAGAGACACATTGCAGAGTTCGTGGCAAAGTGTCTAGTGTGTCAGCAAGTTAAGGCAGAACATCAGAGACCTGCAGGATTACTACAATCATTACCTATTCCGGAATGGAAATGGGAATATGTGACGATGGATTTTGTGACAGGGTTGCCGAGGTCACAGCGAGGCCACGATGCAATATGGGTGATAGTGGACAGACTGACGAAGTCTGCACACTTCCTCCCCATTAAAACGACGGATACACCAGAGAAATTGGCCATGAAATATCTTGACGAGATAGTGAAGTTACATGGAGTCCCGGTATCCATTGTGTCAGATAGGGATCCGCGTTTTACTTCCAGATTTTGGAAGCAATTTCATAATGCCTTGGATACAAAGTTGAACTTCAGCACAGCCTTTCATCCACAAACAGATGGACAATTGGAGAGAACAATACAGACCTTGGAGGACATGCTTCGGGCATGTGTGTTGGAGAGACAGACGTCGTGGGAGCGATGCTTACCGTTAGCAGAATTCGCTTACAACAACAGTTTTCAGGTTTCTATTGGCATGGCGCCATATGAAGCGTTGTATGGGAGACGATGTCGCACGCCGTTGTGCTGGGACGAAGTGGGTGAACGGAAACTTGATAGTCCTGAACTAATCGGTCAGGCAGTAGAACAATTGACATTGATCCGGAAAAGGCTGAAGACAGCTCAAGACAGACAAAAGAACTATGCTGATAATCGCAGACGGAACTTGGAGTTTGCTGTGGGGGATAAAGTATTTTTGAAGGTAGCACCATGGAAAGGCGTAATCAGATTTCGACAGCGAGGTAAACTAACACCTCGTTATATTGGCCCATACGGTATTACAGCCGGAGTTGGGCCGGTGGCCTACCGGTTGAATTTACCGTCAGAGTTGGAGAGAATTCATAATGTGTTCCATGTGTCGATTCTACGGAAGTATGTGCCAGATTCATCGCATGTGTTGGAGTCGCCGCCCAATAGAGATCGCCAATGACTTGTCATATCAGACTCATCCGGTAGCGATAGTAGACAGAGCAGTGAAACAATTGCGAAGTCGTTCCGTGCCGATGGTTTCAGTCTTGTGGCGAAGTGACATGATGGAAGAACGGACTTGGGAACCAGAACAACTGATGAAAGAGCAGTATCCACAGTTGTTCAACAATTCGGGTAAGTGAATTTCGAGGACGAAATTCTTATAAGGAGGGGAGGATGTGAGACCTCACCCTTCTGAGAGTAGTGTACGATAGAGTGCAGATTCGATTCGCAAATTTTTATGTTGGGTGCCTCAGCCTTAGGGAGTCCTTAGCATGTTTGAGTGTTTTTGGGTGTCTAGATGTGATCGAGAGTACGATAGAATGCGAGATTGAGGATTGAGTCAGTGGAATTTGACAGATTATGACCCGTTTTGAGTGACCATGAATTTTTGGGTCGATTACTATTCATCGAGCCCAAATACTGTTCATCGAAGCCCAAACACTATTCGTAAGCCCAATTGCTTAACCGAAAATTTCAGACACCCGTATTGTCACACAAAATTTTATTCGGGTCATTTGGTATGATACGGGCTGTGAAATTAGCGTTTCTGTACTTGGCAGACCTTGGGATTTAGCCCAATTCAGTCTCAGCCCCAACCCATTGTGTCAGCCCATGTACTAACCCATTAGTTACACTTAAGTCTTGCCATTTGTACATTAAACCCAGCCCATGTACTAGCTAACCCATTAGTTACACTTAAGTCTTGCCATTTGTGCATTAAACCCAGCAGACCATTCATTTCATCTGCCCTAAATGCCTTTCCCGTTTTTCTTTTCTCTTCACCATCCAAGAGTACCAACATTCACCTTCAACTCAGTTTTCCCTCAGAAATCGTTAGGGGATCATACCCTAACACTTCCCTAGTGTTTTCCACACATTTCCACTGGTAGTTTGGTGGGTGGGGGTGATTTCTAAAGCTGTTTTCATTCTGGACGAAAATTGAGATTTTACTGGTAAGTGGTTTAATTCTTGTTTCCATGCTTCTAAGATAGTTCCTTTAGGTTGCTAATAATGTTGCTGAGTTAATTTAGTGAGTGATTGTGTCTGGAAACACCCTGAAAGTTTTGTGTAATTCTCGGGTGAACAGTGTCAGAGGGTGGAATTTGAATGTTCTTGATGAATTAGGTGTATTGGTTGCTTGAGATAAGTTCTGTATGTATGGAATGTGAGTTGAGGGATACAGGTTTTGTCATTAAGTGTTATTGTGATGTGTGAATGCTTGCTGGTCAGAGTTGTGATTAAGGGGGAATGGTTGTGAGTTTATGGAGTGGTATGAGTTTGAGCAGTGACATTAAATTGTTCAATTGCTGAGGAGTGTTGAGTGGTAATTGTGAGAGGGTCTTTTAGGTTTCAATTTCAGTTGTAGTGTCTGATCACTTGAACTTAGGGTAGCTTACGGTTCTCTGATTGTCTTATGTGTATAGGTGGTACTGCGGCAACTGAGAAAGGCAAAGGTATCGCTGGTACATCGTCAGCGCGACAAGAGGTGGGAGTTTAAGTTTCATCTGCATACGCGTACTGGTTGATTTGTTTAATTAAAATTGGATTGCATGGTTTGATTTGAATAGAGGCATTGCTGGTACTCTGATAACTAATCATGTTAGACTCATATGAATGTTTGTCATGCTTTGGAACGCATTAAATATATGTTCAAAACTAAGCATGATGGCTGTGTGTTGTGCATTGTGTTGCCTTGAGTGAATTGCTGCTTGTAACTGAGTGTGTGGCAACACAAGGGAGACTTGTTAAAAATGTGAGATTGGCCTAATGTGGAATTGTATAAATACATAGCATGCATTACAAGTTTTCCCTAAACGATTCTTAGGAATTTACTGGAATTGACGAACTATGCTTGATCAAGCTAGGTAAGTATATGGGGATCCCAGCTGAGGGGACAGTTGCTTACCTTGGAGGGTTATGGAGGATATATCTGTATGAATGGTTGAGTGCACTATAAACTATCAGTCCTCATGATGCTGTATGCATACATCTACGAAACTGAGATGGAATCTGATAATTTGATTTCCTCCATTCAGTTTCGGACAACCTTGATGGTAGGGGTTTTGAACTGCTAAATTAAAACCATCAATGGGCTTCCAGGTGATCCTTTAGCGGGGATTATTCGGGAGTGGTTTGTGTCTGCCCCGGTAGGTTTGGGCATACTAGCCGTGTATCAGAAAGATGATTTTCTGCAATTGCATAATGTTTTGGTCATTGTGCATTGTGCATTGTGCATTGTGAATTTCGTTATGTGCATATATGAGCATGAGACTCAATTGTGTTACGTACTTGCTTTACAAACTGATTTAGTAACTGCCTCTATTCCAACGTTTGTGCTTATGACGCGGTACTCCCACTGAGGTCCTTTGATCTCACCCCCCCTTGCTTTATTTTCCTCAGGGCTAAATTGAGAGACTAGCAGTTCAGCTCCCAGGTTACGATTCCATTGTTGGTCGTAGGGCTGGAAGTACTCCACACATTTTGGACACTCGGCATTATTTGTGTTGTAGGTATACATTTGACGTGTGCATATGTATGCTAAACGTGTGAATCTGGAATTTAAATTTTATACTGCAAAGTTTATATGACAGTGAGATATTATGTGAAATGTGTGACAGAATTATATCGTGGGTTGATATGTGTAAAAGACTTCCGCTGACGGTTAATAATTCCGTTGTTGATTTTGCCGAGTTTTTATTATAACGTGCCATGCTTCAATTTCAAAGAAAAGTTTCAAGAATGGAAAATGATTTTTACAGTAAGCCTTGTGTGGTTCCGATTGATCCACCTGTTGGGTCGATCGGGGTTGCACGGCGGTGAGGCTCCCATTTACCGGGAACGGGTCCTCACACAGCCTATCCCACCTAAACATACCATAACCCACTAAGAAATTTCGAAATTTATCTCATTCCTCTCAAATTCTGATTTTTGCCTAAACCCTAGCCGAAACTCCTTGATCTTCATCTTGGCATAACTCTCTCATCCTTTATCGGATTTCTGTAAATAATAGCTTGTTGGAAAGATATTTCTGCCCTCTTTCCAACCATTTTGTGTTTTTATCTGTAGGATAGATTTCTTTGTCAAAAGTTAAGTCATAATTTGGCAAAATTGCTAAAATCTACTTAAACTTCAAAATAGTATAACTCTTTCATCGTTTGTCGGATTCTTGCAAATAATAGCTTGTTGGAAAGCTATTTCTGTTCTCTATCCATATATCTTGGGTTTTTTTCCTGGAGGGTTGTTTTTCTTTGTCATAATTTAGGTCATAATGCGGCAGGATTAGGTTTCAAGATTTTATGATTCTGTCTTCAATTAATTTATGTTATTAATCCTTTTCTTCATATGATTGTTTAACATTCATTCATGATGTAAAATCATGAATTCATCCTGTGCATCTTCCCTATTCATGAAATCAGTATGCCCTACCTTTGCCCTATTGATGTCTATCTTAACCTATTGGATTCTAATCTTGTTTCTTTTGATTGTACATGTTATAAACACCTATTCCTTTCTTAATTTCATGAAATCACAACCTCTAACCACTCTAATGTTGAAATTGTAAGTTGCTCTATAAACCTTAAGGTGTTGCCGAAATTTGTATATTGAATTAGGGTGAATAATCAACTTGATTCTTACTGAATTTTTGGCCATCATATCACGCAATCAGGGGAAATATATTGCTGCATCCGGATCACTGGATTTGGGTAGGTTAATTGGTAAAGATTCCCAATGCCTTTGGGTTTTAATTAAGTAATCTTGTGGCTTAGTATTGTGTGGTCTTTGCCTTGTAATTCTTTAGGAGATTCTGATCTTATTGGAAAGGAAAAAGATTGCATCTAATTCAGACACGTGAGTGGCAGGATCTATGCCTCATCGGTTCTTTCGGTTACCTTATTGTTTGATTGTTTGAATATGATTGAATTCGATTGCCTATCTTGGATATATGCTTGTGGAATGTGTGATTAGGATAATAAGGAATCTCAGAAGTTATGACTTTGAGGATTGATCTTTGATTTGTATTATGATTTGATTGAGGATCCTTTGTTGAGATTTGTGTATGCGTATACTATGTGTGTATGCGTGTATGTGCCTTGTTTATGCTTTGTTTGAAGGATCCTTTTGTCGCTGGCCATGTGAGGTAAGTATTGTTGCTCCTAGGGAGAGGGGAGATGCTTACCAAATCGGGAGGTTCATGGGTTGTTATTCCTAGCAAGAGCTCGCTAGATGTCTTGTAGGCCGATTCAAGTCCAGACGTCAGCAAGCCTTATATGTGAGGACCCGAACCCGGTAATTGGGCTCCTCACCGCCGTGCAGTCCCAATTGGCCCAACTCGTGGCCCAATTAAAACCACACAAGGCTTATCCTCAAATCAAACTCGTAAAATAAATAAAATTACATATAAATTTGAACCTTCTTAATTTTCTTTAAAATGGAGCATGCATTTAACCGGAAACCTCGACACAACAAAATCAATCACAGAGTGCAATCACAAACAGCGGAAGACTTAATTTCACACACAACAGGCCACACGGCCCCAAACATACTTTATCAAAATAAGTCCATTAACATGCATCAACCCAAACCCAATAAGGGATCACAGTTTCAATAAACAAGTATGCAAACAAGATAAGCAAGCATACACAAATCCAAAATAATAATGATAGTGTCGAGTTCTCAAACGTGTCATATGCAGTAGTCCAGCCCTAAGACAAACCAGAAATCTCGACCTCACAAATAAGTCAGCTACACTGGCTCTCGACCTAGTCCTGAAAAATATCAACAAGAGGGGGATGAGATCTCAAGGACCTCAGTGAAAGTCACAGCGTCATAAACAATTCCGGTGGAATNAAACCAGAAACCTCGACCTCAAAAGGAAGTCAGCTAGCCAAGCCTCAACCTAGTCCTGAAAAGACAACAACAAGAGGGGGTGAGATCTCGAGGACCTCAGTGAGAGTCACAGCGTCATAAACAATTACGGTGGAATAGAGGCACATACGAAAACAAGTATAAACAATATAATGCTTAATAATAAAATCACATTTAATCCATGATGCTAATCGTGCAACGAACTCATATAAATAAAATCAATTACGTATGAATGAGTTTGAAATCATAAACCAATATGTCGAGCACAAGTCCAAATATTACAAAATCTCAAAGTCTCAAACACGTGGCTACTATGCCAAAATCTCTCGGGGAGGACCACTAAAACCGCTTCGCCTGATAACCCGGGCCAAAGGGAAATCGGAAGCCCACTGGTGGCTAATTTAAATACACATTTTCAAATAAATATAAATCCCCTGCCACCAGTGTTGTCCTAGGGAAATGTGGAGAAAACGCACTATCACACAAATCCCAACTCACGCACAACTCGCAAAGCCCGAAGGCATATCATGTATAGCCTGATACTCACACCGTCACAAGGCCTATACTCACCACCTTATACTCCTAGGCAAGGGAATACCCTTCTATCTAAGGGTGCTCATCCACTTACCTCCGCATTGGCCAAGCGTTGTTATCGTCAATTCCAAGATCAAATCCTAGAAATCGTATATGAATATACGTACTTCGCAATTGTGAAAAAGATCTCAAATCATATCATAATTCAAATCGATTATGATGCAATCCAAAAACAATTCAAAAGCTCGCATAAAAGTCCCACATTTTAAGAAATCAATATAAATCAATTAATTCTCGCAAAGTATCTCAATCACGTCACAAGCATGCATATAGGTCCATAAAAATATTTTATGCATCATAAACATGCCACACGCATAATGAACCTAATATGCAAAGTCATGCATCAATGCACATATTGCCTCTATTCAAAAACAAGCATATATCCGATTTTAATTAATAAAACCAAAACATTTCCGTGCATGTAAATGAAACATAGTCTCCCACCTCTTGACGCGCAGACGACTCGACGGCTAAGCCTTTGCCCTTATCGATCGCTGAAATACCACCTAAACAATCATACACACAAAATCGTACTAAGAACAAACCCAAAAATAATAAACTCGAAAAATGACCAGAAATAAAAACAATCTACGAGACTCCTCAAACACTCACTCTAAGTCCCAAATTATTCAATTAACCTCTAGAAACTCAAACCACTCAATTCCTTAAGAAAATAATAAATTCCCTCACATACACAATTGATCCTAAGTTCAATTTCCAATTCCAAGCTCCACCAACATCAAAATTGGTTTCCTAATTCGACCAACCTACTCTACAACACATAAACAACCTAACTCAAGCAATGGCATCAACCAATTTCACCCAATTTCATCCAATTCCATCCAATTTCACAAAATCACATAAATCCCGAAATTACCAAAATGCCATTGATACCCAAAATGATCAATCATGGATCAATTAATGTTTTCAATCAATCTAAGGTATCAGGATATGTTAAGGGACATCTAATCTTGCTAATTCAACCACAAATCGAAAGAGGAATTGAAGAAATCAAGTAAAACTTCATAAAATCCGAAAATACAAAATAATACCTAAATAAATGAAAAACCCCTATAAACAAACACCAAACCTGAGGAAATTCAAGGAGGAAGGTTGGTTTTAGGTTCTGGAACAAGACCCACTCCTTAATTTGATGTTGAAATGAATTGGGAGGATTTTTGGGTTTTGGGAGCTTTGTGTTCTTGGCAAAATGGAACAAAATGGGGGAAATGGCTTGCTTTTTCCTGCTGTCTCCCGTGCACTAAGGGGGAAGAATAAGTGGGGGTGTTCATACGTTGACTTTGACTTTGACCTCTTTTTTTTTTTTTTTTTTTAAATTCTCCTAACCTGCCTTATTAATAAAATAGCCCAATTATATGATAACTGAGGTAAAATAAAAATTAAAAGCTCAAAATATTGAAGTCGGGCTTTTAAAACGTAATTGGACTCGAGAAACTGAAATCGGGCCCACGAACGGTAAATCGGCCCAAAGGCCTACGGCCACTCAAAACGGGCCTCCAAAAATCTTTATACGGGTCAAAAGAGTAGATTGGGCTATATCCTCAGGACTCAAACCTCAAACAATGCATCAATCGACTAATTAATCTAATGCACGTTAAATCTCCAAAACGACACGTCGTGCAAATTATCGACATACCACCAACGACATGACGTTCTAAATATTCTAAACATGACACCTAGGCTCTATGACTATGTCCACGTCACTCGGTCAAAAGGTCAGCTATGACGGTCAAATGGTCAACTCACTCAAATGGACCAATCCGAACAATGTAACTAAATTCGACTGCTGACTAGACTATCAAAAAGACGGGGTCTCACAATACTACTGTTGTTTTGTGAAGAATTTTTCATCGCTTGCCGCACCATTGACAAAACTGACACGAAGGGTGACCCGTTCGTGTGGAACAGAAATGCCAACGAAGTTTTGAAGAACTGAAAAACCAGTTAGTTTCCACACCTACCTTACTTTACCTATTTACAGAAAGGAGTATGTGGTTTACAGCGATGCGTCGAAATCCGGACTTGGATGCGTATTGATGGAAGACGGGAAAGTCATTGCTTATGCTTCCCGACAGTTACGACTGGATGAAAGCAACTACCTTGCGTATGATTTGGAGCTTGCAGCCATGGTGTTTGCACTGAAAATATGGCGACATTACTTATACGGCGAGACGTGCCGAATCTTCACCGACCACAAAAACCTGAACTACCTCCTTATGCAAAAAGAATTGAATATGAGAAAACGAAGATGGTTAGAGCTGATAAAGACTCCGATTTGATCATCCAATATCATCCTGGAAAGGAAAATGTTATTGGTGATGCCTTGAGCTGAAAGTTTCATCCTCCTTCCCCAACGGTTTTGGCTTACATGCGCACCCATTACAAGCCTATGTTGCTGGATTTGAAAGCTAATTGTGTGCATCTTGGCACTGATTTTTCTGTATTGTTATTAGATAGAATCGAAGTCACACCTACCTTGATTGAGGAAATCTAGAATCAGCAATTAGAGGATCCAAAACTGATTGAAATTCGGAAGCAATTTTCTGATGGTGTTGATGCCATAGTTCGTGATTTCAGAATACGACATGACGAAGTACTTGTCTTCAGAAACCGGGTATGTGTTCCATAAGATGTTAATATTTGTAACATTATTCTATCGAAGGCATATAGTTCGAAGTTCACTATCTATCCCGGAAGCACTAAGATGTATCAAGATTTAAAGGAGCAGTATTGGTGGCCGAACATGAAAGGCCACATTGCTGAGTTTGTTGCTCAATGCCTCGTTTGTCAACAAGTAACGATTGAACATCAACGACCCGCTGGTCTACTTTAGTCACTCCCGATTGCAGAATGGAAGTCGGAGCATGTTACAATGGATTTTTTGACCGGCTTGCCTAATTCGCAGTGAGGATATGATGCCATTTGGGTGATTGTGGATCGATTGAGGAAATCTGCACACTTCCTTCCTATACGTGTGACGGATACACTTGAGAAATTGGCTGTTCGTTACTTGGACGAGATTGTTCGATTGCATGGAGTGTCAGTTTCCATCATTTCAGATCGTGACCCTCGATTCACCTCACGATTTTGGGAGAAATTCCAGAATGTGCTGGGTTCGAGATTGAATTTCTGTATAGCATTTCATCCCCAAACCGATGGCCAATCAGAAACGACAATTCAGACACTCGAAGAGATGTTACGTGCGAGTGTGTTGGACCAGCAAACCGTTTAGGATTGATGCCTTCCATTGGAAAAATTTTCTTACAACAATAGCTTTTATGTAAGCATCGGTATGACATTTTACGAAACATTATATGGGAGACGAAGCCAAACTCCCATTTGATGGAATGAAGTAGGCGAGAGAAGCCTAGACTATCTGGAATTCATTGATCAAGCAACAGAGTAGTTGAACTTGATTTGTGAAACCCCAAATTTTGAGTCCTAGAAGTCCAGAAGCCAGTGCAGGTGAAAAGACGATTTTTTCCATGAAGGAAAAGATGTGTGATGGCCGAATTTGGTAAGAGTGGTACGGTAGTTTATTCTAATATAAATTCCCTTTAATCGAAGTCCTTATAGATAGGTAATTTCCTTAGAGATTAAAATCTCTAAAAATAGGGGAAGATAATTACCAAATTTAATTATGATAATTATCTTACTTTAATTAAGCCATGAAGATAGGGATTATAATCTCATAACCATCTTGTATAAATAGAAGCCAACCCCACAAAAATCATTCATAGAAAGCACACAAAAATCGTATAGCCTAAAACCCTAACACCTCCCTATATCTGCCAAAATTTCAATTGTCGGATTCTTGCAAATAATAGCTTGTTCGAAAGCTCTCTTCATCCTCTTTTCAACCATCTTTAGTTTTTCGTCAGGAGGTTAGTATTTCTTTCTCATAAGATAAGTCAAAAATCGGCAACGGAATTAGTTTTTTGCCAAATATTTTTGAAATTCAAAATAGTATAACTCTTTCATCGTTGGTTGTATTCCTAGAAATAATAGCTTGTTGGAAAGCTCTCTTCATCCTCTTTCCATCCATATTCTGTTTTTCATGAGGAGGTTAGTATTTCTTTCTCATAAGATAAGTCAAAAATCAGCGATGGATTAGGTTTTGCCAAATCTTCTTGAACTTCAAAATAGCATAACTCTTTCATCATTTGTTGTATCTCTATAAATAATAGCTTGTTAGAAATCTCTTTTCATCCTCTTTCCAACCATATATGTGTTGTTTTTTTGACATAGATATTTCCTTGTCTAAGGTTAATTCGAAAATCGGCGACGGAATTAATAATTTTTTTGTCTTCGGTTGATTTCTGTTATCGTTTTGAATATTCTTATGATTGCTTAGCATTTATTCATGATGTATGATCATGAATTTCCTTCTTTTAAACTTCTCTATGCTTAAAGTCGAAATTGTTCTATGTCCTACTTTTAGCGACGAAATTTGCATAGTTAATTGTAATGGTAATTTAGGTTAAATCTTGTTAAGTTCCTGGCTATCACATCACACATCCAAGGGGGAGGCACCTGCAGCATCTGATCACTGGTTTTTTATAGGTTTGGTGAGTGAAATTGGTAAAGAAATAGGGTATTAAATTGATTATTAAATATGCATGATTACTTTGTTTTCGTCTTTTCCTGGTGATAATGTAGGTGGTTCGGAACTACCTAATAAAGGAAAATGAGTAGATTCTTGTTCAGAGACAAGATAGGTAGGATCTACCCATCATCTATTATTTTCTTGATGTTACTAATACCTTCCCTTGTGTGGTTTGGGATGCCCAAGTCCGTGTGTGGCCTGGGAAGACTTGTCCTTATGTGGCAAGATGACTTAATTGGCTTACTGATTAGCTTGTGTGTTAACCATTTACCCTTTTTGCAGTAAGCCTTGGACAACCAGGTGGAAGGGGATGGCCTTTCTTCTTCAATTCCGAGAGTAATCTAATGAGTTCCACCTACCTGTGTACTTCTGATAATTTTGGAAGTATTTGTAGTCCTCCCTCAACCATAGATTCGGCCCGAACCCCTTTCTGAATAATTCTTGAATTACGTGATCCCCTTTAGAAGTTTAGGAATGATCTAATACTAAATGGGATATTTGTGTTTAGATTTTATGCAGATCTTATGATGCTGTGACCCTACTGAGATTTTTTTAATCTCATACCGTTTTTTTTACCATTATTCAGGCTTAGGTACATCCACTGTCCGTGGTACCAGTGTGTGAGATCAAGGCTGCACGGTAGGGCGATATTGCATCACATTTGCATACTTGTTCCTTGTTTACTTGCGTATATATCAGGAATGATTGAGCTACTTTTTGGTTTATTTTCAGATCCCTCATTTGCTTGCTAGTTTCGAAACATGTTGGAGGATTTCTTGCTGATTGTTTGGATCCCTATGGGACTTGTGTTTTATGAACCCAATGATTTAATCTAAAGACTTCCGCTGATGTTTTATTTATTTTGTATGTTACCAGAATAGTTTTCCAATATCATACTCCAATTGTTGTTAAAAATTGAAATAAACATGCTATAAAAATCAGAAGTTAATGGTAAGTCTGGTGAGATTCTGATAGGTCCTAGGTGTCAATTGGGCATATTTGGGTTTCACGGCGGTGATAACCTTAATCGAAGCAAATAGTAATAGTTAGGAATTGTGGTCGTCACAGGTTTGGTTGCGGAGCATGGTTTAGGGAAAATAATTTGTTATATACTAACTTATTTGTTGATTTTGGTGATTGTAGGTAAGAACATGCGCACACACTCACTCACTTAGGAGCTAATACCGAAAGTAAACTAATGCTAAAAGGAGGTTGATTTCTAAGATTTAAGTAATGAGATTGATAATCTGATTTGCTGTATGTTTATGAATATTCTTATGCCTGGTATGCCTTGATGTGCTTCGGTGAGTGTTTGTTGTGTTTCTTATCATTGCTAAGAATGTGTGTGTTGATTTAAGCATGCTGCCGAGTGTCCATATTCGACTCTTACATTGCTGAATGTATATGTATGTGGTTGTTGGTGTGTATTGCTGAATATGGATGTTGTGTGAAACCATGCTTGCTTAATGTTTGATGATGATTTCTGAGAGTATATATATATGGGTGTTGATGTAATTGCCGAGAATACTTTTGCATGTGTGCATGAGATTTTTTAAAATTTGTATATTGCTTTCCAGTATATGTGTATCATCCGATGCACACCTCTCCACCAGGTACCACTTCTGTTTATCATATTTAGTTATATGTTGAGTAATAAAGGTGTATACGTGTAGTACGGCACGCTCGAGGCTACAAAGGGATCAACGAGGTAGGTTTGAGATTCAGCGTGAACAACAACCTATTGAGCAAGAATAGCTGAATGCACAAAATGAGCAGGAAAGGCAAGCAGAGCCCGAAAACCAATCTGAGGCACCAGCCGCACCAGTCATTGATCCTGTCACGGAAAAAATCTTAAACGTATTACAAGGAATTACTGCAAATCAGCAGCGTATGGAGGTGCAAATTCAGAATGCTCCTGCACCTGCACCAATGGAAGAACCTATTCCTCCACTTAAACCTGTACAGCTGGCACATCCTAAGGAAACCGAGAGACTTCCCGTCGTGATTACAAAATTGTTGAAGGAAGCTCGACAATTAGGATGTAAAGATTTCAATGGTTCAGCCGGAGCTGCTGCCTCTTGTGAGTGGATAGACACCTTATGCCGAGTATCCTTGTTCTTGCATATCTTGAATGATGACAAGGTTGCCATTGCTACATTCCTACTTGAGGAAGAAGCCCTCGCATGGTGGACATCTGCTAGCTTGCGATTCGGCAATCGTTTACCAACTTGGGAAGAATTCCGGTACGAATTTGACGAAAGATTTTATATGAGATTCCATGAAAACGAGTAGCGACAACTTTTTTAAAACTTAAACAAGGCACCTATTCGGTGGTGGAATATGAGAAAGTGTTAAGGGAGTTGTCCCGATTTGCACCAGAAGAAGATCGTACACCGCACTAGCTTGCGAGACGATTTTAGGATGGGTTGAATACCGAACTCAAAACCATCGTTGGTACGACACCGGTGCAGAATTTGCAAGAACTGATTGTTGCTGAGACTAAAGCCGAAAAGATCGTGCAAATTGAGAAGCCATCCGCAGCCACTAGTTGTGGATATTGGCGAGATTCGTAGTTCAAATGACGAATGGGACCATATCCTTTAAGGTCCTATCCTCCAAAAATTAGTGGCAATGGAAATACCAACAGAAAGAACTTTTCTTGTTCAAATTCCAATGGTTCTTCGTGGAATTCTCAGCAACGGCGATGTTACAATTGTGGCGAGATGGGACATATCCAGAGGGAATGCCCGAAACCAAGATGAATCACAGGTGTACCAAATGCAGGCCGAGGTGGGAATGCCAACCCCGCCAGACCACCAACACGAGCACCAGGAGGACCATCCAACGGATCCACAAGTGAGGCGCAACCAAGACCAACAAGGCTCTTTACCCTAACTGATGCCGAGGCTAGTCCTGATGTGGTGATAGGTACTATTTCGGTCTTTTCTCAAAATGCTAAGGTATTATTAGATCCCGAAGAAAATAGATCATTTGTAAGTCCAAGGATAGCACTTAGCACGGATCAGCCTCTATCTTTCTTGACTCCTCCTACAGCGGTTCTAACTCCATTGGGAGAGCAACTGATTTGAGATCTAGTCTACATCGGCTGTGCTATACATATGGGTTCGAATGTACTTGAAGTGGATCTGATTCCATTAAACATCCGAGAGCTGGATGTGATCTTAGGCATGGAATATCTGGCAAAATATCAAACCCGTATAGAGTGTTTCACCAAGCATGTGTGGTTTATTTTTTTTGATGATGCTGAATACTATTTTGAAGGTGATAGGCGAGTTGTTCCAACTTGCATGATTTCCTGGCTTAAGGTGAAGCGATTAATCAACAAAGGACGTACATCATACCTCACGCACGTACATGATATTTTTAAAGAATCCTTGGCTCTGGATTCTGTTCTAGTGGTTTGTGAATTTCCAGAAGTATTTCTAGAACACATAGCCGGGCTACCATCAGCAAGTCAAGTGGAATTCGGTGTTGAGCTGGTGCCTGGTACAAATCTGAGTTCCATTCCTCCGTATTGTATAGCTCCTGGGGAAATCAAGGAACTAAAAATGCAATTGGAAGATTTGCTGGATCGTGCTTTTCTGTTTGTAAAAAAGAAAGACGGTTCGTTGCGATTGTGCATCGATTATCGACAATTGAATCATGTGACTGTGAAAAACAAATTCCCTTTGCCGCGCATCGACAATTTGTTCGACCAACTCCAGGATGCAGCCATATTCTCTAAGATCGATCTCAGATCTGGATACCATCAATTGAGAGTTCGTGATGCTGATATTCCGAAGACCGCGTTCAGATTGCGATACGGCCACTACGAATTTCTGGTTATGCTGTTCGGCTTGATCAATGCACCAGCTGTGTTTATGGACTTGATGAATCGTGTGTTCTGCAAATTCTTGGATAAATTTTTGATAGTCTTCATTGATGACATTCTGATTTACTCAAAATTGGAAGAGGATTATGCTATGCTCTTGCAGATTGTGCTTAAAATCCTGAAAGATCGATGGTTGTTCGCAAAGTACTCAAAATGAAAATTCTGGTTTCGCGAAGTTAGTTTCCTTAGCCATATTGTTTCCGCCCAAGGTGTGTTAGTTGATCCAAAGAAGATTGAAGCTGTGATTGCTTGGGAACCTCCGCGAAGTGTGTTCGAAGTTTGTAGTTTCCTTGGCTTAGCAGGATACTACCGTCGCTTTGTGGAGAATTTTCATCGCTTGCCGGACCATTGAAAAAACTGACACGCAAGGGTGAGCCGTTTGTATGGAATGAGAAATGCCAGCAAAGTTTCGAAGAGCTAAAGAATTGGTTAGTTTCTGCATCTATCCTTACCCTACCTATTTACGGAAAGGAGTATGTGGTTTACAGTGACGCATAAAAATCTGGATTTGGATGCGTGTTGATGCAAGATAGGAAAGTCATTGCCTATGCTTCCCGGAAATTGCGACCGCACGAGAGCAACTACCCTACTTATGATTTGGAACTTGCAGCCGTGGTGTTTGCTTTAAATATATAGCGACATTACTTATACGGCGAGACGTGCCGAATCTTCACTGACCTCAAAAACCTGAAGTACCTCCTCACGCAAAAAGAATTAAATATGAGACAATGGAGATGGGTGGAGCTGATTAAAGACTATGATTTAATCATCGAATATCATCCTAGAAAGGAAAATATTGTTGCTGATGCCCTGAGCCAAAAATTTCATCCTCCTTCTCCATCAGTTTTGGCCTACATGCGCATCCATTACCTGCCGATGGTGTTGGAATTGAAAGCTAACCGTGTGCATCTTGGCACCGATTTTCCTGGTTCGTTGTTGGCACAAATCGAAGTCGCACCTACCTTAATTGAAAAAATCCGGAATCAATAGTTAGAGGATCTGAAATTTACTGAAATTCGGAAGCAACTTACTGATGGTGTTGATGCCATAGTTCGTGATTTCAGATTATGAGATGACGAAGTACTAGCCTTCAGAAACCGGGTATGTGTTCCACAAAATGTTGATATTCATAACCTTATTCTATTAAAAGCGTATAGTTCAAAATTCGCTATTCATCCTGGAAGCACTAATATGTACCGAGATTTGAAGGTGCAGTATTGCTGGCCAAACATGAAATGTCACATTGCTGAATTTGTTTCCCGATGCCTCGTATGTCAACAAGTAAAGATCGAACATCAAAGACCCGCTGGTCTACTTTAGTCACTTCCGATTCCAGAATAGAAGTGAGAGCACGACACAATGGATTTTGTGATTGGTTTGCCTAGATCGCAGCGAGGATACAATGCCATTTGGGTGATCATGGATCGACTAACGAAATATGCACATTTTCTTCCTATACATGTGACAGATACACTAGCAAAATTGGCTGTTCGTTACTTGGATGAGATTGTTCGATTGCATGGAGTACCAGTTTCTATTGTTTCAGATGGTGTCCCTCGTTTCACCTCACGATTTTTGAAGAAATTCTAGAATACGCTGGGTTCAAGATTGAATTTCAGTACAACATTTCATCCCCAAACCAATGGTCAATCAGAAAGGACGATTTAGACATCGAAGACATGCTATGAGTGAGTGTGTTGGATCAGCAAACCAGTTGGGATCGATGCCTACTGTTGGGAGAATTTGCTTACAACAATAGTTTTCATGTAAGCATCGGTATGGCACCCTATGAAGCACTATATGGGAGACGTTGTAGAACTCCCATTTGCTTGAATGAAGTAGGACAAAGATGCCTAGACAATCCGGAATTGATTGATCAAGCAACAGAGTAGTTGAACTTGATCCGACAATGGCTAAAAACAGCCCAAGATCAGTAGAAAAGCTACGTCGAAAATCGACGAAGGGAGCTGGAATTTTCTGTAGGTGACAAAATATTTTTGAAGGTCGACCCTTGGAAAGGAGTCCTTCGTTTTCAGCAGCGAGGTAAGTTAGCACCTAGCTATATTGGTCCATATGACATTGTCGAAAGAATCGGCCCTATTGCATACCGACTTGCCATACTTTCAAATATGGAAAGAATTCACAACGTATTTCACATTTCAATGCTAAGAAAGTATATGCAAGACCCTGCTTATGTGCTTAGAGAACCGCCAGTTGAAGTTGCTGAAGACCTATTCTATCCCGTACAGCCAGTTGCCATACTAGATCGGTCAGTTCAATAGTTTCACAGTCGAAGCGTGCCTATGGTACGAGTCATTTGGCATAATAGCCAACTTGAGGAACAGTCTTGGGAGATTAAGGAATCTATGCGTGCAAAATTTTCTTACTCGTTTATTTAGGTACTTGTGCTAAAATTTCGAGGACGAAATTTATATATGGAGAGGAGGATATGAAACCCCGAATTTTGAGTCCTAGAAGTCCAGAAGCCAGTGCAGGTGAAAAGATGATTTTGCCTCTGAATGAAATGATGTGTGATGGCCGAAATTGGTAAGAGTGGTATGGTAGTTAATTCTAGTATAAATTCCATCTAAGTCCTTATAGATAGGTAATTATCTTAGAGATTAAAATCCCTAAAAATAAGGGAAGATAATTACAGAATTTAATTCTGTTACTTATCTTATTTTAATTAAGATTTGAAGATAGGGATTATAATTTAATAACTATCTTATATAAATAGAAGCCAACCCCCACAAAAATCATTAATAGAAAACACACAAAAATTGTATAGCCTAAAACCCTAAAACCTCCCTGTATTTGGCAAAATTCGTTGAAACTTTAAACCAGTATACCTCACTCATCGCTTGTCGAATTCCTGAAAATAATAGCTTGTTGCAAAGCTCTGTTCATCCGCTTTCCAATAATCTGTGGGTTTTTTTCAGAAAATTAGTACTCTTTCTTATAAGATAATTCAAAAATCGGCGACGAAATTAGGTTTTCGCCAAATCTTCTTGAACTTCAAAATAGCATAAGTCTTTCATCGTTGGTTGTATGCCTACAAATAACAACTTGTTGGAAATATCTCTTCATTCTTTTTCCATCCATGTTTGTTTTTTTTTCATGAGGTTAGCATTTCTTTCTTATAAGATAAGTAGATAATTGCCGACGGAATTAGGTTTTTGCCAAATCTTCTTGAACTTCAAAATAGCATAACTATTTCATTGTTTGTTGTATCTCTACAAATAATAACTTGTTAGAAAAAAATTTTCATAATATTTCGGACCAAATATTTTTTATTGCATGGACATAAATATTTCCTTGCCTAAGGTTAAGTCGAAAATCGGCGACTGAATTAGATTTTTTTAGATTTCTACAGTTTTTGTCTTCGGTTGATTCCTGTTGTCGTTTCACATGTTCTTATGATTTCTTAGCATCTATTCATGATGTATGATCAAGAATTTCCTTCTTTTAAACTACTCTATGCTTAAAGTTGAAATTGTCCTATGCCCTACTTTTATCGACAAAATTTGCATAGTTAATTGGAATGGTAATTCAAGTTGAATCTTGTTAAGTTCCTGGCTATCACATTACACATCGAAGGTGGAGGCACCTGCAGCATCTTATCACTGGTTTCTGATAGGTTTGGTGAGTGGAATTGGTAAGGAAATAGGGTATTCAATTGATTATTGAATATGCATGCTTAGTTTGTTTTCGTCTTTACCTGGGGATAATATAGGTGGTTCGGAATTACCTAATAAAGGAAAAGGAGTAGCTTCTTGTTCAGAGACAAGATAGGTAGGATCTATGCCTCATCGGTTTCCCCAGAGACCCCTGTTATTTTCTTGATGTTATTGATACCTGCCCTTATTGTATTGCATGCGATTTGATTATAAGGTTAGAGTATGAATTTAAGATTGAGATATGGATCTCATAGGCTATTGAACCCCGGAGTTAGGTATTGAATGCCTGAGTTGCATATGTTATGTGAATTGAATATGTTGATTGTGTTTTGAAATGATTGAGGATACCTTGTTGTTGTATTATGTTTTGTACTTGCCTGTGTGTGCTTGTACATGTTTGTGTGTCAGGATCCTTTTCCGGTGGCCATTCGGGGTAAGCTATGATGCTCTTAGGGAGAGGAGAGGTTCTTACTGGTATGGGAGTTGTATGGGTGGCAAAGCTCAGCATGCTTGCGCTGGAGGTTTGGTCTTTGTGTGGCCGAATCCCTGTCCTTGTGTGGCAGGAAGTCCTTATCCTTGTGTGGTTTGGGATGCCCAAGTCCGTGTGTGTCTTGGGAAACTCTCTCATCCTTTGTTGGATTCTTGCAAATAATGCTTGTTGGAAAACTCTCTTCATCCTCTTTCCATCCATATATGGTTTTTTTTGGTCAGGAGGTTAGTTTTACTATATTGTAGTATAACTTGAATTTTGATAGGATTAGGGTTCAAGATTTGTATGATTTTTTCTTCAATTGATTTCTGTTGTTGTTTCTCTTGTTTGTATGATTGTTTGGCATCTATTAATGTTATAAAATCATGAATTTATCATCTAAATCTTTTCTATACATGAAATCAGTATGCCCTACAGTTCCCTTATTATTGCCTATTTCAATCAATTGATGAACCTACTGGATTCCGGTTTTGTTTCTTTTGATTGTATAAGTAATAAACACTTAATCCCTCTTTGTTAGCATGAAATCGCAACCCTTACACCTTGCTAACATGAAATCGTAAACTATTTTGTGTCCTATGCTTAGTGCCGAAACATACATAGTTAAATTGGGTGGTAATTCAGGTTGAATCTTGTTAAGTTCTTGGCTATCACATCACACATCAAAATGGGAGGCACCTGCGGCATCTGACCACTGGTTTCTAATAGGTTTGGTGAGTGGAATTGGTAAGGAAATAAGGTATTCAATTGGTTATTGAGTATGCATGCTTAGTTTGGTTTTGTCTTTGCCTGGTGATACTATAGGTGGTTCGGAATTATTAAATAAAGACAAAGGAAAAACTTCTTGTTCAGAGACAGGAGAGCTAGGATCTATGCCTCATTGGTTTCTCTAGATATGCTTGTTGTTTATTTGTTGTTTAAGATGCATGGCCTTGTTATTATTGCATGCGAATTGATTGTAGGATATGTGCAAGAATTGCGGATTGAGATATGAATCCTATAGGCTATATCGAACCCTTGAGTTAGGTTTTGGGTAGCCGAATTGTATATGATATGTGAATTGAATAAACTAATTGTGTTATGACATGATTGAGGATACCCTGTTATGGTATTGTGCTTGTGGTTACCTGTGTGTGTTGTATATGTTTGTGTGTCAGGATCCTGTTCCGATGGCCATTTGGGATACACGTTGATGCTCCTTACGAGAGGGGAGGCTCTTAATGGTATGGGAGTTGTATGGGTGGAAGCATACGCTCTCTGAATGACTAGTCCTTGTGTGGCAGGATGCCCTTATCCTTGTGTTATTTGAGATACCCTTGTCCTTATGTGGCTTGGGATGTCTTGTCCATGAGTGGCAGGATAAATAGGCTTACTGATTAGCTTGTGTTCGTGGATCGACTGACAAGATCTGCACACTTACTATCTGTTTGTGTGATAGTCACCCCCAAGAGATTGGCTATACGTTACTTAGACGAGATTGTTTGTTTATATGGAGTGCCAGTTTTTATTGTTTTATATTATAACCCCCATTTTACCTCACAATTTTAAGAGAAATTCCAGAATGCACTGGATTCAAGATTGAATTTCAGTACCAGAATCTGATTTTTAGCATGTTCATTCATAATAAGTGGAGCATAGCATTGGACAAACATTCTACCATAATATAAAGTGAATAAGACATCAGTGGAAGTCTTTTCATTTAATCATTGGAACCACAACACAAAAGTCCCATAAGGATCTAAAAATTCAGCATGTAAACTTCCTAAAGTATTTCAGAACAAACCATCAAAGGAGGGACTTAAATAACCAGAAAATACCCCAATCAAGGTTCATGTTATATGCGTAATCAATCAAGCAGATAGGAATGCAAATGTGATGTGATATCGCCATGCCATGCAGCCTTGATATCACACACGGGTACCACGAACAGTGAATGTACCTAAGCCTGAAAAATGGTGAAAACAATAGGATGAGATTACAAAAATCTCAGTAGGGTTATAACATCATAAGATCTATAGAAATCTTAAACAAATACCTCCCAAACAACATTTAATCCTCCCTACATAACTATGGGTATCACGCAATTCAAGAATCAATCAATGGGTTAGGGCCGAAACTAAGGCTGAGTGTCGACTACAACATTTTCGAAAATCAGAAATACATAGGCAGGTAAAACTCATCAATTACTCTTGGCAGTAGGAAAAACAAAGGTCATCCCGTTCCACCTGTGATGTCCAAGGTTTTGCTGCACAAAGGCTAAAACGTTAACACACAAGCTAAACAGCAAGCCTATTCATCTTGCTAGCGCACAGAACAAGGCATCCAGTTAGCACACAAGACTAGGCTTCCTAACCAGCACACAGGATTAGGGCTTCTTGCCAGCACAATGGACAAGGCATCTAGCCAGCATACAGGATTAGGCGTCTTGCCAGCACATAGGACTAGGCATCCATGAGCTCTTGTTGGGGATTACCACCCATACGACTCCCTTACCAGCAAGAGCCTCCCCTCTCTCAGGGACCATTAACGCTTACCTGGAATGGCCCCTGGAATAAAATCCTGACACACAAACACGTACCAGCACACACAGGCAAGCACAAAGCATAATACCATAACAGGTTATCCTCAATCATGTTAGAACATAATCAGCATGTTCAATACACACAACACATGCAAATTAGACACACATAACCTATCTCAAAGGTTCGGTATAGCCTAAGTAATCATATCCCAATCCGCAATTCTTCTATACACCCTACAATAAATTCACATGTAATAATAATAGGAGTATGTATCGAAAATAACCAACAAGCAATAAGGATCTCTGGAGAAACCGATGTGGTATAGATCCTACCTCTCTTGTCTCTGAACAAGAAGCTATTCATTTACCATTATTTAATGGTTCCGAACCACCTATAGCATCACAAGGAAAAGACAAAACCAAACTTAACATGCATACTCAATAACCAATTGAATACACTATTTTCTTACCAATTCCACTCACTAAACCTATCAAAAACCAGTGATTAGATGTCGCAGGTGCCTCTTCCTTGAATGTGTGATATGATAGCCAAGAACTTAACAAGATTCAACCTGAATTATCATCCCAATTAACTATGTATATTTTGACACTAAGCATAGGACACAAGACAATTTGTGATTTCATGTTAACAAAGGAAGATTGGTGTTTATAACTTGTACAATCAAAAGAAACAAGATCAGAATCCAATAGGTTAATCAATTGTTCAAGATTGACAACAATGGGGCAAGGTTAGAGCATACCAATTTCATGTATAAAGAAGATTCAAAGGATGGATCCATGATTTTATAATATGAATGAATACTAAACAATCATACGAACAAGAGGACCAACAATAGACAACAATTGAAGGAAGAATCACACAATCTTGAAACCTAATCCCGCCAAAATACGACTTAACTTTTGACAAAGAAAACATAACTTTCAGGAAAAAACACAAGATTTTTGGAAAGTGGATGAAAAGAGCTTTACAATAAGTTATTATTCGAAAGAATTTGACAAAAAATGAGGGAGTTATTCCTATTTTGAAGCTCAAGAAGATTATGGCAATTTTGTCAAAATATGATTTAACTTTTAACAAAGAAAAGCTAACCTCCAGAAAGAAACTCAAGATTTTTGGAAAGAAGATAAAGAGAGCTTTCCAACAAGCTATTATTAGTAGGAATCCAACAAAAGATGTGAGAGTTATGCTATTTTGAATCTCAAGTAGATTTTGGCTATTCTGCGGAATTACAATCTAACTTTTGATAAAAAAAAACTAATCTACAGATGAAAAAGCTAAGATGGTTTAAAAGAGGAGAAAGAGATCTTTCCAACAAGCTATTATTTGCAATAATTATGGGAGGGCTTCTCTGTTAAGTAGGAAAGTGGCAATGACAACCTTGTCATTATCAGAGATACGTAAAAACAAGAACACAAGGTATAAGGTGTCGATCCATTCACGAGCTACAGCGCCTACAGCTGAACCACTGAAATCCTTACATCGCAATTGACAAGCTTCCTTTAACAATTTTGTAATAACGACTAGAAGTCTCTCGACTTCCTTAGGATGCACTGGCTGTACAGATTTTTGGAAAGAAGATAAAGAGAGCTTTCCAACAAGCTATTATTAGTAAGAATCCAACAAAAGATGTGAGAGTTATGCTATTTTGAATCTCAAGAAGATTTTGGCTATTCTGCGGAATTACAATCTAACTTTTGATAAAGAAAAACTAATCTACAAATGAAAAACCTAAGATGGTTTAAAAGAGGAGAAAGAGATCTTTCCAACAAGCTATTATTTGCAATAATCATGGGAGGGCTTCTCTGTTAAGTAGGAAAGTGGCAATGGCAACCTTGTCATCATCAGAGATACGTAAAAACAAGAACACAAGGTATAAGGTGTCGATCCATTCACGAGCTACAGCGCCTACAGCTGAACCACTGAAATCCTTACATCGCAATTGACGAGCTTCCTTTAACAACTTTATGATAACGACTAGAAGTCTCTCGACTTCCTTAGGATGCACCGGCTGTACAGGTTCAAGTGGAGGAATAGGTTCTTCCACGAGCATGAGTGCAAGAGAATTATGAAACTGCACCTCCATACGCTACTGATTCGCAGCAATCCCTTGTAACACGTTCAAAATTTGTGCCATCATAGGATCGATGACTAGTGCAGCTGGTGCCTCAAATTGGTTTTTGGACTCAGCTTTCCCTCTCTGCTCAATTTGTGCATTCGGCTCCTCTTGCTCAATAGGTTGTTGTTCAGCCTGAATCCCATACCTACCCTATCAATCCCTTGTAGCGATCAACCTTGCCATACTATACAAGTATACGATTGTTACTTAACACATAACTAAATACAATACTATGAAAATAAGTGGTACCAAGTGGAGAGTCATGCATCGAACGATACGCATATACTAGAAAACAATATACAGATTTCAGAAATTGTCAGACCCCTAATTTTGAGTCCTAGAAGTCCAGAAGCCAGTGCAGGTGAAAAGACGATTTTTCCCCTGAAGGAAAGGATGTGTGATGGCCGAAATTGGTAAGATTGTTTTAGTAGTTAACTTTGTTTTAAATTCCCTTTGATCTAAGTTCTTATAGAGGGATAATTGCCTTAGAGATTAAAGACCCTAAAAATAGGAAAGATAATTTAGAGTTTAATTATCTGATAAATTATCTTATTATGATAAGTAATTAAAAATAATAATCATAATTCTATACCCATTCATTATAAATAGGAAGCCAACCCCACAAAAATCATTCATAGAAGACTTACAAATTCGTACAGGCCTAAAAACCCTATACTTGCCTATAGCCACCATAATTCGCAGAAGCTTCAAACCAGCATAACTCACTCATCGTTCGTCAGATCTCTGAGAGTAATAGCTTGTTGGAAAGATCTATGCATTCTCTTTCCAACCATATTTTTTTTTTCAGGAGATTGGTATTCCTTTGTCTAAGAGTAAATTGAAAATCGGAGGCGGAATTAGGTTTTCGTCAAATCTTCTTGAACTTCAAAATAGCATAACTTTCTAATCGTTTGTCAGATACTTACAAATAATAGCTTGTTGGAAAGCTCTTTTCATGATATTTTCAACCAAATATATATCAAAGCTTAGATGTAAATATTTCCTTGTTTAATGCTAAGACGAAATCGTCATATGCCCTACTTTTAGCGACAAGATTTGAATAGTTATTTGGAATGATAAATTCAGGTTAAATCTTGTTAAATTTCTGGCTATCACATCACACATCCAAGGGGGAGGCACCTGCAACGTTTGATCACTGGTTTTCTGATAGGTTTGGTGAGTGGTATTGGTAAGGAAATAGGGTATTCAATTGACTATTGAATATGCATGCTTAGTTTGCTTTTGTCTTTGCCTGGTGATAATTTAGGTGGTTCGGATTTACTTAATAAAGGCAAAGAAGTAGCTTCTTGTTCAGAGACAAGAGAGGTAGGATCTACGCCTCATCGGTTTCTCCAGAGATCCCTTCTCTTTTCTTGATATTTTTGTTACCTGCCCTTATTATATTGTTTGCGATTGGATTATAGAGTGTGAATAGGAAATGCGGAATGAGATATGATTCTCCTAGGCTATATCGAACCCCTGAGTTAGGAATTGAGTGCCTGGGATGCAATGGTTATGTGAATTTGATAAGTTGATTGTGTTCTGACATGATTGAGGATACCCTGTTGTTGTATTATGCTTTGTACTTGCCTGTGTGTTCTTGTACGTGTCTGTGTGTCAGGATCCTGTTCTGGTGGCCATTCGGTATAGCCTAAGTAATCATATCCCAATCCGCAATTCATCTATACACCCTACAATAAATTCACATGTAATAATAATAGGAGTATGTATCAAAAATAACCAACAACCAATAAGGATCTCTGGAGAAACCGATGTGGTATAGATCCTACCTCTCTTGTCTCTGAACAAGAAGCTATTCATTTACCATTATTTAATGGTTCCGAACCACCTATAGCATCACAAGGAAAAGACAAAACCAAACTTAACATGCATACTCAATAACCAATTGAATACACTATTTTCTTACCAATTCCACTCACTAAACCTATCAAAAACCAGTGATTAGATGTTGCAAGTGCCTCCTCCTTGAATGTGTGATATGATAGCCAAGAACTTAACAAGATTCAACCTGAATTATCATCCCAATTAACTATGTATATTTTGACGCTAAGCATAGGACACAAGACAATTTGTGATTTCATGTTAACAAAGGAGGATTGGTGTTTATAACTTGTACAATAAAAAAAAACAAGATCAGAATCCAATAGGTTAATCAATTGTTCAAGATTGACAACAATGGGGCAAGGTTAGAGCATACCAATTTTATATATAAAGAAGATTCAAAGGATGGATCCATGATTTTATAATATGAATAGATACTAAACAATCATATGAACAAGATGACCAAGAACAAACATCAATTGAAGGAAGAATCACACAATCTTGAAACCTAATCCCGTCAAAATACGACTTAACTTTTGACAAACAAAAACTAACTTCCAGAAAAAAACACAAGATTTTTGGAAAGAGGATGAAGAGAGCTTTACAATAAGTTATTATTCGAATTACAATTTATGCTATTTTGAATCTCAAGTAGATTTTGGCTATTTTGCGGAATTACAATTTAACTTATGATAAAAAAAACTAATCTACAGATGAAAAAGCTAAGATGGTTGGAAAGAGGAGAAAGAGATCTTTCCAACAAACTATTTTGCAATAATCCTCCAAAGTATGAGAGAGTTATGCTTGTTTGAAGTTATTATCTCTTAATTTTAGGGATTTTATTTTCTAAAGTAATTATGAACCAAATAATGATTCAACTTAAAGGGAATAAAAACTAGAATTAACTATTGGACATTCCTTACCAATTTTAGCCATCACATATTATTTTCTTCAAAGAAAAATTGGTCTTTTCACCTGCAGTGGCTTTTGGACTTCTAGGAGTCAAAATTTAGGATCTCACATCCTCCCTTCTTATAAGAATTTCATCCTCGAAATTTCAGCATAGGTACCCAAAAAAATAGGTAAGGAAATTTTGCATGCATGGATTCCTTAGTCTCCTAATACGGTTCTTTAATTTGGCCATTACGCCAAACAATTCGTACCATAGGCACATTTCGATTGCAAAGCTGTCGAACTGACCAATCTAGTTTGGCAACTAGCTGTACGGGATAGGATAGGTCTTCAGTAACTTCGACTGGTGGTTCTTCGAGCACATGAGCAGGGTCTTGCACATACTTTCTCAATATTGAAACGTGAAACTCGTTGTGAATTCTTTCTATATTTGGAGATAAGGTAAGTCGATATGCATAAGGGCCGATCCTCTCGACGATGTCATACGGACCAATGTAACAAGGTGCTAGCTTACCTCGCTGCTGAAAACAAAAGACACCTTTCCACGAGGCAACCTTCATAAACACCTTGTCACCTACCGTAAATTTCAGCTCCCTTCGTCGATTATCAGCATAATTTTTCTACAAATCTTGGGATATTTTTAGCCACTGTCAAATCAAGTTCAGCTGCTTTATTGTTTGATCAATCAATTCTGGATTGTCTAGGAGTCTTTCGCCCACTTCTTTCTAGCAAATGGGTGTTCTGCAACGTCTCCCATATAGTGCTTCATAAAGTGCCATACGGATGCTTACATGAAAACTATTGTTGTAAACAAATTCTGCCAATGGTAGGCATCGGTCCCAACCAGTATGCTGGTCCAACACACTCGCACATAGCATGTCTTCGAATCTTTGAATCGTCCTTTCTGATTGACCATCGGTCTAAGGATGAAATGCTGTACTAAAATTCAATCTCAAACCCAACGCATTTTGGAATTTCTTCCAAAATTGTGATGTGAAACGAGGGTCACTATCTGAAATAATAGAAACTGCCACTCCATGCAATCACACATTCTCGTCCAAGTAATGAACAACCAGTTTCTCTGGTTTATCCGTCACACATATATGAAGGAAGTGTGCAGATTTCATCAATTGATCTACGATCACCCAAATGGCATTGTATCCTCACTGCGATCGAGGCAAACTGGTCAGAAAGTCCATTGTGATATGCTCCCACTTCCATTCTAGAATTGGAAGTGACTGTAGTAAATCAACGAGTCTTTAATGTTCAATCTTTACTCATTGACATATGAGGCATCGAGTAACGAACTCAGCAATGTGGTGTTTCATGTTCGGCCACCAATACTGCTCCTTTAAATCTCGCTACATCTTAGTGCTTCAAGCATGGATAGCAAACTTCAAACTAAGCACCTCAGATAAAATAAGAATATGAATATCAACATCTTGTGGAACACATACCCGGTTTCTGAAGATAAGCACTTCGTCATCTCGCATTCTGAAATCACAAACTATGGAATCAACACCATCAGAAAGTTGCTTCCGAATTTCAATTAATTTTGGATCCTCTAATTGCTGATTCCGGATCTCCATAATCAAACTAGGAGTGACTTTGATTCGTGCCAACAACAAACCAAAAAAATCTGTGCCAAGATGCACATGGTTAACTTTCAATTCCAACAACATAGGCATGTAATGGGTGTGCATGTAAGCCAAAATTGATGGAGAAGGAGGATGAAACTTTCAGCTCAAGGCATCAGCAACAACATTTGTCTTTTCAGGATGATATTCAATGATGAAATCATAGTCTTTAATCAGCTCTACATATCTTCATTGTCTCATATTCAATTCTTTTTGCGTGAGGAGGTACTTCAGGCTTTTATGGTTGGTGAAGATTCTGCACGTCTCACCATACAAAAAATATCACCAAATTTTCAATGCAAACACCATAGCTGCAAGCTCCAAATCATACGTGGGATAATTGCTTTCGTGCAGTCACAATTGTTGGGAAGCATAGGTGATGACTTTCCCTTCTTGCATCAATATACATCCAAGTTTGGATTTTGACGTATCGCTGTACACCACGTATTCTTTCCCTCTGACTGGTAAGGTGAGGATTGGTGCAGAAACCAATCATCTTTTAAACTCTTTGAAACTTTGCTAGCATTTCTCATTCAACACGAATGGCTCTCTTTTGCATATTAATTTTGTCAATGGTTCTGCGAGCGATGAAAACTATGAATTTATCCTAGAACTCACAGAACACATGATTCGTTAGGTTCATGAACACAGCTGGTGCATTGGTCAAACCGAATGGCATAACCAGAAATTCATAGTGGCGGTGTCGCAATATGAACTCGGTTTTTGGAATATCAACATCACGAACTCTTAATTGATGGTATCCAGATCTGAAGTCGATCTTGGAGGATACGACTGCACCTTGGAGTTGGTCGAACAAGTCGTCAATATAAGGCACAGGGTACTTGTTCTTCACGATCACACGATTCAACTGCCGATAGTCGATGCACAATCACAGCAAACCGTCTTTCTTCTTCACGAATAAGAGACGTGCTCCCCAAGGTGACACACTGGGTCAGATGAAACCATGATCAATCAAAATTTTCCAATTGTGTTTCTAGTTCCTTCATTTCTGCAGGAGCTATATGATACGGAGGAATGGAAATCAGATTCGTACCAGGCACTAATTCAATGCTGAATTCGACTTCCCTTGCTGGTGGTAAACCAGCTACGTCTTCTGGAAATAAATCCAGAAATTCGCGAACCATTGTAATAGAATCTAGATCCGAGGACTATTTAGAAATATCATGTATGTTCGCGAGGTATGTTGTACATCCTTTGCTGATCAATTGCTTTGCATCAAACCAGGAAATCAAGGGAGATAGAGGCTGATCCGTGCTAAGTGAAATCTTTGGACTTTCAAATGACCTATTTGCTCTAGGATCTAATAATACTTTAGCATTTTGAGAAAAACTAAAATAGTACCTGTCACCACATCAGGACTAGCCTCGGCATCAATTAGGGTGAAAAGCCTCGCTGGTCTTGGTTGTGTCTCACTTGTGGATTCGTTGGGTGGTCCTCCTGGTGTGTGTTTTGGTGGTTTGGCGGGGCATACCCACCTCAGCCTGCATTTGGTGTGCCTGTGATACACCTTGGTTTCGGGCAGTCCCTCTGAACATGGCCTATCTTGCCACAATTATAACATCGACGTGGTTGTGGATTCCATATAGATCCACTAGAATTCGAACCAGAAAATTTCTTCTAGTTGTTACCTCCATTGCCACCATTTTTTTTCGGAGGATAGGACCTTAAAGGATAGGGTCCCATATGCCAATTGAACTTCGAATCTAGCCTGAAAGATTCGTCATTAGTGGTTACAGATGTCTTCTTGGTTTGCATGATCTTTTCGGCTTCAGTCGCAGCAACAATTAGTTCTTGCAAATTCTGCACCGGTGTCGTACCAACGATGGTTTTGAGTTCGGTTCTAAAGCCATATTGAAATCATTTCGCAAGCTGATACGATGAGCGATCCTCTTCAGGTGCAAATTTGGACAACTCCCTTAATGCCTTTTCATACTCCAGCACCGAATGGGTGCCTTGTTCAAGCTTGTAGAAAGCTTGTCACTGCTCATTTTTATGGAATCTTGTATAAAATCTCTCGTCAAATTCAGACTGAAATTCGTCCCATATAGACAGACGATCACCTAATCGCAAGCTCTCGGCTGTCCACCATGGGAGGGTTTCTCTGTCAAGTAGGAAAGTGGCAATGGCAACCTTGTCATCATCAGAGATACATAAAAACAAGAACACAAGGCATAAGGTGTCGATCCATTCACGAGCTGCAGCGGCTCCATCTGAACCACTGAAATCTTTACATCCCAATTGACGAGCTTCCTTTAACAACTTTATGATAACAACTAGAAGTCTCTCGACTTCCTTAGGATGCACCGGCTGTACAGGTTCAAGCGAAGGAATAGGTTCTTCCACGGGCATGGGTGCAGGATCATTATGAAACTGCACCTCCATACGCTACTGATTCGCAGCAATCCCTTGTAACACGTTCAGAATTTGTGTCATCACAGGATCGATGACTAGTTCAGCTGGTGCCTCAGGTTGGTTTTCGGGCTCAGTTTTCCCTCTCTGCTCAATTTGTGCATTCGGCTCCTCTTGCTCAATAGGTTGCTGTTTAGCCTGAATCCCATACCTACCCCCTTGTAGCGATCAACCTTGCCATACTATACAAGTATACGATTGTTACTTAACACATAACTAAATACGATACTAGGAAAAGAAGTGGTACCAAGTGGAGAGGCGTGCGCCGAACGATACGCATATGCTGGAAAACAATATACAAATTTCAGAAATCACATGCACACATGTAAATGCATACCTGTCACTCATATCAACACACATATATACTCTTCAGAAATCATCATCTAGCATTAAGCAAGCATGGATTCACACAATCCATATTCGGCAATCATGCAAACTCACACCCCATGCATTCGGCAATACATATCAGAAATCACATGCATATACATTCGGCAACATAGAAATCACATAGGGATATTCGGTAACATGCCCCAACAATATACACATACTCGGAAATGACAATAAACACAGCAAACATTCACCGAAACACATCAAGGCATACAAGGCATAAGAACATACATAAACACACAGAAAATCAAATTATCATTCTCATCATTTAAATCATACAAATCAATCTCTTTTTAGCATTAATTTACTTTTGGTATTAGCACCTAAGGGAGTGAGTGTGTGCTCATGTTCTTACGTATAAACACAAAATCAACAAAAAAGTTACCATACAACAAATTATATTTCTTAAACCATGCTCCGCTACCAAACATGTAAGGAACCCAAATCCTAACCTATTATTATTTGCTCCTATTAGGACCCTTACCGTCGTGAAACCCAAACAAGTCCAAAAACCAGGACCCATCTGAATCCCACAAGGTTTACCCATCTTATTTATGATTTTTAGCATGTTCATTCATAATAATTGGAGTATGATATTGGGCAAACATTCTGACATGATACGAAGTGAATAAAACATCAGCGGAAATGTTTTCATTTAATTATTGGAATGACAACACACAAGTCCCATAAAGATTTAAAAATTCAACATGTAAATCTTCTAAAGTAATTTGGAAACAAACCATCAAAGGAGCGACTTAAATAACTAGAAAATAGCCCAATTTAGGTTCATGTTATATGCACAATCAATCAAGGAAACATGAATGCAAATGTGATGCGATATCGCCTGCCATGCAGCCTTGATCTCACACACTGGTACCACAAACAATGAATATACCTAACCTTTGAAAATGGTGAAAACAACAGGATGAGATTACAAGAATCTCAGTAAGGTCACAACATAGAGATACAGAAATCTTAAACAAACATCTCCCAAACAACATCTAATCATCCCTATATAACTATGGGTATCTAGAAATTCAAGCATCAATCAATGGGTTAGGTCCAGAACTAAGGCTGAGGGTGGACTACAACACATTTGAAAAGCAGAAGTACACAAACAAGTAAAACTCATCAGATTACTCTTGGCTGTAGGAAAAAGAAAGGCCATCCCTTTCCACATGGTTGTCCAAGGCTTTGCTGCACAAAGGGTAAAAGGTTAACACACAAGCTAATCAGCAAGCATATTCATGTTGCCAGAGCATAGGACAGGGCATCCTAACCAGCACACACGATTAGGGCATCTTGCCAGATCACAGGACAAGGCATCTAGCCAGCTCACAAGACAAGGCATCTAGCCAGTACAGAAGAATAGGCATCTAGCCAGCACACAGGACTAAGCATCCGGAGCGCACATGCTGGGGATTACCACCCATACGACTCCCTTACCAGTAAGAGCCTCCCCACTTCCAAGGAGCATCAACACTTACCTCGAATGGCCATTGGAACAAGATCCTGACACACAAACTTGTACAGGCACACATAGGCAAGCATAAAACACAATACTATAACAGGGTATCCTCAATCATGTCAGAACACAATCAGCATGTTTGATACACAAAACATATGCAAATTAGGCACACATAACCTTTCTTAAGGGGTTCGTTATAGCCTAAGTAATCATTTCCCAATCCACAATCCATGTATACACCCTAGAATCAATTCACATGCAATAATAACATGGGTGTGCATCGAAAAATAACCAACAAATAACAAGGACTTCTAGAGAAAGCGATGAGGTATAGATCCTACCTCTCTTGTCTCTGAACAAGAAGCTATTCCTTTGATTTTATTTAATAGATCTGAACCACCTATAGTATCATAAGCAATCACAAAACCAAACTAAGCATACATACCTAATAACCAAGTAAGTATCCTATTTCCTTATCAATTCCATTCACCAAACCTATCAGAAATCAGTGATCAGATGCCGCATGTGTCTCCCCTTTGGATGTGTGAAGTGATAGCCAAGAACTTAACAAGATTCAACATGAATTATCATCCCAATTAACTATGTATATTTTGGCACTATGCATAGGGCACAAGACAAATTGTGATTTCATGCCTACAAGGTGTAAGGGTTACGATTTCATGTTAACAAGGAAGGATTAGTCACTTCCGTCATTAGTCCAGAGAAAATCGAGCATAAAAAACCTGCTGGCTATAGGTTACTTTGACGAGATTGTTTGTCCAGTTTCCATCATTTGCATGGAGTGCTAGTTTCCATCGTTTCAGATCTTGATATTGTTTCACATCGTAATTTTTGAAGAAATTCCAGAATGCACTGGGTTCGAGATTGAATTTCAGTATATCATTTCATCCTCAGACCGATGTCCAATCTGAAAGAATTATTCAGACACTCAAAGACATGCTACGTGCGAGTGTGGTTGACCAGTATACCGGTTGGGAGCGATGCCTACCATTGGCCGAAATTGCTTAAAACAATTATAATGACCCCACATACTAACCTATTCCTATTTTCTCCTAGTAGTACCCTTACCGCCGTGAAACCCAAATACGCCCAAAAGCTAGACCTATTTGAATCCCACAAGACTTGCCCATTTATTTTCCAATTTTTGCATGTTCACTCTTTCTGTTTATAACAATTGGAGCATGATATTGGACAAGGCATTGAGAGTGCACAAGCTAGGGATTACCATCCATACAAGTCCCATACCAGTAAGAACCTCTCCTCTCTGAAGGAGCATCAACGCTTATCCCGAATGGCCACGGGAAACGAATCCTGACACATAAACACATATAAGAACACAAATGTAAGACCCCGAATTTTGAGTCCTAGAAGTCCAGAAGCCAGTGCAGGTGAAAAGACGATTTTGCCCCTGAAGAGAAGGATGTGTGATAGCCGAAATTGGTAAGATTGTTCAGTAAATTAATTTTCTTCTAATTCCTTTTGATTTAGGATCTTGTAGATGGGTAATCGTTTTAGGAAAATATCCTTTAGGGTAGATAGTTACCTTAAAAAGATTAAGGAAGGTAATTTAAGAGTTTTGATTATTTGGTAAGTTGTATTGAATTGATAGATTGATTAAAAGTATTAGACCTAATTCTATCCTCATTCAATATAAATAGGAAGCCAACCCCACAAAAGTTTCCCCTAAAACCTTACAAAATTCGTATAGGCTTAAAACCCTATACCTCCCATTAGCCGTCAGAATTTGCAGAAACTTTAAACTAGCATAACTCCCTTATCGTTCATTGGAGCTCTGCGAATAATAGCTTGTTGGAAAGCTCTCTTCATCCTCTTTCTAACCATCTTTTGATTTTCTTCGGGAGGTTAGTATTTCGTTGTCTAATGTTACTTTGAAAATCGGCGGCCGCGTTAGGTTTCCGCCAAATCTTCTTGAATTTCAAAACAGCATAACGTTTTACTCGTTTGTTGGAATCTTGCAAATAATATGTCGTTGGAAAGCTCTTTTCATTATCTTTCCAAAACTATGTTAATCTCAGCTTGGATGTAAATATTTCGTTGTTTTTAGGTTAAGACGAAATCGTGCTATGCCATACTTTTAGCGACATGTTTTGCATAGTTAATTCAAACGATAAATTCAGGTTGAATCTTGTTTAATTTCCGGCTATCACATCACACATCCAAGGAGGAGGCACCAGCAACGTCTGATCACTGGTTTTCTGATAGGTTTGGTGAGTGGTACTGGTAAGGAATAGCGTATGCATTTGATTTTTGGATATGCATGCTTAGTTGGTCTTATCTTTGTGTGGTAATGATTTAGGTGATTCAGATTTACTTAATAAAGGCAAAGGAGTAGCTTCTTGTTCAGAGACAAGAGAGGTAGGATCTATGCCTCATCGGTTTCTCCAGAAACCCCCCCGCTCTTATTTGATGTTTTTTTGTTAGCTGCCTTTGTTGTATTTTTGTGATTGGATTATGTGGTGAGAATATGAAATCCGGAATGAGATATGAATCTCCTAGGCTGTATAGAACCCCTGAGTTAGGGATTGATGCTTGGGATGCTATTGTTATATGAATGGATGTGTTGATTATTTTCCTGACGTGATTGAGAATACCCTATTGTGGTATTGTGCTTTGTACTTGCCTGTGTGTGCTTGTACGTGTTTGTGTGTCAGGATCCTGTTCCGGTGGCCACGCAGGTAAGAACTGATGCTCCTAGGGAGAGGAGAGGTTCTTATCGATTTATGGGAGGTGTATGGTGCTGAACCAGCAAGTGCATGCTGGATATCTGTCCTTGTGGCCGGATCCCTGTCTTGCGAGATAGGAAGCCCACTTCTGTGTGATTTGGGGATGCCCTGGTTGCGACTAAGGGAAGACTTGTTCATGTGGGGCTAGTCGACTTATCCTTGCGAGGATAAGGTGAAAGGCTTACTGATTAGTTTGTGTGTTAACCATCTACCCTTTGTGCAGTAAGTCTTGGACAACACAGGTGGAAGGGGATGGCCTTTTCTTCATCATTGAGTGTGATTTTGTTTGTATTTCACCTGCCTGTGTACTTCTGAACTTTCGGAAGTGTGGTCTCCCTCAGCCATGATCTCGGCCTTAACCTCTTTATGTTTATTGTTGAATTGCGTGATTCCTTTAGTTGTTTAGGAGAATGATCTTATGTGAATTCGGGAGATTTGTGTTTAGGGATTCTGTAGATCTTATGATGCTGCGACCCTACTGAGATTCTTGTAATCTCATCCTGTTGTTTTTACCATTTTTCAGGCTTAGGTACACCCTCTGTTCGTGGTACCGGTGTTGTGAGATCAAGGTTGCATGGCGGGGCGATATCGCATCATAAACACTTACCTGTTACATGCGCAAATAACTTGAAAGATTGGATGATGTTCTGGTTTATTTTTGAGCATTCGTTTGGCTTGCTATTTCCGGAAATTGTTGATGAATTGCTTGCTGTTATTTGGATCCCTATGGGACTTGTGTGTTATGAACCCAATGGATTGATTTAAGACTTCCGCTGATGATTTTATTTACTCCGTATGTTACCAGAATATGTGTCCAATAGCATGCTCCAATTGATTGATAAGCAACAAAATAAATAAGCTTAATCTCGGTATCATATGAGTAGCCTTGTGAAATTCTAATAGATCTTAGGTGTCGCTGAGACTTATTTGGGTTTCACGGCGGTAATGACCTTAATAGGAGCTATTAATAAGGGGTTTAGGAATTAGGGTCGTTACAAGAGTGGTAGCGGAGCATGGTTTAGGATTGTACCTAGTTATTTGCTGACTTAGTTGTTAATTTTGGTAAATTGCAGGAGATTGCAGGTAAGAACATGGGCACACACCACCCAACACTTATGTGACTAAAACTGAAAAGGAATTAGAGTACATGGGATTAAAGGATGACAATAATATAGCAGTTGTGTCGATTGTTTATCTTACAT